>OY365815.1:906857-1207977 GCA_959347315.1 Bimastos eiseni | reverse complement strand
TGAAAAGACGTGAGTCTGATGACAGTTACTGTTAGACAGGCAAACGACTTATATATAATCGAATGAAAAGCTTGATTGCGATTTCATTTCGAATTAAGAAAGTTTGAACTGAAATCTGCGTACTTTACTTGTGAGTGGTGCCTCTGGCAGGCTGTGATATTCCGCAACAGCTGCACGCGAATCTTCGTATCCTAACGACAAATCATAATGAGAGCAATATATAATATTACATACATTATTTTGATGATGAAGATTATTACTATTACTATCATATAAAAATAATGATAACATTATTACTATTATTTCTTATGATGATGATTAAAAGAATAATTGCAATGAAATATATTTAAGTTGTAGGCGATGCACTTCAAAGTAGAACACAATCAAATTTAAAGAGTAATAATAGATTTGATACATAAGTAAGCTTATATATGTATATATAATATCAGTTGTATATATATATATATATATATATATATATATATATATATATATATATATATATGAAATGGATTAATAGATGAGGTGTGAGATGAGGACTGACCTACAGATGGTGAATAACCGTTGAACCTATTTGAATTGATGGATGACGTCATAGCGTCCTTGATGACCTCTGATAATGGTAGATTGCCAAACGCCGTTGGATCCCCTGTGAACATCAGAAAGAAACGATCTATTTAAACTCTGTCTGATTTTGTTGCCAACATAGAAACTGTAAATGCAGGCCTTACTGGTTTTTCTTCTACAGAGGTCATAATATAGCGTCGATCCTCATCATTTTCCAGTGAAGAGCATCATGGAGGTACCACTTGTGATAGTGATAGCAGTGAATTTCAATTGGCTGTATGTACGTCTTGCCACGTAGAGAGATAAACAAAGCAGCGCATGCATTAAACCCACCCACGAAACCCAAACAAGGCAGCAGACTTCTTAGAAAACACGCAACAGACTCTTTACCAAAGTCCTTGAAAATATTTGTGTTTACAAATTCTGTTTAGTCGGTCAGTCTGTAATTTCTCACGAACTAAAGATGCATTCAATGAATGAAGTCCAATAAATCAACATAATATACACACACATACATATACACATACATAAAAATAATACTGTATGACACCCTCTGATGTCGGGCATCATACACGATTTATCCACCTTGTAAGTCTGCACTTGCTCGAGATTGAATCACAAAGTATCCTAATCACCTCTCAGACAACTGCCCTCATACTGTTTATATTTGACACTGTAGGTGCCATATAAAGAGGCCAAGATTCACGCTGCCAATGTCAAAGCAAAATGCACTGAACCAAGGTCAATGTTAATCGTTGCGACACTCTGGATAATGACAATAAGAACAATGATACAACAGCGCAGCTGCAGAGAATGACCTTTGACACATCAATTGACATACATATCAGAGATCGCAAGATACCATGAGCGACACAGACCGCCACAACTGACCTAGAGAGAGAGACAGAGAGAGAGACAGAGACAGAGAGAGAGACAGAGAGAGACAGACAGACAGAGAGACAGACAGAGAGAGAGACAGAGAGAGACAGAGAGAGAGAACGAGACAGAGAGAGACAGAGAGAGAGCAAGGCCAAAAATCAAAACTAATCTACCAAGGAGCTTTGCTTATAAGGGTTCCTCCAGTTGGAACAGTGTCCCTCTCCCTCCTTTGGGTGGAGCTGCTAGTTCTTCTCCTGCTCCGTTTCAGAGGCGCTTGAATACCTTCCTATTCACCTAGTACATGCTCAAACTATTTTCTCAACAAGACAGCCTCATTTTAGATATGATCATTTTCATTAATCCCACTTCCATTTATAGATTTTTCATCAACACAGTTTTACGAACGACTCTTTTATCAATACCACTTCCATTTAAAAAGATTTTTTCATCAACACAGCTTCTATTTAAGAACAATTATGTTCATCAATCCAACTTCCACTTAAACGGATTTTCTCATCAATACAGCTTCTATTTACATATGATTCTATTCATCAACCCAGCTCCTACTGAAGAATTATTCTTTTCATCAATTCTGCTTCCATTTAAACATATATTTCTCATCAATCCAGCTTCTATTTAAGTATGATTTTTTTTCATCAATCCAGATTTTACTCAAATATAAGCAAATTGTTTTCATCGATACTGCCTCTACATTTATAAACCTATTAGTCATTTAAATATTCCTGATGACAGGTAGCATTGCACAGTAATAAAAATTTAATCGAACAATATAAAATAATTTGAGCACCTAAAAATTAATGCAGGATTACCATTTTTCAGTCCAGTGTAAGCTAAATTCATGATTGAATTTGCACTCGTCTCCAATTTTCGATTTTTCACCTCACTCGATATTGACTCAACGTTTGACGACGATCGTACAGTTTAGGTGACGCACTTTCCTCCGTACAAACAGAGCTGTTTAGCTCTGTGTACAATACGATACAATTTTCGTAATTTTCGCTCTATTTTAACTAGAAGGTGGATTGATTATATATGAGCTATCTTTTGACAAAAAGCTGGATTGATTAAATAATTTTAACTAGAAGGCTGATTAAAGAAAAGAATTGATGAAAACAATGCCCTTTAACTGGAAGTGGCAATGATGATAAGACTAGGATTTCATATTTATTTTATGGATAAATCTTCTGCGGCCGAAAATTAATCGAAAATTATACTTCTACCGCCAAACCCATACAAAATTTCGCGCGTGAAGACCTCCTTGGCGCATGCGCACTATTAAAAACAAAATGTGTAATATGCGTCGAAAGGGTCGGTTAGGGTCCGTCCGATGTTGGCATCCTGAGGGTATGTTAGGGTCAGGTTAAGCGTCGTGAGGGTCGTTTAGGATCAGGGTTAGTGTCGTTTTTAGACAAAATATTATACGAAAAACTTTAGGGAGAAGAAGTAATTTTTCTGTGCGTTTTAGGCCGAACTTTCGGCCGCAGTAGCTCCACGCTTATTTTATATTGGTCTTTGATGATAAGATAAATCTAAGTTGAAACGGGAATGATGAAAGATATCTGCCACAGTGGAAGATGGAATGATGAAAATATTTCTACCTAAGTGGAAGCATGTATGCAAGTTCGGCGTTTTGACTTTTGGCTATTTTCATTCATATGCAGCCACTATTTCCTAAACACAATAATAATAATGATAATAATAATAATAACAGTAATAGTAATAATAATAATAAAAATAATAATAATAATTACAAGGTTTGATGATCCGGAGCGACGGAAAGAGACCGGATGAGCGACACTCATCCCGTGGGCGAGAGGCAAGTACATCGCTTGGGATGCAACAACTATCCACACATGCGCCGCCTCCTACATCCATCTGTCTTCGGCAGTGCCTGGCGGTGCATCTGAACATGCCGCGGACCGAAAGTGCTCCAAATATTCAACTCTTCCCACCACACATGACTTCGTTACCTTGGCATTCGAATCGCTGGGCCCCATCAATCGCGCTGGACGCGAGTTCTTGACGGAGTTGGGTCGCCGCATGACCGCCGTTTCAGGAGATCCTATGGAGACCGTGCACTTGTTTCAACGTCTCTCCATTTGCACTCAAAGATTCAACGCCGTAGCGTTCAGAGGCACGTTCAAACAGCCCATAGGGATCGACAATTAAAGAACTGTCAGTCAGCATGTCAGTATTATTTGAATAGCGCAGAAGGACTAGTTGTTAATTGTACATGCAAGTAAGCTAACGGATTATTATCATAATAATGATAATGATGATGGTGGTGGTGATGATGATGATGATGATGATAATAATCTTTAATCTTGTCGCATTTGAGGGTACCTTCTCTTCAAGCCCTGATGACGAGCCTGACCCTCCAGACAATTTCTCATCATATAATAATTTCCAAGTCCCTGGGGAATGAAGTACCTCAGGGCAAAAATTTATAATAATAATAATAATACTTTAATTGCACCGCAAAATTGTTTTAATAACATAACGTCTATTATCGGATGCAATCCCTGGATTGCATCCGAAGTCGTGGAAGACCCAGAATCTGCTGGTTTGACAATGTCACGGCGTGGACTGGTTTAAAAGGCACAAGCTTAATGAACATCGTACGAGACAGAAAGCATTGGACATCACTGTCCCATTCATGTAGTCAACCGTCGCGAAGCGACGATGACGATGTGACATGACATGACAATCCCTGGATGACGTAAAAGTCACGTAATGGCCGAAAAGTATGAAACAAACAGAGTCAGACTCGGCTTAAAGCCTTAAACACGATTCACGACCAAGTTCAATAATTATTATTGACTTAAAATAAAGATAATATAAGAATCAGACCAACCGCGAGCTAAATACATTGACAAGAAGAAAATTGCCTCAAGGTCTATAAATATAAAGTTCAGATCCATTAATATATATCATAATATTTAATTATGCATTAAATATGCTTGCAAGACAAATAAATAAATTTTCATTTATGGGCGATAGGCCTATGTTACAGATTTTTAGTTGGAGCTTCCAATCTTTATCACAGTTGAAGACGCATGCGTGAAATTATTACTTATTAAGCTAGGCCTGCTACTGAAACTTGAGTTTAGGCCAACACTTTATAGTTACCTAACTTACCCTATACCGTCTTACAGGCTTAGGCTACAATTCAGTCAAGTTTTGGAATTACTGCCTAGCTAGAGTCAATTGATAATAAATAATATTTGCATAAATACCGATCGATAAAGAGATCATTTCTTTCTTCGGATTTGGAGTAAGTTTCAATCCATCGACGATCTTTCGGATGGGATTGTCCGTCTTTCGAGCCATCCTAGACGCGGGAACTGAACCCCAGACGTTGCCGTCAGACACACCGCCGAAGCTCCATTTGCTTGTTTCTTTGTACGACATTCTATCGATTGAAGAATTAACCGATCACCTCCAAAGCGGATCTACCAGATTCTAGAATGAATCAGATAAACTTGGCTAAACTCTGGAAACTACAACTTTGTCTTGAACACTATAATAGGAACAATCAATAATTGATTCTTTATACCAGCGTTTCCCAAACTTTGCCTGAGACCCAGTTATTTATATTCTGCTCCTTCGTGACCCGGAATTTGTTTATCGCCTCCACTGACCTATCCAGCACAAACTGAGGGATTACAACATGGAGGGATATAGTTCAGAAATAGTTCCACTGCAAACTGAACGGCCAATGAAGTAGCTATTGGCAACCTGCGACTGTACTATGTGTCGATCGGTCTCACAAGAAGTGGGCCTAATAATTAAGAATGAGATATGCAAATTGAACCTCATTAATTACAACAGTAAAGCACACATGTAGAGCAATGCATTCAAAGGTCATTATATAGTCGAGAGGTACATAATATAATTATTTGGTCCGTGTTAATTCCTCAAGAGCGAAACAATCGTTAAAATATCGGTCGATGACCAGAAACAATAAATTTATGCATTGAAGATTCTTTTCACAATCTCAAGTGATCATTTGACAAGTACTGTGAGTCAGACTGAAGAATAAGCCATGACTTATTAGGCTAAGCACCGTTCGAGAGGCAGACAGGCACTGAACTCCTCTACTGCTTCGATCCCAGTGATGTATGAGGTATACAAGCCCTCTCTTTAGCTGGACTTCGCTCACACTGGGTCCATCAATTGTAGCGTTTTCAGCCGCAAAGAAGCGTAACTCGACTCCAAAACACAGGCTAGACCGTAGGCCTACGTGACCCATGCTGCAGGACTCTCTTAATTGTAGTTGTAAATTAACGGTACAGTATCAATGAGAAACACGATTTATCTAGACTGGATTTCAACAGACCGGATCATTGAGGCCTGTACTTGGTTCAAGGCCACGCAAACCTACATGTATTCAATTGGTTAAGAGACCTCAGCAAACGCTTTGCTCTGGAAGTCAGAGGCGGAAATAAAAAATCTGGGTCTCTAGGCCGCATTTGTTACTCTCCGGGGAGGGAGACAGACAGAGAGAGACAGAGAAGAGAGAGAGAGAGAGAGAGAGAGAGAGAGAGAGAGAGAGAGAGAGAGAGAGAGAGAGAGAGAGAGAGAGAGAGAGAGAGAGAGAGAGTGCTTGAAATTCACTTTATAATTTTATATCTATGAGTCACTTGTCCTTTAACGATTTAATTGCAAATTTAACTGATTTTTTCTCTGGACCTTAGATCCTACATTATAGGCTGACGACGCAATATCCATACATCACACACATGCAGTGACGTACTACGTCGGCAAGGTCAATTGCGCGACAATCCGAGCGTCCAAGATTGGTAACATCAAAAGTTGCGAGATTAAAGCCTCTAACCCAGGAGAAGGCAAGATATACCGTTAGAACGAAGATTCTTCTATCAGTTCTCTGCAGACAAGCGTAAGGCCTACAAGGTAGACCCTACAATTGTATAATCACTAGGATTATACGTATTTCTTCAACATTAGAACCATGCGATTAGACATTAGTTTATACAACTGGAAAAGCAGTGATTCAGAACAATGAAAAATTCGTTGGCAGCACGCAACGAAATAGCAGACGCAGAATAGGACATTTATACATTTACAGTGTCATTAGTGTCGATCATAGAGCATCCAGCGGCGCAGCTGCTCTTCTCATCGCCAGTGTATGACGTCATTTAGGTTATCTGAGAACGCGCACACAAAGTCCCAAAACCAAGGAATTCCAATCGACAGTTGAGAGAGGAAAAATAAAAGAGACAAACAGAGCCTCACCAACTGAGTTTGTGGCCCCCAGTGGCCATCAAAAGTTTAGCCCACTATCTGCTTTAACGAGACATTCAATTGTGTCAGGTTCCTAGCCCCTCAATGCCCTCCCCCACCTACCCGTAAAAAGTCACTCAGAACTTGTGCTATAATGCTCTGAAACCAATTCGAATAACTGAAATTATAATTATTTACGCACATCGCCAAAAAAAACGACTCAGTGACTTAGTGGCTTCTTCATTTATTCGCTCATCCACGCGAATTCGTCAACCGACACGGAGGTAAGTAAGGTTGACGGAAAAATGGAGGAAAGTGAGGTTGCGTTTAAAACGGAGGAGAGGGAGAAAATGGAGGAAAAGGAGAGTGAGGGTTAAATGGAGAAAAGGAAGTATGAGAGCAAAACGGAGAAAATGGAGGAAGAGAGCAAATGGAGGAAAGGGGAGGAAGAGAGCAAATGGAGGAAAGGGAGGAAGAGAGCAAATGGAGGAAAGGGGAGGAAGAGAGCAAATGGAGGAAAGGGAGGAAGAGAGCAAATGGAGGAAAGGGAGGAAGAGAGCAAATGGAGGAAAGGGGAGGAAGAGAGCAAATGGAGGAAAGGGGAGGAAGAGAGCAAATGGAGGAAAGGGAGGAAGAGAGCAAATGGAGGAAAGGGGAGGAAGAGAGCAAATGGAGGAAAGGGAGGAAGAGAGCAAATGGAGGAAAGGGGAGGAAGAGAGCAAATGGAGGAAAGGGGAGGAAGAGAGCAAATGGAGGAAAGGGAGGAATAGGGCAAATGGAGGAAAGGGGAGGAAGAGAGCAAATGGAGGAAAGGGAGGAATAGGGCAAATGAAAGAAAGAAAGGAAAAGAGCAAATTGGAGGGAGGTTGAGAGCAACAAATGGAGGAAGGGGAGGAAAAGAGCAAACGCCACCCTCCCTTTCTTCCGTTTGCTCTCTTCCTCCCTTTCCTTCATTTGCTCTCTTCCTCCCTTTCCTACATTGTACTTTCTTCCACTTTCTCCTCCATTTGCTCTCTTACTCCTTAACTGCAAGTGGATTAATGAAAGCACTGCTGTTTAAGACGATTTGAGATAAACACGGTATAATATTATATGACGAACCTAGCGAATGGAATTGAACAAGCTTTAATCGTGATAAACATCGTACACATCGCGCCACATTGAGAATCGAATTGAATACATTTTCTCGTGTTGAATAAACACCGTACACATTGCGCCACCTGGCGGATCGAATTGAACAAATTTTCAACCGCGTTAAATAAGCACCGTACACACTGCGCCACCTAGCCAATCGAATTAAAACTTATAGCGCTAAATAAACACTGTACACATTGCGCCACCTAGAGAATCGAATTTAATTAATTCTTGTCGCGTTATGTAAACTTCGTACACATTGCGTCACCTGGCGAATCAAATCAAACTAAATTATTATCTCGCTAAAGAAATACCGTACACATGGTTCCACCTTGCGAATCGAAATAAATTAGAATGGAGGATAGTGGTTGAGGGCAAAACCCAGTGTTGTATGCAAAACTTGAAACTTCAAGACCAAGACGAGACCGAGACAGTGAGGTACCAAGACCGAGACACTAGGTACGAGACAGTAAAAGACAGGTGATCCTACATAAAATGCTGTAAAATACTAATTTATCAGTTTTCGGGAATAAGGTTCATTTGTAATTTCAATTTGAAACTTAAAATGTATATAGTACCAATTCCTGAGAACAGTTTTTATATTGCCGCGTTTTATCTTTTTCGATATCTCTTCTGAATAGTATGGAGAAAGCCTTTTTAGACACGTCTGAAATTTAAACAAGCAAATTCGTTACCAAATACCAAACGAAATTTTAAAAATTGCGCATATCCTTACTGATCCTTAGAAACTCAGTTATTCCGATCATTTCGGCTATGGTGGTTTTACATCAATGACAAAAGGCACGCCATAGCTATTGTTTTGTCAATAACTTCAAATTGCGTAAAAGGAAACTTCGCAACTTCAGGTTCTCTTTCATACATTTTTCCACTTTAAGATAATTGAATTGATTTCAGTATCATGTGACTCGCGCTTAACCAGAGTAACCGTTTATCGTAAATTCCGGTGTCAGTTTCTATTACAAGATTTTAAGACAGTTAACGCGAAACTTATCGAGACCGCTCGTTCGAGACAGAACAAAATTTTCAATTCGAGACTGTTTCTATAAATTCGAGAAACTACCTCGATCGAGACCGAGACAACAGGCTTCCGAGATCGTGACCGAGACACCAAAAAACTGTCTCGAGACCGAGACACTATCTCGAGACCATACAACTCTGGCAAAACCTCGCTCTCCCTTTCCTCCATTTATTCTCTTCCCCCTTTCCTCCATTTATTCTCTTCCCCCTTTCCTCCATTTTGCCCTCAATCTCCCTTTCCTCCATCTCGCCCCAATCCTCACTGTCCCTCACTTTTGCTCTTAGCCTCCATTTCCTCCATCAGCAGCATCTATCTCAGTATCCTCTATCTACCACGCACCCGTCGGGCTTCCATTCTAAACCGAAGTATAACCTTTTCAAGAACTCATACCCTGACTCACTTCATCATCCACCTTCTAATCCTCGACAAAAACGACATCCGACTGAACAGCTTCCCTGTCCCTCTGAAAACGATCTCCCGCAAAATATCATTTGGACAACACCTACGATTGGACACAGCGCTCATGAATAAGCTGGTGCCCTGCGCTTGGCTTATGAGTGGCGCCATAAAAGTTTGAAGATTACGATTAGCGGATTACGAGACGGCGGCTTGGAACTAGCTATGCCCACAAACAGTAGGTCTATTCAAAGCTCAGAATTATAAAATCGGAAATCTTTTAAGAACAACTTAAAACTTTATCGACCAATTGGTTATAAATTGCGTGAAGAAACTAATTCGAGATGGGGCTATTTTACCGCAAATATCTCGATCACTGACAGGCATAGAAATAAATAAACAATGAAATTTTAATTGTGTCACTTAATTCTTGCGCAACATTCAACACACGAAACAGCAGTGACGTTTGATCTTCTGATTAGCATAAAAAGACGCAAACAAAGATGTGTGAAATTTTAGGTTTTAGAAAAATCAGAAACATACGCGTCAAATGAACTCACCCAACTCTTCTGTCAAAAGATAAACTGCGAGCCATATGGCCCATGAAAGACAAACAACGCTCCTTTCGATACCTTGGACTCGCACCGATTAGCCAGGTCCACCGTCAAAGGTCCCGCCTCGGCCAAAGGTTCAAGGGTCACCAGGCAGGAACCCTTACAGTAAACTAACCTAGATAAATAATTAGAATGACGTTGCAGGGCAAAACGCAGATAATACCGGTCAATGTCACGCCTCATTAATCTGCATATGCGACAATCTGGTTGTAGCAATCCTTCTTTATCCTGACTTGGGAGTGGGGTGTATTGTCCGGAATTCTGGATAGGCCTACTCTCAGCTTCTCCACCAAAACCGCCTCTTATCCAGCTAATTCATCTGTCTCTAACTCCTTTTACTTTTCACCCCAACATTTGATTAAATCGTAATATAGGTTAATGAAATAAACTATTGTTGTCAGTACGCAACAATATACGTGCATATTATTATTGCGCAATATAATTATATTATTCGCCCGATGCACTAGTCCCACTTCTAGTTTAGTATAAATTATTTTAATCAATCCAACTTCTATGTAAATAAGAATTCTTTTCATTAATCCAACTTCTATGTCAGAAAGCATTATTTTTATCTACTTAAGAAGAATTACTTTCATCAATATAATTTCAATATAATTTAAATAAGCATTAACAGGGCTGCAAAGATGTTTTTTTTAAATTTTTACAAAAAACCAAATTATACGAAAAATGGAAATTTTTTTTAAAATTTGTTTTATTCAATTTACTAATATTAGTATTATATTACTAATTGTGTGTTATTAAATCCGAAATCAAGTTAAAATAATTATAAAAAGAGTTGGAGCTCTTTTTCATGCTGTGTTTGATAACCATAACCATCGGTTTTTATTAATCCTTTCAGACAAGCAACAGAGTTCAATAATGAAACGTAGAATGATAGGGAATAATAGGGAAAAGATAATACCCCTACTGGACCGTAATTCCCGCTGGCAGGGTAACCCTTTCATATTTTAAGTTTACAGCAGCTGGTTATTATGATGACATACATAGTGATACGTACAGGAGACCGAAGTAGCCAAATGCTTGTAGTTAATTAGTGAATTGACAGTCATATACAATAAACGTAAAACATAAACACAACGGTCAAAAGCAAGTAAATATGCAAAACAATAGCAAACTCAGATGATATTTCAAAGAAAATTCTTAAGTAAAAAACGGGTTCAATAATGAACGGTGATATGAAATAGGAAAAAGCAAAACAAAACAAAACATGGTAGATACAATTCACAACGTTCATTAGCAAACGCATAGACAACAATAAAACTAGAATTCTTATCAACCTTGTACAAAATTAATTAGGTTGTAACAGAAGATGACGTCTTAATTTTCGCTTAAATAAGACATAAATGTGGCGAAAGACGCATATCGCCAGGCCAGTTATTCCATATTTTAGGATCCAGCACATTTACCTGGGAACTCACGCGCATTGGTTGTTGAATGAACAGATAATTATAATTGTCAGAAGGCTGTAGGTACCCATTTGAGATACAGAAATGAAGTAGTTTTTAAATACTGGTGATAAAAGATTTCTTGAATATTTATACTTGAACTCGCCTATTTGAAATGAGTTGATTTGATGGATGTTTAGTATGTGCAAGTGTTTATAGATAGAGTCCGTGACCGGGTAACGAGTTCGGTCGGGCAACTAGTCGAATGACTGTTCTGTAGGATTAAAAGTCCCTGTAGCCTTGATAGTTAGAAGCCCATATTAAGTCACAGTACGATAAATAGGGATGGATCATGGTAAAATATAAAGTAGTACGAACATTAATAGGTAAGAGATACGATACCCTAGAGCCTATGTTTCTAGCAACTTTTGTAGATATACTTTGGATATGTGCGTTCCATGTAAGAAATTGGTCCAAATGTATGAACGCCAAGGAACTTGGTTGATACTACTCTAGGTATGGGAACACCATTTAGGTTAAGTACACCAGTTGCTGGAGGGGGTCGTTTACGGTGCGAAGTAAATATGATGTAATTTGTTTTCTTCACGTTAAGAGATAATTCATTCATGTTGACAGGATCAATTTATCGGTTCATCATGCTAAATAATATATCGTAAGATTTGTGAGAGGCAAGGATATTTGTGTCGTCAGCAAATAGGAAATGTATTAGAGAAGAGACATTGGGTAGGTCATTGATGAAAAGTAAAAAAACAGTGGTCCGAGGATTGAGCCCTGATCAGAGGGACGCCATATTTGATAAGTTCAAGTTTAGACGAGAATCCATTACAACACACATATTGGTGTCTAATAAGTAAATACCTTCGAAACCAGTTTATATATATTAGGGCTTCCCCACAGATCCCCATATTCTCCAATTTTAATAATAGGATGTCATGGCTTACAGTTAAATGCCTTTGAAATATCAATAAAGATACCCAGAAAATATTCATTGCGGATGCTTTTTATAATAAAACTGTCGTGACAAAATCCAAAGGAAAGCTAGAAACAAAAGAAAACAAAATTTCTATTTTTGTTTTTTTTGTACCCCTGAGCATTATTAGCATCAATCCAACCTCTATTTGATCGAATACAGAGGGCGAATAACTTTTTGACCGTGAATCTTTTGTACGTGAACCATTAAATCTGGGTGTGAGTAAAGTGCGAACTGGTAGTCTGAGAACCGTGTGCTAACTATGTATGAACTAGCCCTAATAGTCAAACCCAAACGAACCCCAAGACGCCTAACCACATTTTGGTTCGCATTTTCCCTGTTCGCCATTAAATCTTGTCGTCAAATATTTGTGCGTTAACCATTTTGTCATCAAATATTTATTTGTCCGTGAACCATTTGACGTGACATGGAAACAACAGGCGAAAGAAACTGCGGAAGCCTTCTGAAATCAAATTTAAAAGACGATGACGCAAAGCAATCAGATAAAACAACTCGTCGAGACTGCTACCTAGACCTGGATGGACTGAGAGCAAAGCAGACAATCACATGTCAATCAACTCAGCGAAAACTGTCAATCATATCAATCAAAACAAATTAACCACGTGGAGGAAAGCAATGACCGGGTCCCACAAGAAGTAACTGTCACATGTAAATTGTCTAAAACCCAACACATAGCGCAATGTTTGGTTTACTCGCCAAGACCAAATTAATGAGGAGACCTCTTATCATATCAATCAATGAAAAATATTTGACATAGCGCCCCCACAAGATATCTACTCAGAGGTGGTCTCATATGAGAGATACAGGATATATCCAACACTACAACTTCTCTTTGTCAGTGTTGTATGCAAGATTTGAAGCTTCTAGACCAAGACAAGACAGTGAGGTACCGAGACCGAGACACTAGGTTCAAGACAGTACAAGACAAGTGATCCTATATAAAATGCTGTAAAACGCTAACGTATCAGTTTTCGAGAAAAATGTTTATTTGTAATTTCAATTTGAAACTTATAAAGTGTATAGTACAAATTCCTGAGAACAGTTTTTATATTGCCCCGCAAGATTTTAAGACAGTTCACGCGAAACTTATCGAGACCGCTTGTTCGAGACAGAACAAGAAATTCACTTCAAGACAGTTTAAAAAAATTTGAGACACTACCTTGAGACCGAGACAGCAGGCTTCCGAGACCATACAACTCTGCTCTTTGTTGGGAAGAGACCAAGGAACCTTTTCGGTTGGACTATCTCTCAGTCTCTCTTCCCCTGTTTCTCTAGATATGTCTGCCTCTCTCTCTCTCTGTCTCTCAGTATCTGTTCCTCTGTCTCTCTAGATATGTCTGCATCACTCTCTCTCTCTCACTCTATCTATCAAATCATTTCTGCCTCCTCATCACATTATTGCAAACACTAAAGCACAAGTATGAATACAAGTATGAATGCAAAGTAAATCTTCTGAAACGACCTGAAAGTTCAGTTCTTACAAAATGAAGATACTAGTCTCTGTATTAAGGTTAATAACACTAAAAATATGACAATTTATATACCGCCATGACTTGACCAAAGAACTTGGTGCAGCACGAGTTTAAAAAAATCACTGAAAGTAAAACGATCGTCTAAAGACAAGTTATTATTACATGAGGAAAATAGCGGCAATGTCCGAAATAAGGTAAATCATTTGTTCACTGATCAGTTACTAAATTCTGAGACAACACTGGCGATGTTTAAGTTCAGTGTCAACACATACAGACACATATCATTCATCTGAACAAGTCACACATAGGAAGGAGGCTCATGCAGACATCTTTCTGACGTGGTACTAATCATGAAATCCCAAATATCTGAAGCACTACGTCATTTGGTAAAAATGGCCCCAGCAGGGCACCAACTTATTCATGAGCACTGCAAGAACCGCTGTGTGATCATAGTACATGACCAGATGGTCCAGTTCAGTCAGAGGCAAATGATAAAAAAGATCCCAACACAAGGTACAGCGAAACAACCTGTTCGAGCAGCAGTTCTAAAAAGGAGCAACAAAAATGTCCACATACACACAATCATGTGACACATACATACATAATAACATACATACATAGACACCTGTGTAGAGACTTCATAAGTGAAGACTGACAAGAAAAAGAGGAAGAAACTCAGTAAATGAGAACTACTGCTCTTAGAACTACTACAGTATTAAACTACTGCTACAAATCATAATAACAGACACAAATCTCAGTTCTACCGCAATCTCAGCAAATTGAATAATCAAAATTTCACAATTTTGGTAAAAATCAAATAATAAATTTCAACCGCAATCTAAATATCCAACTTAAAAATTCTGCAATTCGAGCAATCTCTTGTCATAAAGAAAACGACTTTAGCAACCCCAATAAGATTCAACATGAATTTTAAAGTTTAAAAAATTAAGACTTGCATGTGGTGAATAGCTGTAAACATGAATGATCAACAAGCAATTTAAACATGGAATAGCATTTACTAAAACCTAATAATAATGGTTTAGACAATTGGTAAATTTCACAAATTACACCGGGACTTGACTTAGCAAAACAGTGTGTCACCCAAACCAATAATGATATATATACGGGTAAATCCATCAAACGCCATAACACTATAGCATGTTCAATGTTCAAATAGGAAACCATAAACCATAAAGAAGAGAATAAACTATTTCATACAAGCAATTGACACTCTGAATTACAAATGTTGTGCCAAGTAACCTCTACTCAGAATCCTCTCCCATAACATTGTGTTTGCATCACAGCTCTTCTGAAGACAGAAAACCCTAATTCTCCTGTGGTAAACCACAACCGATTTGGTCTCCAAGGATAATATTGCCACAGTTGTCACTTTCACCAAGACATCATACATAATAGAATTATTGGTCTCCCATGTGACAACAAAAGAGACGATGAATGAGGAGAAAACACGTTCAGATCTACACCCAAGCAATTCAAACGCAAGACCATTGGCAACACTAGAAATGGTTTCAAGCAAAGCTCACTCAGTACACTACTACATATCAGTGTTTCAGAAGAATTTCCTTATAAAACGAATCCACAGCAGCTGCCTATTGCTGCTCTCTCAAGTAACACGGACACGTATTGCAAACATAAATAATAAAGATTAGTATACTAACAAGCATTCGGTGAGCTTTATAACGTATACTATTTGACAGTGAAGCTATATTAATATGCATACAAACATCTCTTCATTGCTACAGTAATAAGCATGGACAATAGATTGTAGCATTATAACTGATGATAATACCACTTAATTAGTAATAATAATGACATTTAGACTACTAATTAATGATAAATCATGATCAAAAACTAAAGTCATCTAGTGCATTTCAATATAGAACACCAGACTCCTCCTCCCCCTCCTTCATCAGTTTCTCGATTCCTCTCTTCATTCTAATACACACAGAATGTCTCAATTCACTCTTGCAACATACACTCCTTCAAGTTACACTAGTAAGCCTAGCACTAAAAATAAAGGAAAACGTCCAAAAATAGTGCGTCACATCACATCTCAAAATTCTACTCTTTGAACTACAAAACAACTGACAATACACATGATTCTATGAACATTCAGAAAATAAACATTGTCAGTGGAAGATGTTTGGAAAAGATATTGGAAAATAGTTGCATAAAAAAATTATTTCACATAGACTGTTGGGAAATATTAAATGTTTTTCACAGTTACCATTAATAACATGACACTAGTTCCTTTGGATCATTACTGAATTAAGAAATCCTTGATCATATACCACAGACAGAAGACATTCAAAAGTCTTATAGAGAACCAAAACAACAGATTAAAATCTCATACAATAAAAAAAACCAAGAAACTGAGTTAATATATTACTTACACTGTAACCATATTCACAATACATACAAGGCTGTCATCACCATCTCGTGATATCCAATCACCTGCCATGGATTTAAGTTGCAACATGCAAATGAGTGCTAAAAATAGCTTAAACTATAATAAAATAAGTTTCTTAAAACCATAACTAAACTGTGCATAATGGTTTTATTGCAACTTTTGAACATCAGTAACTAATTTCCTCATCAATGTACAAAGAGTTGATACTTAATTTACAATCCATCATCTGTAGATTCCTCCAGTTTTACTCAATGCCTTTTACTGGACGAGATACAATCACAGTTCAAGCGTCAGTCAAAGGATTCTACCAAATGCAGCTCAGAAATGTGTTTCTTCAGTTGTCGCCAAACAGAATAGTCTGCTGTTGGCGAGCTCTGGGAAGTAACTGGCTACATGATCCTTCTGTGAATCACTGGTTCTATGGTGTCCACAACCTTGGGATTTGCCCATTGCCAGTTCAAGGGGTGAAGGGATTGGATTTGCCCATTGCCAGTTCAAGGGGTGAAGGGATTTGGATTTGCCCATTGCCAGTTGAAGGGATGAAGGGATTGGCATTTGCCCATTGCCAGCACAATGGCCTACAAAATGCCTCCCCAATGTGACACAACACATGCTCTTCGCTTACATTGAGGGGTCATTGTGAGGAAAGGTTCTGTACAAGTAGCAAGCGACATACATTCACATATCATACGGGCAGCAGAAGACACACAACACGTAAACAAAAGGTAAATTCTATGCTAACAGGAGACTAAGAGAAGCACCGACAGACACTTTACTTAAGCAAGCATCAAGCAGACATGTCTATGAAAGTAAGACACAGCGTCCATTGCTGGCAGCAGAAGACACATAACGAGTGGACAAGCGGCAGAATCCATCATCTGACAACTAACACATGCGACATGTCTGTTGCAAATTAAAACGTCATTGAGCTTTCACAATATATCATGTTTATGCAATCAATATGTTATCAAGAAAACCATTTCCTAAATGTTATTCATGCCAACATTACAATAGACAATAACATAAAAGTTAAAAAATTATAACATTATTATTATTTTTCATGCATACATACATACATACATACATACATACACACATACATGGTATATTGTAAGACTCTAGTTTCTGTCATTTGCCCTGGAGGTGACTTTGATGACCCTGTGTTTATGAAGATTCCTCTCTTTTATCTTCTGTGATACACAACCCTTGCCGCATCCTCGGTTGTCTCTTGCCTCCTTTAAAGAGAGTCACCTACTCTACTCATTTCATCCCCAATAGCACAATCGAGATATCCCGTGTACTGACATACTAACCCGGTTTAGTTTTATCATCCAAACGATATGCAAATGAATCAATTCCTATAATGATCGTAATTTCTGATGAGCTTACTTTCTCTTTTCTCTCCCACAAGTTCTCCGAGGAGGAGGAGGAGGAGGAGAAGGACGTCTTCTGTTTTGTAATTGAATGGCTTATTATGATTATTTTGCGATTGTACATTTTTTGATTGTTCATATCCAATGTTCCCACATCGCAATACATATATACCTACACACACAAACAGGCATACTCACACACATACACACATATACGTGCATGCAAACATTACATAAATGTATCCTGACTACATACTGAAAGGCTTTAATTGACAGCTCAATGCTACATCATTGTAAACAGACCCTGCACAACAACCATCAAACTGCAATCCTGCCACCATACCCTAATCATGGTAGTACCAGTCCCAAGAATACAGAAAGGCAGAGGGTGACTCTGCTATGAGACAGTACCATTAAATGGCACCCAACCATCAAACACATTTCTAAAACCCACAGACTCCTCCACTACATCTGTCTATTCTTAGCATAATGTCATTAATTATAATCACTAACGCTAGAAACAATGCATTTGCTGTCTAAGGACACTTCTTTCAATCTATAAAAGCAGACCTTCAAGCTAAAGCACAACACCTCTAACTTATTGTAAAACATGCAAAAATCCAGCAGGTGGCAAAAGGTGTAAAAAAGCACATGATACAATACCAAAAAATATGATATCTCTTGCAAGCATTTTGCAACATTTATAAAACAAAAGAGACAATGCAGCTGGTGAAGAAGAAAGTCCAAACTAATCAAGTATTAAGTCTGAACCAATCGTCAGCATTGAGTGTGAACTAGTCAAGGCTATCAAAGTTCAACTAGTCAGGCATTAAGATTCAACTAGTCAAGTATTAAGTCACATCAACTAGTCTCAAGTATCAAGTCTCAACTAGTTAAATAAAGTCATACCAACTAATTAAGTATTAAGTCTCAACTAGTCAAGTGCCAAGTCGCATCAACTAGTCAAGTATTAATTCACAACCAGTATATAAACCTAAACCAGTTTGGAAAATTCCATAACAAGGAGAGTCACATTGACCCTTTGCATACATTACAGGCAACATTTTGCAAAAATAACTTCGATAAACTATATTGCTAACATTAGAAGCGGAATACAGTTTGACATGCATCAGAATCTCACAGACTTCTGACTGGATTACAAATCATTCAAATCTCCTGACTGACTCTCGTTAGACCTGACTGGCTCTGGCTGGCTGGCTGCCATTCTGCCGCTACATCAGACCAGCTTTAAGTTTAGCTTCGTTGCGCTTCCACACAGGCAGACGGTAGAATTCGACTTGATTCATCTGAAAGACTGTTTCGAATTCATCTTTCGATAGATGGCGCTACAATCAGAAGACAAAATGTTCACAAACACATCATCTATACAGCATTTCGTGATACGCCTTATGAGACGTAAATTTCTATCAATAATAATAATTTTCATTTAATTTCAAACTGAAAAACCACAGTATGGTTACATAGTATGAATGAGTGGTTATTATGAGTCAAAATTTACTGTAGACAGCCTTGCAATGCGCCCATTATCTAATACATCTAATTGAACCAATGCCTCTATATAGCAAAGAAAGGACTAATTAACCATAAGGGAATCGAATTCAGTTCCTCAGCTCTGCATGTGTCATCCATTAAGAGAGAGGTGCTATATAAATTCGTAGATGCAATATTATGATCAATACAATTCCGTGGACATCCACTCTGTACTACGCAGACAATCCCTTAGAAACAGTTTGAACTCCATAATTTCAGCCCAGACTGGTCTGGGCTGGAAATAAAAAAAATTTTAATGTAAAGATCTTTCAGACATAGTCACAGTATTTACCTGTTACTTTCACATAGCTACATACAGCATACTTAACATACATACAAAGTAGAGTTGTACCGATATCACTTTTTGCCGATTATGCCGATACCGATTATTGTCAATTATTCATTTGCCGATACTGATTATTTAGCTGATTATTTCATTGTGTTTCCCAAGATGTGGTGTTCCAAAAGATGCTACTGCCTATTGTTGTGATACAAGCAAGACACTTGCTCTTGTAGGAGACGTATGCATGTAGTTGGGGGCTAATCTTAGGCAGGCCATACAGATTAGTCACACCACCCACCGTCGACCTTGCATGACGGAGAAGAGGAAAGATATATCTATGTAACTGGACGTCTTCTTCTATCAAACATGCCACTGATGCCATTCCCTCCAAACTTCTATAACATGCCACTTTGGCCTAAAATACCGACCAGCAGTAAGATTGGTCCAGCAGAGATGGCCCTTGCAAAGGGTAATTACTACGACTCACTCTGCACAACGCTGCTTTCCCACATCTATACTAGCGCAATGCCTACTACTGGGGAGATCTGAATTAGCCAAGCTTAACAAAGCCAGAGTTAACATGCTAAGAGAAGAGAACGGAATGCTGTCCTTCACAGACCAACTGATGTTGCTGTTGTCATTTTGCTTTTATAGACTGAAAATAATATTATAAAATAAAAAAAACAATTTTTAATATCGGCACCAATTATCTTGCCGATATTCGATACCGCCGATATCTCTATAATCGGCCCCGATTATGAGTGCTGCCGATGTATCGGTACAGCTCTAATACAAAGAGGTACTTACAATTACCTACATACAGCATAATTAACATACACACAAGCAAGAACCCTGGCATACATGACCATGCATACAATCATGACCCTATTTTATCCCTCTCTTTGTAAGCAGCAGCAGCCACGGAAATCCATTACCCACCTGCATCACCTGAATGCACTGGTTCTCATCAAAAACAATAATACTCACCACAATATATAAGTCTGACAATATCTATTAACATCATATACTAGCACTTGCATTGTTCATTTGCCAACTCTTGCTATGTATAACTCACTACTGTCTGGTATATACTATACACTCTAACCTCAAGCGAGTCTTTATTCACGCCAATTAGATTTTCTAAATTCTTCTGAGTCAGCAGATCATATGGATAAATCTGAAAAAAAACCAGACTAACAGATACAGATATGATGCAATTGTCTCCAGCAGATGTCTCTGTCCCCCAATAACAAAGAAACTGAACCGGTAAAACATACGTAATAAATGCAACCCATCCAGACTCACTCATATCTGGCATCTTTGTGACATCCTTACAAAATGTGATCCATCTAAACAAAACCATCGTCTGGAGTATAAGACCATAATTAATCAGTTATTGCTCACTAGCTTCCAAAGCAGTCTATCTTAATAGCATCAGATACTGCATTACATTAGTTAGTTCACTACTTCCAAGATATAAAACAATCTGTAGTTTAGTAGGTATTGTATCAGATCCTACTGAAAAATGCCTTAACTGTTGAGTGGGATTCTACAACTTAGAACAACAGCAACAGACATTACCAAGACTCATGATTAGGTTATAGCACTTGCTCTCAGTGGTTAAATATATCAACTCAATAGTTGACAAGTACAAAGCGGCATTGTACATATTCTTATTGATCTTCTTACAGTAGCAAGAACAATGAATATGCTATGGAGTTACACAGCCTCCTCTCGCTACTCTAGTCACCTCTAAAGAGGCAATCAAACTCTTTCAAAGCGTCACTTAACAATTCTCTCAGACACAACAGACTCATTTGGTTTGTAATATTAGTTTCTATAGATGCTCATCTGGGCAACTGAATTGATGATGGTTCCTTTTCACTTGCATTTGTTTAATGGGGAAATCATGTTTAATGGAAACAATAAATTTAATTGAATTTTACTAAAGAAGTCAAGAAAAGTTACTATTAACGAAAGAAGTGAACAATTGACCTTGGGTGACTCCAACTCCTTGGATCCAGGACTGGACAGATTGATGTTTTCCAGTAAGAACCGTCCGGATAATCCATGTGGAAGAGTCGATCTCAGATGAGAACTGTGCTGCTCACCAGGAAAATACAAAATTCTTAAGATTCTTAAAGTAGCAGATTTAAGATATCAATAAAATTCTATGCAGATAGGACGGCTGATCAAAGACGTTACTACCCGTCTTCAAGCTCAACTGCTCATATCCACTGAATAGGTTTCTGAGTAAATATAGTAAAGTAACAGAAAGAGATTTGTAATGTAACATCGACAAAATGACGGCAGTGGACTGAGGTGTGCGTTTTCATGCCATGGGATTATAAACAAGATATAACTGATATATCGTGTAAATTTCTCGTAAATTTTGCGTCAGTCTACGGTTATTATTATCATCAGATCATGACTATCGTCTAAATTCGGTTTTCTATTCGACAAGTGTGAACGGTGAACTTAGAACGGAATTTGTCGAAGCGTAGTGGCACACCCATGCGCTGGGATTTCATCGTACTGCATGAAACGATACGACTAGCTTTATACAGCCGTCTATTCCAACTTCGTGTGTCGTCTGTCAATCTCCGCCTAGCTAAAATTTCTTCTCTCTCGTGTTGCTATCAACAAGAATCATGTCGAAGAAACTAATTATTTAAGCAGATGACATTCTCGAAGCGGTGCAGGACCAGCGCATTCTTGACCAGTTGACGGTGAGACTTACCACCATGCTCACTCCGCTGATAAAAACTATCGAAGCCGAGTTAAAGGCGTCCCTCCTCTCAACCTTCGAGCAGTTCATAGAAGAGAAAGTGGCAGACAACCTCGGTCAAATCAAAGAATCTACTCAGACGAAACTGAATGCGCTCGAGGATGACAACCGTTCTCTGACCAGAAGAATCGAGGAGCTTGAGGTTAGTAGACTTACATCTCTGATCATCCATGGCATTCCTCATACAAGAACTGACAATGATCAAAGCTCCAGACGCTCTCAATACCAACTAAATCAGGAAGCGACACAAGCGGTCCTCGATATCTGCAATATGCGCCTTGATCTTGACCTGACGTCCTCCAGCATCTCCAGTGCTCATAGAATCACCTACAACAAAGGGAAGCCTGGTGACCCGATACTCGTTGAGTTCGCCACTCGCTCCACTCGTGATATGGTCTACTCGGCAAGAAAGCTTCTTTGTACATCATCCGGTCGCTCAGCTGGTAAGCCATTGTCTTCATAAATGAGAATTTGACAAAGTTGAACGCTGCCATCTTCGCAGTCGCTAGATCCATGGGCAAGGATAAAAGGATTGCTTCCACCTGGACAATGAGCGACCTGACATATGTAAAAATCAGCAACTCTTCAGATGAAAAACCAAAACGCATCAACCACATGAGCGATCTAGGGCACCTAAAGAAAAGCCCTACCTGAACTTTTCTCACTCAACTCTACTGTGTTAAATTCTGTAGGCTATATATTGCCTTGAACTTCAGTTCTGCTTTGTAACCCAGTAGGTGATGAATGTCGATCATCCATTTAGCATTTTTCATGTCTTATTCAATCACGTTTTAGTTCATTCCTTGTGTTCTTAGGCTATTGGGCTCTGTGACATTTTCAGTATTCTTGCCGTTCAGAGCTTCCATAATTTTTATGTATGTCTTGCAGTTCTAAGTAAGCACTGTTGTGAACCTGACTGATTGCTTATTTGTAACATATGTGTCCCCCATGGTATTGGGAGCCCAATATTATCCTCTACATTTCTGTTGCATGCTGTTCAAACGATAGCCAAGTTTATTGTGACCTTTGTATTTGTATAATTACTTTAGCACACACCTCTGGGCCTATAGACGATAATGCTAAAGAGTCTTGGTACTGTTCTTCGTGTCTTGCGAGTATATTCCCCTTTAATGATATAGCTCAGGAGGATGTATATAGAAAATGTACGAAGAATACAAGCGCAGATGAATTACTCCTGAGTCAACTTGGGGATGGACCACGACTGGAACTTTTTTTCTCATATTGAATCATCTCGCGCCTTACTGAATAACACAGACTTAGACCCTGACAAACATTACTTCAATCCAAGACCACTTGAATCAACCTATAGCACGTGCTCATCTATCCTACCTGACTCCTTAAAGAATAACTGATTATTCTCGTTCATGCATATTAACTCTTGAAGCATTTTGAATAAGCTTTGGTCTATAGAGTCTCTACTTTTAACTCTAGACATTGATGTTCTGGCTGTTACTGAGACTTGGTTAAATGTGCCAATGGCTAATACTGTGTTCATTGAAGGGTACAACTTTGAATTTAAATGTCGTGATACGGGTCGTGGAGGTGGAGTCGCCCCTTTTATTAAGCAATCTGTTTTGTATGAACCCTTTACACTGCCAATTAAGGGTCTTCCACACCACACCTATGAATCATTGTTCCTTCGGTTCCCATATGTAAATGGTTCTTACTTTGTAACTGGTGTTGTATATAGGCCGTCTGGCACAGACTTAATGCTGTTCAATGAACAATGGAACCTTTTGTTAGCAGCCCTTCAGCATAGGGATAAAGATGTTTTCAATCTTGGAGACTTCAATATTGATCTCCTCAAAATTCATGATCATAGGCACTCAAACGAGTTTTTTGAAACTACCTCTGTCAACCATTTTTTACCCATTATCACTCGTCCCACAAGAGTTACTTCATCATCAGCCATCCTGATCAATAACTTGTTTACAAACAGATTGTCTAAAATTGTTGATTCCAGAATACTTGTAGAAGATATTTCTGATCACCTCCCTATTTTAATTTGGGCTGAGCTTGCCCCCGCCCATAAGCTATACCCTGCCGTTTCTTTTTCCCGTCGATATGATGAAGTGTCAAAAAGTCGTTTTAAGGATCTATTAGAGCAGATTGACTGGTCTACTATGCTAAATGCATGCAAAAATAACGACCCTCTAACTGCTTATGACCATTTCAACTCCAAAGTTAAAACGGCCTACGATGATGCTTTTCCAAAACGGACCACTAAAACAAAAAAAGCTAATGCTTATAAACAGCCATGGATGACTGCAGGGCTCCTAAAGTCCTGCAAAACAAAAACAAAACTTCTTGCTGCTTTTATTAGGAACCCCTCCACGGCAACTAATAAAAAATATAAAATTTATAGAAATAAATTTAAGTCCTTAAAAAACAAAATTGAAAGAGACTATTATCAACTTGAATTCAATAGGTATAAATATGACTTAAGGCAAACTTGGCAGACCATTAAATCTATCCTGAAATCAAAAACGCCAGATTCTTTTGTCCAATGTATAACCCTAAACGATGTGGTAATTAGTGATAGCAACTCCACTGCCGAGAAGTTTAACAACTATTTTTCCACGATCGCACAGGACCTGATTGCAAAAATTCCTGCAAACAGTAGGGACCCAATTAGTTTTCTTGATCCTCCTAGTCTAAACTGTTTTGTGATTTATCCTACTTCATCTGAGGAAATACTTGTGTTAAATAACTCCCTCAAATCAACTCATAGTGCAGGTCTTGACGTCTTTGATCCTTGTATAATTAGTCCTGTACTTTCATCCATTGTATATTCGTTAACTGAAATCATTAACTGTACTCTTGCTACGGGGATCATTCCTGCTGCCCTTAAAATTGCTAAAATTACTCCAATTCATAAGCAGAGAAAAAGAGACGACATAAAAATTACAGACCCATCTCTATTTTATCCTACTTTTCTAAATTGCTTGAAAAAGTCATGCATATAAGACTTTACGACTTTGTCATGAAACAAAATATACTATGTCCAACTCAACATGGCTTCCAACCTAGGCATTCCACAGTGATGTCCCTTATTAATCTTCAGGGTAGAACAGCGGAGGCAATCGATCGCAAGGAATACGCAATAGGTGTGTTCATCGATATTGCCAAAGCTTTTGATACGGTCGGACACAGCCTACTTCTTCTTAAACTACAAAATATGGGTATTCGCGGTATTGCGTTAGAATGGTTTAAGAGCTACATCAACAACCGGTATCAACTAGTATATTGCAATGGCTCATTGTCCGCTCCTAACTTGATCAAATTTGGAGTACCTCAGGGCTCAATATTAGGACCACTCTTATTCCTGTTATTTATCAATGACCTTCCCCGTGCTTCCCGCCTCCTGCACTTTCTTCTCTTTGCTGATGACACGAGTCTATTCGCCTCACACAACTCTTATGAAGCCCTAATTTCTCTCATTAACAATGAACTCTCCCATGTCAATGACTGGTTTGCCGCAAATAAGTTATCTTTGAATTTATCAAAAACTACTTACATTTTGTTTAGATTGCATAGGGAGAATGCTCTTGCCAATGTTAGTGAGCTACGAATAACAGTGTTGCTATACCTTGTATTTCCTCAGCTAAGTTTCTTGGAGTCCAGGTTGATCAATTTCTTTCATGGAAAGATCATATTGCTAGCATATCATCAAAACTTGCCAGAAAGATAGAAGTGCTATCGAGAATTGCTTATTTATTACCTATCAGCATTCGTACCAAACTCTATTACACTATGATATATCCCTACCTTACTTATTGCAATATTATATGGGCCTCCAACTATCCCACTAGATTACAGTCATTAAGTTTGCTGCAAAAAAGAGCTGTTCGATTTATTGGTGGTGTCCCTTTAGCATACTGCTGCTCGTCCGATTACCTGTTTCAGAGCTTAAATATTCTGGATTTGAACCGATTACATTACTCCAAACGAATGAGTTTATGTCTAAATTTGTCCACAAACAACTACCACCAATCTTTGACTATCACTTTATTCCCATCTCTACTGTAAACCCTTACATTATATGATCCTCTTCCAATTACAGACCCATCCTCTGTCGAACAAGTACGCGTAAATTCTCCCTTAAATATACTAGTCCATCGACTTGGAATGCTATACCGATCATTATACGACAAATTTGTAGTCTCCGTCTGTTTAAGGTTAGACTTAAAATGTATCGTTAAACTATTCATGATGAGTACGTGTACTGGTCGCACTTCCTTGGCTTAGTTAACTAGTTAAGTTAAAATTACTCGCATTTGCCTGTCTCATTTCTTCAATCTGCTGCCCAAATACTATATGAAAGGGTGTCCCCTACTAGCGGAACCATACGGTTCCTTTGGGGATTTTTCTTTCCCAGTTGCCTCCCACTTCAATACCAAACTAATCCAGCAACTTGTTGTTCAGTTGATATTTTTTTCTTCTCCATCGTGTTATTTTAATTTTTACTGAAAATTGCTGTATGTATGTACTGTTAATAATTACTGCGTTTTTTTTAATCAATAAAAACGATATTGATTGATTGATTGACCTGCCACATCCTTGGCTTCTAGTGAGCTACGGCTTATTGTCTTCTTCTACTAACACAACACAGGAGGGAGAAAAAACAACAGAAAGTGTAGCACTCAGTCTCTGCTGTGGGAGATTTAGTTATTCAGTTGATACGTTACTAAATGGATAAAGACATGAGTTTATAATTATTACCCGTAGACCAGTTGTAGGGTCAATGTCTCCAAAGCTTTTGTCATCGTATACATCTGTAAAACAATTTCAATCATCAGATTTACTTCTCATGGAAGGAAAGGTTAGATCATTAACTAGGAACTCAGTCACTAACTGACTAATCAAACTGACACATTACATCATTACTTAATGCTGCTATATTTTAAACACTAGTATCGACTTTAGTATCGACTACTGTGACAAATAATTTTAGTCCCTAAATGAAAATAAATTTAAAGAAAAACAATTACACTGCACAGGACACGTCATGTCGCATCATCTTCGCTTTAAACACTAGTATCGACTATTGGGATAAATAATTGTAGTCTTTAAAATGAAACATCAAATACTCTATATAAAAAACCCGAGATTTACCGCATATACTTGCGTACAAGTCAAGAAATTTAATGCTATTCAGGACGACGAAAACGGACTTCCGACTTATACGCGAGACGCAAAATAGACCAAGGCTATTCGGATGACCTAATATGCATGCGTTACGAAAACGAACTCAAAACTTAAATCCTTAGTTGTCTGGTTATTTTAATTCCTATTTCACACAATTCCGCAAATTACTGACTACATACAGTTAAAATCAATATGTAATTCTATTAAAATAAGTTTATTTCATACATGTACGACAGTACATTCATAGTCAAAGTTGCACCTGGTAATATTTTTTTTTGACCTCAAAGTAAAATTTGTTTGCTATTTGCTGATTGGTCATGTTTGATCATCCTGAAGATTCAATTAGCGTCCTACCAAATCTTTCCAAAAATCCTGTATATAAGGCTCCATGTTCTAAGTTTTGAGATTAGTGCAGTAAAATACTTACCACAATGAGCGATTTGAAAAGAAAGCGAGCCTCCTACAAAATTGGTTTCAAGTTGTTGAGTATGCTGATCTGCATGAGAATTCGAATGCCATGCAAGAGATGCCTCCCTTACTTACTAAATTTCTTACACAAACTGGAGGCAGTGAACGAAAACCATCCATTAGTATTCACATACTGATTGTTTATATTATTTTGAAAGATTTTCAAACACAATTTTGTTAAATTTTGTATATTCAGGAAACTTTTCTAATCATGACAAAATTTCGTCATCACTCGTTTTGAGCTTATGGGTTCGACATATAGGCGAGTCGTCGATTTTGGACACTATTTTTGTCAAACACTTACATTTCGACTTATACGCGAATCGACTTATACGCAAGTATATACGGTACCGTGATTTAACACTTAAATGAAGAACTGCAAAAGTTTCCCAGAAACAAATAATTTTAAGTAGATCAATCGTATTGAATGAACATATTAAATCTTAAATACTTTATACCAAATGAGTAAGAATTAAGTATTCCAGCACTGCTCTTAGGTCTTGGTTCAATATCAGTTCCATCCTACAAATAATATGCATTTAATAATGATTTTTTTAATTTCAAAATGACAGACCGCAATATGATAATAAGTATAGTATGAACAGATGATGACAAGTTTACTACAGGAGTTGAATGTGACCCAATTGGCCACCAATCTGAGGCGGGAGGCTTGAATGCGTACTCTTAATGTTACAAGGCACCCAATTGGATACCAGTTTGAGGGAGGAGGCTAGAATGCATACTCTTAATGTTACAAGGCACCCAATTGGCTACCAGTCTGAGGGAGGAGGCTTGAATGCATACTCGCCATGTTACAAGGCACCCAGTTGGCTACCAGGTCCTACTTAAATACATACACCACACTGTCTCAAAAGAATACAATCAGAAATCAATCTTAAGACAATAAAGCAGATTAAAGCTATAGATTTACTGTCAAACACAAACAAAAAAGTCATAGCTAAGTGAAAGCGTTTTCTTCAGAAACTAAAAACATTTCCTAACAGAAACCTAGCATCAAATAAGAAACGACTTACGAACTGAGATGAATATGTTTAAGATTAAACAGTGAATCATCAAATCAACAAGAATTCATCAAAATCTAGAGCAAGAGACAATAACAATTCATTCATTCATTACTACAAGGATTGCTATAGCACCCATTCAAGGTTACTACTCAAAGCACTCCACACCCAACGTCAGCTAGAGGGAAGGACAGACGAATGCATAAGACTGAGATTCGTCGATATGTGTAATTGTGTATGTATCCAAACGGTTGAAATACACATAGAACTGTTAAGTAATATTTCGATAAAGTAATGCAATAGTTGGCATTGTCAATACCAGTATCGTCAATACTGATTTCAGTATCGCAGCGAATATTGTGAGAGCTTTATGTTTGTCGATATGGCATGTTTACTTGCCCAATACGAACAAAAATAGGGAACTCATCATAGCTGCATGACATTGTTAGCACATATTGCATGTCTTGAATGCATTGTACATAGATTTACTTAGATGAAAAGTATTGGTAAATACTTTTAAGAAATGGTAATGGTATTGCCATTATTACTATTATCATGAAGTATTGGCATTGTAAATACATTTTTTTTAAATTATTGGTATTGCCATTACTTTTATCAGAAAGCATATTGGCATTGTAAATACTTTTATCAGGACCCATTGACATTGTTAATGGTTATCCCAGTATTGTTAACAGCCCTGGAAATATATATATAAAAACTAGAGAATACATACAGATTGGTATCCATTGCGTGTATCAAATGACGATCCCGGTCTATAGACTGACAAACCATGACCCGGCTTCACTACACCTACAAAATATGCATCAAAATCCAATTCCCTGTTGCAAAATGATACAGAGAATGAATCTAAACTACCAGTTGAAGATAAAAATCAGTCGTGTTTTAAGCAAACGGAATCTTCAATTGTTAAACAGATTGTACAGCTCAATCATTAAAGTGCCTCTGACGAGTTTCATCAAAATGTACGTTATAATCTGATGCATGCCATATGCAAGGGCAACTACATGTCCATACATATATAATATGCTAAAATATATACATATATTATACATACTACATATATATATATTTATATATGTGTGTGTGCTTGTGGGCCTGACAATAGCGACTCCTGTAGTTTACGGTACATTCTTTTCTAGCTGAACGAATTCAAGTTCTAAACTACATTTAGCATTGGATACAGACAATCATTAGCTCACTCATTTATTCTGTTCAACTTATCACTGCATGTGTTTTAAATTCCAAACTGATGTCTCGCCTCTTCAAGAATTCAGACCATAATCCATCCAATTAGTACGCTAATCCATCCAACTCCTACCCTAATCCATCCAATTACTACCCTAATCCATCCAATTCCTACCCTAATCCATCCAATTAGTACCATAACCCATCCAATTAGTACCATAATCCATCCAATTAGTACCATAATCCCTCCAACTCCTACCCTAATCTAACCAATTAGTACCCTAATCGATACAATTATTACCCTAATTCATACAATTAGTACCATAATCCATCCAACTTCTACCCTAATCCATCCAATTAGTACCATAATCCATCCAACTCCTACCCTAATCTATCAAACTCCTACCCTAATCCAACCAATTAGTACCCTAATCGATACAATTATTACCCTAATCCATACAATTAGTACCATAATCCATCCAACTCCTACCCTAATCTATCCAACTCCTACCCTAATCCATCCAATTATTACCCTAACCCATCCAATTCCTACCGTAATCCATCCAGTTCCTACCCTAATCCGTCCAACTCTTACCCTAATCCAACCGATTGGATTCTCCATCTTCCAAGCCTTCTCATCCTCAATGAAATCTGCCTCAGCAACTGCCCCTCTGCCTTCTCTCTGCTTCATCTGGGAACTGGACTCGGACCTCCACTTAACATTGATCTCTAGACAACCTCTCTGATATGACGCAGCACTCGAGCATCTTAGAAATATTGAGCTTACAATTATAATTGGCAGTATATAAATGTTATAATTACATGAATACTACTGTAGCGTCAGCCAAACCAGGTTGAGATGCAATCAGTTTTAACACAAGTGGAAGAAATGTGTTGCTTACCACCAAAGTTGCAAGGAGCAAAGAGCAAGTCATTCATGCTCTTGCGATTTCTTTCCTGTTGAAGGACACGTTGTCTCATGTCAAGATTACGAGATGGAGCTATATAAAGAACAACACATAGCAGTCAACACAACACCATTAGCAATCAATGACAATCAATAACAAAACAAAGAAAAACACACGGACTCCTTGATGGAAGTTGAAGGCTACACTCTTTTCCGTTGAGATCGAAGGCATCGAAGATGAGGTGGAGTGGTGATATACTGCAGCAATCAATTGCAGTCTTCAGTTTTCCAACCGATGACCGCATACACACGAGAAATGGAAATCCTGTAGCTCAAAGTTACGAAGGATGAGCAAAACTTCTACATTGGCGCTGTTTACCATCCACCCAGACCTATGTATAACACGGACCATTTCATCACTTGCATCGATTTCACACTAGAGAAGATTAATGCCAAAGCGGAGGATCTAGCCATAGTCGTTGCGGAAGACTTTAATTAGCTACCATCATCCAGAATCCTTGAAATGGGACTGTCTGTGAAGTTCGAGGGACTCACGCACGAGGGCCACTCTCTCGACCACATCTATATGCATCTGTCTGAATCATGCATCGCTGTCAAATCAACAGTGAAGACAAAACATTCTGCCATTTTAGCCACCTTTTTTCTTCAGAGGAAGACAGACTCTGGACCACGGACGCAGGAGAAACAAATGTTGTTTTTCCGCCCTCGCACACTTAGTCAGTTTGCCTCCCTTCAGTCCCATCTGATGGAGCAGAGCAGAGCTGGACATTTATAACGGAGTGCCCCTCTCCTGCTGAAGCCTTTGAGGCCTTCTACACATTTACTACACCAGTCTTTGAGCATTACTTTCCAACTAAAAGCATTATGATAAAGAAGAGGGACTCACCCATTATGACACCATCCGTCAAACACCTGCTACGGAGGCGGAAGAAATTGCTAAAGAAAAAGCGAATAGAAGCCGTCTCCTGCCTTTCCGCAAGGATAAACAGGATAATTACACGATGTAACACTACCACCTTTGAAAGGGCTAAGCGAGGGTCCCGTAAATTGTGGGGAAGTAAATCGGCTTCGAGGTGGAGGAAAGAAGGATACAGCGCATCCAGACTGCCACGTCACGGCAGAATTCTTAAATATACACTGTGGTTCCATCTCTAACGATGAACATTATGCTGCTTCTCTCCTCAAATCAACTGTTGCGGATGAAACAATGAAATATATCGATTATTTCATCGATCGGAAGCACAGCTGCTGGTCCTGATGGTCTGACAGCATGGCTTCTCAAGGGGGTTGCCCCTATGCTTGCAGAACCTGTTGCCAAACTTTTTAACATGTCAATAATCTCCTCATTTGTTCCGCCACAGTGGAAGACTACTACTCTCACGCCAGTTGCAAAAATCGCTCACCCGTCAGATGAAGCCGCCTTTCGAACTATATCAGTTACCTTCATCCATGCCTGACACAGCCAAATTCCAACCAGGAATTTGAGGATCAACTTGCCTTTCGTCCATCGGGTTTAACCACTGCAGCCCTCATAGCCTTGACCAACAACCTACAAGAACTCCTTCACGACAACCAATATGTCCATTTGATAGCCCTTGACTTTTCAAAAGCCTTTGACACGGTCGGACACACATATCTCGCTGAGCGGTTGGCTGAGTTGTCCATTCCGGATAGTATATACAACTGGATCATAAACTTTCTTAACAATCGCAACCACGGAACCAAATACAATGGCGCCGTCTCAGCAATCATTCGTAATAATGCCAGCTTTGTACAGGGTTCTGGACTCGGCCTTTTACACTTCATAATGGCAAATAGACTGGTCAAGTATGCTGACGACACATACCTGTTGATTCCTGGTTCCAACAAAGACACGATTGAGATTGAACTAAATCATGTGTCTGAGTGGACTGCCGAATGCAACCTACGACTAAATATCAAAAAGACACAACAGATGATTATACAGCGTGGGGGCGAGGAGGTCGAGGAGAAGATCCATTGGAGATGCCAGGACTGCCAAGGGTCAAAAGTATGGTGGTTATCCTCAGGGTCATCATGACTGAAAATCTCACTTTTGAACCTCATATAAATAGAATATGTTGTCAGGCAAGGCAATCAATGTATGCTTTGCGTATAATGGTGGTGCATGGACTCTCAGGACTATTGCTTTTTGACAAGGTGCGTTCAACTACAGTGGCCCGCATGTTGTATGCGGCCCCGGCCTGGTGGGAGTACGTGGGGCAGCAGGAGCGTGCCCGGGTACAGTCAGTGATGAACAGATTGATTCGCCAACGCTATCTGCCAGATGATATTCCTCCTTTAGAACATTTGATCCGGTTGGCCGATACGGGTCTATTCAAAGCGATACAGGAGAACCCTGGTCACGTGCTGCCTTCCTTCTATAAAGGCGACCTTCCACTCCCTGTGTCCGCGCCCGCATGACCGTGAAATTCCACAGGCAGACAATCTAGAGCGAAAATCCTTTTTAATGAGAATGTTGTATTTTAAAAATTAATGTATGGCTATTTAAAAGATCTGCTAATCCCCACAACTGCATGTATGTTGCAGACAATCTAGAGTGAAAATTCTTTTTCAATTGCTTAATTATAATACTGTTCTTTAAAATGTATTGTACACTATAGTGCAGATAAGCAGTTGGTTCAATAAAGAATATACTTACATACTTACTTACTTATAGTATATATTCCACAAGGTCACTCGATCAACACTAGAATTCGCATATGAACACATATATGTTTCCCTCTCTGCCTCCATTACTCCTGCCTCTCACCACTCTAAACTTAAACCCCCCATCACAGCATATTTGAAGTCGCCAGGAGCCTGTTGCAGTTCGTGATATTTCTAGTCCAAAGGGTCATATGCTCAGCGATGACTGAGAATCCTTCAGCATAAAGAGTCAAGTATATATCAAAAGAGAATCCAAGCTACACTCGTCTTCAGACGTATTTCACTCACTGTCCAAAACTGGGACAATGCACGGAGGAATTTCTCAACACAGTCCTCTTATGAGCATATATTGGTTTATTGCAATGCCTGGTAAGTATGTATACCTGTCTGTCTCATAATGTCTGTCTGTCACCAGTGGCGTGTTTACCTACAGGCACACTAGGTGTGCGCCTAGGGCCCCCAAATCTCAGAGGGGCCCAAAATGATGAAAACATTAAATACAAAATGTGAGTTAATGTGAATAACGTCTCGGGGGCCCCCAAATGAATGAAAACATTTCATACAAAATGACAGACAAACATTATAAGACAGACAGGTACACATACTTACAAGGCATTGCAATAAACCACTAAACGCTCATAAGTGGACTGTGAATGACAATTGAATGAAAACATTAAATACAAAATAACAACTCAGAGGAGTCACGGCCCCCAATTGAATGAAATAATTTAACACAAAATGACATCTCAGAGGTGGTGAGGGATCCCAGAATAAATGAAAACTTTCACACAAAATAACATGTCTCATGCCTGAAATATTTTAAATATAATAATTTATATTCTCTATTTTTGCAGCTAAGTATTCACATTACAAGTGTAGTGTGGTAATTCATTATTGCTTTGGTAATTTGAATATCAATTGGCTCAATTACCTGAGTAGGTAAGAGCGAAGGCTGCGTGTTTTGAGCCTCTTTGTCACTAGATGCTGGCTCACTGTTTAATTAAGTGAAATGTTTAAATAAATTAAGTTGCATATTTCGATATTGATGTAAGGACCACTATGGATCAAACTGGATCTATAATATAACGCCCATTAAGCCATAACTATGGAATGCTCTTCCCTCATCTCCATATGTTACCATTCTTTCTCAATCATTTCCTACATACTTCTTTCTCCTACAAAACCTTTATCTACATTTGAGGTTCCTGCACCTGGAGTGCTTTACTGAATGGCCACTAATTCCATACAATACATTACATGATGATCATTGAAACCATTGAAACATACATGCAAAGTACGGCTGTTCGTATCTGAGTTTCCTGTGGGTTTCGAACGCAGCCGATGGCATCATGGACGCACAGCGTGGATCGAGCGTAGGAGACTCTGATCTCTTCTTCTTCAGATCTCTCAGAATAACAGCAGCTGCACCAGAATCAGTCATCTTCGTCAGTTCATCAATCTCTTTTGTCACCTTCTCATCTTCCGTCTGCTTCGCTTCGTCCGTGTGGGGCGACTTCGGCTGCTGGGGCATCTTATCTCGCACTAAATATATAATATGACAACCACATTCAGATGGACTCTTTCACCCAATAAATTAATCAACCAATTCGCTCGATGTACCCAAATGATCATCAATCACAGACAGATCAAAGATTTATTGTAACATTATTCAAAAATGAAAAAATTAGTGTAGAGTAATCAATGCTAATTTCATTTCATTAAGTCAGAAAAAGAAAACTAAAGGGACAGCAGGTTCATGCCAGGCAGAGACCTATGTACCAGAGAAACATAGCAGCAAGAAAAGGTATTCAGGATGATTAGGTGTCAAGTAGAGGCCTTGAACATCAACATTTTGATTTTTAAAGAGTTTTGTACAAGCTCAAATATAACCTAATTTCAAGCACAAACAAATGTCCAAAAAGAGCAACAAATAGTGAACAAAGAGGCTTCTTGAGTTATTTAAATGTGCCATATTAACTGTCCTCATACATACAAACAAACACACACACACACACACACACACACACCACATAATGGATAACCCATCTTAGGGATTTCTCCCCTACCATTTCTAGCAAAATCCCCCTTTAATGTTACCTTGCATATCTGTTACCGTTTGACGTTTTAGCATTGCACAGTAAAAAAATCTTGATTGATACATTAACAGTACATACATAGTATTACATACATACATATACATACATATTGTTCTCAAGCCAATGTGCCAAAGACATTTATAAGGACCAAAATATTGAAGAGGACGCTTTGTGTAAAGGTATTTATGATTGTGAACAATTTAAACTGTAGTTTGCATAGTTATCTATCTGGACTGACGTAGTTCCGGATAGGCAGCGGCTGGTTCCGGTGGACCGGGCCAGTCGTCTCTTTCGATTGGGGCGAGTGGTTTGCCCTGGGCACCCGGTCTCTTCGACAACAGAACCATCTCCCTCTTATCTCCATATCCTACGACACAAATATAATATATATTTATTTTAAAAGTAACATTCATATATATATATATATTATATATTATATATATATATATATATAATAGATGAAACATTGATAAAAGGAACAATCATCAATTATTAAACAGCCAAGTAACGGCAAAAGAGATAAGAACAACGCGGATAAAAGCCACATATGTTGCTGGTGGACTTCACATACCTCATAGGCTACATGCAAGGAATGGACACTTGTCAGAAGATAGCAATTGAAATGCCTTGGTAACATACAAGTCACAGACAGATACTATCGGTGACTTTGTGGTTATAATTGCTTGCCATGCCACTAGACATGATGTGGCTTTGTCAATTGTGGGTCCTTCTGTTTGGAATAGCTTACTCTCTCACCTGCATTCTCTCCCTTTGGACCTGTCTAGCTCTTTCTCTAAACTTCTCATGACTTTACACTCTTTCTTTGGCTGGGCCTCTGAATAGTTATCTTGAAGGGCACTATATAAATTACATACTGCATTCGTGAAAGACACTGTCTGCTAAAAATAATTCATTTTAATTTGCCAGATAGAATATTCAGATATCTGACTGGACAGTTATTGCATCTATACATGTAATCTCTGTTCAGTTGTTTTGTGCAGTTGATCGTATTATACATCAACAACAGAAGAAGGCAGGATACTCAACAGCTACAGAAGGTTGACTCTGCCTTCCACTCCCTAGGGGGTCATGGTAAACGAGCAACAGAACAGATTTGATGTCTAACAGGATGCCATACAGCTATAAAATCATCTCTTGTTTAACTTGTTATTGAATGGTTCGACCATTTCAAGTAAATCATACTGTAGTTATATCAGTTCAAATCTAATCAAACAAAGCCTTAGTTAATATTATTACATATTACTATCATATATAATTACCACATATAATTATTACATATCACTATAGTATATTACTCAAATATATAATTCTTATATGTAACTATTACATATTATTCTAATATATAATTATTCAATATTATTTTAATTACATATAATAGGCTAGTTTTTACCCTGAATTCCAAGTTCTGACTTGAAGTCTCTTCGCAAATTTGTGTAACTAAAGTTATCTGCAAGAAAAGAGTCAATGAAAATGATGAAAGAAATAATTCATCAAGTTATAATAATCAATATCAAAAAATAAATCAAAGAATCAGAAAAACTGATCTTAGTCCAGTCCAAATGTAGTCTGTTCTGATTAATCACCTTGTCACCATGTGCTGTCAGTTATTGGAACTTTAGCGATCGCAGCGAAAAACGTCTTCAATACTTTCTTTTTGAAGTCGCATCTCTTAATTCCTCCAGGTTCATTCCGGTTCTTTCGTGTATCTCGTCCATCCATTTTTCCTTGGTCGCTCCTGTTTTCTCCTTCCTTTTCCGCATGCCAACATCATTTCCTTTTCTAATCCATCTGCTCGCATAACATGTCCGAAGAAATCCAGCTTCTTTCTCAGCGCTGTTTGTTGTAACGTCTCATCATTCTCAACTCCAATCTCCATACGCACCTTTTCATTCGTCTTTTTCTCCGCACACGATATTCTCAGCATCTTCCTCCATATCCATATTTCACATGCGTTGATCTTTTTCTCCATGTTCTTTGTCATTGTCCATGTCTCACAGCCATATAGTACTGTAGGGAAGATCATTGCCCTTGCTAGCCTTTTTTTGTTTCCATGCTCACGTGTTTATCCTTCCTTATCTTTTCCAGTCCATTCATTGCAGCTTTCCCTATCGCTACCCTTCTTTTTATTTCCATATCACACTTTCCCTCTTTTTCTATTGATGCTCCCAGGAACGTGAAGCTTGTTACCACCTCTATTTCCTCTCCGTTTATCTCAAAACTGTCCCAATCGGCTGTTGTCATGATCTTTGTCTTCTTTATGTTGAAATATAAACCTGCCTTCTCAATCTCTCTTCAACCATCTTATCAGGTTTAACAGATCTACTTTCTTCCCTGCCAGTAGTGTTGTGTCATCCGCATATCTCAGATTGTTCAGCGTTCTTCCGGCTATCTTAACTCCCTCATTTATCTCTTCCATTTCCAATATATAAAATATATGTCAATACATAAAATAAAAAATAAGCTCATCCAGTGACAAATCAATCAATCCATCAATCAATCAATGAATCAATCAACAACAGTTAACAAAAAACAAAATATGCCATCAATCGAAAAATAGAAAAAGACTCCATCGAAAACAGAGAGTTCACTTGAAGAGTAGCTACATAACGCAACAGATCTTCATCCGATCATAGACGGATGATTTATCAATCGTGGTCCTGTAGAAACAATGACCTACTTGGTCGATGGTAGTGAGTGATGGCTGGCTCCTTGACCACTGCATTCGCTGAAGGGCCTCGTTTGAAGTCCGCATTTGAACGCTCCAAGTAGGAAATGTTGTAGAACTTGTTGTTTGGCATTCCAAAGCAACGAGGAAGATTTGACGCAGGCTTCTACAAAACACATTACAGAAATACAAATAGGGCTGTACCGAATATTCGCTTTGGAGCTGAATAGTGGGCCAAATAGCTATTCGGTGTTCAGCCAAATAGTAGCGGTTGGACTGAATACGAATAGTGGTCATGAGAAATCTGTTTCTGCACATGCAGTGGCTGCTATATCGAGCGGACTGATGGAACTCTCTACTGCCCGGACCCCAGTATCGCAGTGTCACTGTGTCAGCCGTCTGACTTCTAAGTTTTGTTAAATTAGTTCCATTCCTAGCTGACACGGACTGGCAAAAGAATGCAAAATTACAGGTAGTTAACTGTTTACTTTTAGCTTATGTACTAAATTTACTGAACTGAAACTTTTTGCCTACATTGGAAGTTTTGAAATTTGTCTGTAGACCTATTTTGTACACTATTCGTATTAGGCCAAATAGTTGGTCCAATTATTCGTATTAGGCTCAATAGTGAAAATCACCTATTCGGTACTGCCCTAATACAAACGTTCACAAGTCAATTAATAATTAATTAATACCAATCAGAAATTGACCAAAGAAATCATCTAAGGAATTACCGTGAATTCCAAGTTCTGCAGTTTGAATGAGACTCAATTAGTTAATGATTTAATACGTCTTAGATTTCTCTCTCTGAAATGATTTAATACGTTTAACTTAGATTTCTCTCTCTGAAATGATTTAATACGTCTAACTTAGATTTCTCTTTCTGAAATGATTTAATGTCTAACTTAGATTTCTCTTTACGAAATGATTTAATACGTCTAACTTAGATTTCTCTCTCTGATGTGACTTAATACGTCTAACTCAGATTTCTCTCTCTGATGTGACTTAATACGTCTAACTCAGATTTCTCTCTCTGAAATGAATTAATACGTCTAACTTAGATTTCTCTCTCTGAAATGAATTAATACGTCTAACTTAGATTTCTCTTTCTGAAATGATTTAATACGTCTAACTTAGATTTCTCTTTCTGAAATGAATTAATACGTCTAACTTAGATTTCTCTTTCTGAATTGATTTAATACGTCTAACTTAGATTTCTCTCTCTGAAATGATTTAATACGTCTAACTTAGATTGCTCTCTCTGATGTGACTTAATACGTCTAACTTAGATTTCTCTTTCTGAAATGAATTAATACGTCTAACTTAGATTTCTCTTTCTGAAATGAATTAATACGTCTAACTTAGATTTCTCTCTCTGATGTGACTTAATACGTCTAACTTAGATTTCTCTTTCTGAAATGAATTAATACGTCTAACTTAGATTTCTCTCTCTGAAATGATTTAATACGTCTAACTTAGATTTCTCTTTCTGAAATGATTTAATACGTCTAACTTAGATTTCTTTTTGTGAAAGGTGATAACTGTTCTCACTGCAGCCACAAGGAAGCGAATTGTAAATTAAAGACAGAACTGAAAAGCAAGAAACCTGAGTTTTAGCTGCAGAATCTTCTTTTGGTATTTCTGCAACTGTAAATCAAGTAACACAATTCCAGATACAATACAAACAAAAACAAATTCATGATTAAATTCATAACCCCTTGATTAATTTTTATAGAACTCTTCTGTTAATCTGAACCGGTCTAATCTGAACCGGTCAAAGGTCACCAAGATCTTCCGACTTAAGATCTGACAGCAGCAACCCAACAAATAAATCAATTCTATGTCTGAGATATTCATTATTATTAATTAATCTTGGTTAATGCATTACTTAATTATTAATACTATTATTACATATTTATTATGCACATCTAGCTTGTTAGCCATTGTGATGGACCCTTAAAATGTGCTTTATGAAGATCAATGGTGCAGAGCAATTGGAAGTGAAAGCCTTGCTGAAGGTCCCTACACAGTAACCATCATCTCAGGGGGGCAGAGGAGGAGCAGGAGGAGCAGGAGGAGGGGGAAGAGGAGGAGAGGAGGAGGAGGGGAGGGAGAGGAGGATCGAACCCATACTCTTCGTGTCACAAGGTGAGGGTTCTAACCAGTTGGCTGCCATGTCCCACACAAAACAGGCCATGGATAGAGAACAGCTTCAGAAACAGACAGCAGTGCAAAGGCAATCGTATTACAACTTTGCAGAACATGATAAAACACCAAATGCGACTCTGCCAAGAGGTTTCATTGTATCAGACATTGATATATCTATGATGAGGGGCGAGTTTCTATTCTGTCGGCTCGCTAAGCCATTATCTGGCGCCCACTTTTTGGCTGTGGCCCTTCCATCTGGAACAACGTCCCACTTGAACTGCGATCTTTACTCGAGGTCCGACCGCTTGGGTTTAACAAGTCAATCAAGTCTTTCTTCTTTAGTCATGGCTGGCTGGCTGGCAGCACTCCTAAGTTAGGTTCCTGAAGGGGAGCTACATAAATGCTCAGAATGTCACCCGCTTAATGACAGCGAATTACATCTGACCAATTAAACAGAAACTGAGTTCTTATTTGCCAAGTGGTAGACTGGCTGCATATAGACCATTTTTGGAATGAAAATCAACCACACAGACCTTCAGACTTAGATCTGTTCTGTTCCACTGGTGACTCTGGCTTCAGGAAACCATCTGTCAAACAGAACCAAATAATGTCATGTCTACTAATTTACCCAACTGACTTATTACCATATGTCTCAATTTTGATCGCCTTATTCTTTCGTTAGAGTATCTATTTCAATCTAACTGAGCAGAAAACTAATAAAACAGAGAGAGAGAGAGAGAGAGAGAGAGAACCAGCAAATGCATGTCACAACATTATATTCATTGCTTTAATATCTAGCGACAAACAGAAACACAACAGACGACGCAGCTAAAACATACGATGAATCATTGCTGGCACTTTCGCTGTTATTCAAACAGTGCACAGATGGACCTGATACCACAGAAAATGTATTTTGGCTTGTCAGGTTAAAAAGTAAAATCCATTGCCTGAGGTTTTGTAAAGAGGAAATAAAGTAAACAAAAGGACAAACTTGGTTTTGTGGGTTCAACTTCGAGTAGAGGACTTTCGGGTTTTTGGTTTTCATCGTAAATCGACTGGGGAGAGGTAGGAATTTCAACAGCAGTTGCAGAAGCAGTGCCTGATCCTCTGAAACCAGGAACAAGCTGAGTAGGAACAGGGGACGTCTGCCGCTGCTGCTGTTGTTCCTGTTCCTTCTGCTGTTCCTGGTACTGCAACTGACAGCTGTGGCACCAGTGCTCATCATTGTTGGCAAATGTTGCCTTTTCCCCCGGCTGGAATTTCTTCCTGTGATATAACATAACACATTAACAACGAATAAATGCTTCAACTGAAGTTTATATATATATATATATATATATATATATATATATATATATATGTTTCTATATAGGACATAACCGGAAATCGCCTCGGACATTCGTCTCGGCCGAATACTGGACTATTTGAAAGTATAAATAACTTTTTTGACATAAATTATTTTTTGGATAAAATAATATTTTTTCATCAAATACATTTAGGACTAACGGACTTACTTATAAGGCATTGATTAATTGAACAAGAACTTAACATTCAATTGGATTTTCTTTAAAATAATGATCATGCTAATTTATATATTTTAATTTCTTTTGGTTATATTCCCCAGGTGGCAATCAAATCAGTAATTTTCCCCCGTGAATTTGCTCCTCCCACTTTCTGGTAAACATTAGAAAGTAAAGACGTCATTGATAACTTCATATTTCAAAGTTTATAACAAGGTTTTACATTTGTTTACAAATAAAGTTTTTAAATAATAAATATATCGCTATAGCCTAGAATGTAAAAATACGCTATATGAAGGGTACTACTATAGACTCTGCATTGACTATAGATAGTTCTCCGTAGCTATACATGTGGCAGGTTACCTATGCTTTGCCTATGGAAGGTACTCGTTGCCAGATATACCGCTATTTGGTTCGTACCCGGATCCGGCAAATAGTTCATATTAATCGGTACTCGGTGGAAATTGTCTACTTGGTTATGGCTTATTTCTATATTGATCATTCAAACAGAAAAAGAATAGCTAGCAGTACCAAGCGATATCTAGTACACTGCAGTACTTACCATTTCTCAATCAATTAATCACTTAGAAATTTATACGGCTCCCCTTCAACGTTTCTACCCAGAAGAGCTTCCAACTGAAGTCAAGTGGAAGAAGCTAGTCACATATTATGACCTCAAGTCCAACAGTTAGAAACACACATACTAACAGCGTTCCAATAAGTTTTCCTTGCGGGCAATCCTGCTGTAAATTCCACACAAGACAAGATAATGCAGGAAGATGGTAATAGAGAAACATCTTGCTAATCGACCTTCATTTGTGGATAAACTCTACACTGATCAATGCAAATATAGTTAAAGATAATCTGACATAATAATAAACAGCACAGAGGTAGAACTTCTTTCTGATTACTGACAGGCATTTGGAGCATCGGAAGCAGTCCTGGTGGTAGGTCTTTCCAAGAACCGTCATCACTTCACCTTCAACTATCTTTCCACACGCGTGGCATTTTGTGCCAAAGAGGCGCTGGTAGTCGGCGCCACAGTAGTGAGCGCCGTCTTTTGTGTAGAAACCATCCGTAGCAAGTGGCTTCTTGCACTCTACAATGCAACAGAACAGGATCATCAACAACTATTGAAAGTTGAGATGAAGGGTAATGCCAAATAGGGTCAGAGGACAAAGTATGTCATTAATGCCATGAAGTCTTCTATGGAAGAAGAGACTTCTGCAGATGCTAGTTAAAGACAGTTACTAACATTTCTAAAATTCAATGATGCCATACTAACTGAGGTATCCTTCTGACCACATGCAGCTTTTGATGTGACGAAGGGTGAGCAAGGACCAAATGGGTCCATCCGAACTGAATGCAAATACGAGAGATTTTCAACTGAATCCTTTACTTGAAAGGCAGTCAATGCGATACTCGTGTAAGATGGGACATTTGTCATGGAATCTCGAACCATTTGTAATTTGTACAAATCTATTTAAGCAACACCAGAAGTGAGAAATGAGTTGCAACAGTCAAGGCTCCTTTCCTTCATAATTCTGCATGAGTCTGTCTCTGTCTATTGAATGTTCTCACTGAAGAGAACAGAACTTTTCAATAATACAAAGACACAAAGAGGTACACTCAACACCAATTAATAACTGGTCAGAGAGCTCTAAGCAAAAGACCAAAGCAATTGACAAGTGAAGAGAAGACTAGAAACAATGTGTGATGAATATCGATCAACTTCTTCATACAAGTATCAGTCACAACAGACATCAACCAGCAATGCCCACTTGTCAATTCACTGCTCACAGGCAACAATAACAGGTCCAAAGGGCACTACTGTTGTTGACTTTAACACATGTACATTATGTCCCAGTAATTATGTTGGTAATGATATCTACCTATGGTCTCTACACATGAACATCATCATCATCATCACAGAACAGTTCATTTCACACCAAAGCAAACTCAAGTCATAAACAGATTTCTCAACATATATATTTGCTCTGAAATTTGATCTGCAAACAGAATAAATCTGTGTTTAGCAAAATTTGATTTGCATATCAGCTGAGATTGTTCTTATATCTGTTTAGCATTTTAATTGGTGAATTAAATGAGTTAATGTTTCCTTACCAAATGGCACATGAAACTTAAAATCAACCAAATGCTTAAATTCTGTCTTGTGGATAGCGTGATGGACAGTCAACCGAGAGGTCAAAGTTCAAATTCCCACAAGGTCGAAATTTCTGTTGAGATTTCTGCCCTACCTGCATTCCCATTTGACCTCAGTTATGATGAGTACACCAACCGTACACAGAGTGAGAAGATGAGACTGCGAGAGAGAGGAATATTTAACATTCATGTGCAAACGCTAAGAAAACAAAGCCTCTAACACATCATATTTGACTACAAGTGGCTGCCTCAAGGACTGCTCATCTGTACTCTTCAATGTTCTCCAATCTGTTTAGCATTTCAAACGAGCTTAGAGCATTCGTACAAGTTTAGAGTATGCACAACATTTGCACGAATTCTGGGCAAACACATTTGTAACGTCAAAAGCCGTCTTTTGCACCAGAAAAATCTGCAAATGGCTCTGTGAATATTGTTTCTAACTCTGGATCTTCTTCACAAGACTTTTCTAATCCTCTCCTTGATAAGCAACATAACTGCTATATATATATATATATATATATATATAATTTTATAAAGTCGATGTAATAGCTCTTAATAATAATCTGCTATAAGTGCTTAATGGATACAAATTAGGACGATGGCAAATATGATCACGATGAAATATTAGTACTATAATCAATAATTGTATCAACCTTTGCACATGAAACAGGCCACATGGAAGTACTTGTCCTGAAGACGTATTGCCTCCTTTTTACACTTCTTCTTGCATGCCTCACATGAATACTTTCCTAAAAAAACAAGAAAAATCTACTTTAATGTACAGAAACAAAACATGAACCTTAAATGACCAAAATACTCAAATTTTGTCATATTATAAAGTTTGTTGATAGGCAAGGAACATTCATAACTGAAACCTTAATATATTGTTGAATATCTAAGATAATCCTTGGCATACAATTTGCAGCGGGCAATATGCAGTGTCCTTTAGCAAGGTGCCGATGGTTGGAACAAAATCGTCCCGATGATTGGTCACTTTAAAAGAAACATGGAGTATAAGCAACAGCTTAATAATGATGTACTATCCCTAGCCAGACAGTGACCAACCCTCACCAGGCCTAACCTGACGTTAACCAACTCTTATGAATCATGATGCAAATTTTATATATAAAATTAATTCAAGAACTTTTTTATCACATAGGAAGGAATAAGAGATGACTTGAAACACTCCCCTCTAGGTATACATAGTCCATGAATGTTTAAGGTGAACCAGTGACAGCACATGATCAACCCATAAAATTGTGGTCCAAGATATTAAATGTATGCCATCTTCATCCTATAGCCCAATACACAAATATAAAAGACAGTTATATGTTTGTATTTATTATGCATCTCTTAATAATTTTGAACTTAGGTCATCAGAGGCAAACTCTGCAAACATCTGCATATGTTTGCAAATGCTATAGGACTGTGCAATGTTATAAACTACTCAACAAGTCATGGATGCTTAGAAATCAAAGTACTGATATACTAAATAAATAGGACTGTCAGTAATTCGGATCTTTAAGAATTTGGTTACATCTGCAAAATGCGATCAGAAAGCAGATCAGAGCTTAAATTGGCATCTGACAAGAGACAACAAGCTAAGTCTCCCCCAACCAAGTAATGACGCAAAATCATAATAGTAACGAAGTTTCTTCGAAACCACTAGCAACTGACATGGTGCTTACATATTTTCGTACAGTAACTGATGAGACTGGAGTCATTGGACGCCGCCTGTCGATAACTTCGGCCATTTGTGATGCTCAAACGGATCAAAGCGTCACACCCAGTGGTAATATTAATTAACGACTCATCGTTCCATCAAAAAAATCAAATTCCAATCTAACATAGTACTAATAGTTACACGCTCGAAAATGCTCACCCATTGTATGCGAAAATTTAAAATCTCGTACAATTTGAAGAACTTTTGTTAGCGAATTTAATCTCCAAAATCAACTACTGATCACGTGACCAGTGGAACAGTTCATATTATAATAGGGGCGATAGAATCTCGAAACTGAAAGCAAATTTAGTAGCGCCCAACATTTTAAGTCTTCAACGTAATCAAAATTGTTATCTTTGGCAATTATATTTATCGTTTACAAGAATAATTGCAGTATTTTCCCATAGATAGTAATGTTATTCTCTGCAAGTAATATAAGCCATTATTCAAATTATGCATTTCTTCAGTATGCAAATGACCAAATTTAAAACTTTATTAATCGTCTTTCAATAAACCATACAGGCATTTAGAATAAATATTGCAAATAAAATTATACTGTTGTCTTATATCTGCGTACTCGAGTGAAATAGATGGTATTCAATTATCTCATAATATCAGCGCTATATAATATTCTTATGAGCGGCCGAAGGCGGATGTTTAGAAAAATGTATTAAATGTATTATTAAACAATTGTTTCTTTGACGAGTTTTGCTTTTTAAAATTTTAATACAAGTTCTAGGTGTGATGGAAATTCTAAATATCCTCATGACTGTTGCTGTTTCAGTCTTTTGTATTAAAGGCAATCAGTGTGAAGTGTTGTTAAAAAATCGTCAGCTGTTCGATCCTCCTCTCAACAGTCCTGCCATACAGGTCTGGGTTTCAAGTAATAAGATCATCTTGACATTGGAATAATTACTGAACCAACAAGCATTTTCAAATCACCAACCTCTCGGTTTTTACCTGGCACTGGGGCAACACAGAAGTTGACTTGATTTGGTATATATAGCGTCGTGAATAATTTGGTCTTCCTGACGTGGCTTTTGTGGACTCTGGGGGAATTTTCAAGGATTTACTTTGCATTGTCACTCCTTCGAACCAGCTGACTGACAACCCGCATCTAAACAAACTATCTACCTGCTAATTACTATATTCTTCTCAGCTGAATTTAGGGTTGATCATATGAACTATTCTGTCTGTTGCTGCTGCTCAATATTTCAGCCAGCAATATGACTGTTGATGATCCTTCTGTTTCATTTGCATCACAGTTTCTTCCCTCCATCAGTGCATTAATAAAATGACCTGATTGACATTTTTAAATTTTGTTTTTAGGTTTCTGTAAATCTAGCGAAAGTCATTTCAGAAGTTGATGAACGTTTTTTGAGTGTAGCCTTAGACACAAGTCTTGTCATCAATCACTGGAAGTCGGTCGATTTCAGGTATCTCGCAACACACTGTCTTGCAGTAACAAAATAGTTTACAATAGAACAACATTATGTACACTCTGGATCCTCTTTTGAAAGTAATGCAAATGGCAAATGGTACAATAGAGAATGATATAATGCAATTCAGATCACTGAAATACAATATTTAAAAATTCTGAAGTTGCCAAATCTGAACAAATCCATTGAGGGACATTTCACAGCATCGACTGTCTGCGTAACTGTTACGTAACTGTGTCTGTGTTGTAACTGCTTCTGTTTTGTCTCTGTGTTTGCTTAGTTCAGAGAGGTTGAACTCGTTGGCTCGCGCTCTGTCGCCTGCCTACCTGCGTCTCGGGGGCAATGCTGCAGACTTTCTCCTCTTCCAAGAGGACTTTCCTGTGGAAAACATGGAGTTGGATTCCCGTCCGTATGAAGAGAACTATGATGGATTTCGAGCGTTCAAAAACTTATCGCAGTTTAACATGTCAGGTGTCTATTTGTTTTATAATAAATTTTTTCCAGGGTATTTACAATGAACAGCAGCAGCTCTTTGTTGCTGCGATTAGACAATTTATGTTGTCATTAGCAAACTACTTCTTTGTCAAGTCTTTTAAGGCTGCATGATCATCTGTTCAATTGGTTTTTAGCTAAGTATGTATAGAAATGCTTACTTACAACAGAGCTATATGAATGTAAAATTACATTGAATTGTACTAATTGAAGTTTGTTTCAGAAACTAGAAAGCTTGTTCTAAGATTAAATAGATTGGGATATTGTGATTAAGGTTCTGTGCATTTAAAATCTAAGTAGATAGATTATTCAAAACAATGGCTATGAGGCAGTTTTCAGTTTTGATATTTGAATCTTTGTTATGAGTTTAAATTTGCTATTCTTTTGGAATGATCTCTGGAATTTTTTCTATCTTCTGCTCTTCCATTCAAACTCTGTTGATTTGTGATTCCATATTTCAGTGTCGGATTTTATTTTCCTTTATAGCCAAAGATTTTGACAAAGTGAACAAATTTGCGCTGAGCAATGGTCTACAACTTCTGTTTGATTTGAATGTTCTCCTACGAGATGTTGATGACAGTTGGAGTTCATCAAATGCTTACAAAATCCTACAATACAGTTTTGAAAAGGGTTACGATAAGAACCTTCTTTTCAGCCTTGGAAATGGCAAGTTAAATCCGCAGACCTACCTCTGGTTAATAATAAACGTGCTCTTTCTTTAATGAACTCTTAATCAATAGGGGACTCTGTGGGCAGTCCTTAAGTAGAAATAGGTGGTGCCAGTATGCACATAGGTCTAAGAATTTTTTTATATTGGTCATGCATTGTTTATTTATGTAGTTCTGATCGATGGCTGGCATACAAATTATAATTATGGCTAAACACATAAATTTTATAATCTGGCTAACTTTTAGATTACTTTTGCATGAAGAACATACAGCACAACAACCAATCAACATAAAGCACACAATTTTACCTTGGGTAGCTTACCCACATTTGATACTGGCGCCATCTATTTCACAGAGTCCCCATTCAGTCAATTCTTATTCTGAGAGATTTTTAAATGTAGTGCATGGTAGAATGAACCTCACTCCAAATGATCAATGAAAACATTTCCCACTTAAATTTAAAATAGAAGTTGTATAATCGATAAAAACAGTTCATAATTAAACTTAAGCTAGAAGTTGGATGATTGATGAAAATAGTTCTTACTTAAGGCAAAGGCAACTTTGCCTTAAGTAACTCTTTGGCAACAGTTGCATGTTTTGTTTTAGAACCGAATTCGTTTCCACATGCCTTCAATCGAACCGTGCCTGCCAGACAATTGGGAAAAGACTTTCTCGCGTTGAACTCTCTCCTGAGGAATGACCCGACTCTGTCTCCTCATTTCCACAACAGTCTTCTCGTTGGACCAGACATCACGCAGCCAAAGCCAAATAGCCTCAGTTACTTAAATGAGTTGGTTACTTTCTTTCTTAGCCCTATTATATGACATTCTGTCAGGGCCGTGTTTTAGGAATACACAGCATATGCATTTGCATTGGCCACTGGTTCTTTGCCTTTTCCTATGTCAGCATCTCCTAAGATTTTTAAATTCCATCACGCATCATATGCCAAGGCTAAGAAAAGTAAGTCGATAGCCCTGGCTTCCTCAGGCCTAGCATAAGAAGGGACTGCCCTTCTTCTGCTTTCAGATTCTGATTGACTTCTAAGGACAATTCATTCCATACTAATTATCTTTATACCATAATCAGGTTTTACTGGGAGAAGTGCTATAGAAATCTGTAAGTACAATACAATACAGTAATTACTGGTATTTGATTTGCTGTTTTAGTTTTCTGGATGTAGCGGAGGCAAAGCTTTCTGCAATTACATTTCACCAGTGAGTCTCATTCTGATTGACCTATGCCGTTAAGCTATGATATGGTCTAAGAACTTAGAGCAATTTTATTATACTGGTAGAATGGTAATAATACTAGTAATAATAATATTAAGGATTATATGGTAATGGTGATGAAGATAATGTTTCTCATTTTCCATATTCTCAGAAGCAGTCGAGGGACTAGGAGACGATCAATTTGGGTTTAGAAAGGGCTTGGGAATTAGCGCCCCTCGATAGGGACACTAAGAGTCCTAACAGAGAGGAGCTGTCAGAATGATCAAGCGGTCTATATATGCTTTGTTGACTATGGAAAAGCATTCGATAGAGTAGACTGGAGAATACTGTTACAGGCACTGAGGAGGATTAGGATAGATTGGAGAGACAGAAGACTGATAGGGAATCTGTACATGGGACAAAGGGTACGAGTAAGAATAGATGGAGAATTTTCAGAAGAAGGAAAGGCTAGAAGAGGAGTCAGACAAGGATGTCCTCTGTCCCCACTGTTATTCAACATATTTATTGAAGAACTGGTTAAAGAAGCAACAGAGGACCTGGAAGAGGGGATAAAAGTAGGAGGAGAATGGATAAAGACACTAAGGTTTGCAGATAACCAAGCAACACTAGCAAGTAGTCAGAAATGCCTACAGATCATGATGGATAGAATAAACATGGCATTAAATTACCTTGGAATGAAAATAAACATCGAAAAGGCAAGGGTACTCGTAGTAAACAAACGAAAAGTAACCGCAATCAGAATATGTGTTGGAGGAAGGGAAATTGAGAAGGTAAAGGAATTCTGTTACCTGAGAAGCATGATCGGAGAAGATGCCAGATGTAATAGAGAAATAAAAAGAAGAATAGCAATGGGCAAAGAAGCATTCTCAAAGAGGAAAGAACTATTGAGAGGGAAATAAACAAAGAACTAAAGAAATGACCAACGCTGGTATTGTACGGCTCAGAGACATGGACAATGAGGAAGGAAGATATAAAAAGATTGGAAGCCTTCGAGATGTGGAGATGGAGGAGAATGGAGAGAATCAGTTGGATGGAGCATGTAACAAACGAAGCGGTGCTGGGAATAATAGAATAAAAAGACAAAGACACCGGAGATGAATAGGGCATATGCTAAGAGGAAACTCAATCATGAAAACGATCATAGAAGAGAAGATGGAAGGAAAATTGGGAAGAAGAAGACCAGGACGAATGATGCTGGACTGGATGATGCCAGATGGCTATCAAAGAGTTAGAGAGGAAGCGCAGAGGAGAGAGGAATGGTGACGTTGAACATTTGAACCTGCTTGAAAAAGCAGAGAACAAGAAGAATATGTATTTTGAGTCTGCTAACCGTTAAAAAAATATAACATAGCAAGAATACTGAACTGAAGTTGAGAAGATGTTGAATATAGAAAGCTTTCAACTATATAGCACAATGATGAACTATTGTGTGTGAAGACTTGGTTTAGCTCCATGAATAATTACCACACTTGTATTTCCATCCCATGGTGATACCAAAGCCTTTGCTAGAATCTTCTGCACCATTACTGCGGATTTTGCCTTTACTCTGCAATTCCTTTAGATCATTTGTATGGTGCTCTCTCAAGGATGACTACTCAGCCACTCCTAGCCCAAGCCCCTGTGAAATAAGGCTATAAGTGTTTGTAGAAAGTGCATCCTTTCTGATCTGGTAAGTTGTGGTAACTGTAGATTTTTATGTAAATTGTAATGTATTGTAAAGCTTTAAAGACCATTTGATTTAATGCAGATCTAGTAAATGTGAGGTCAGGATCTTTTCCTGATGAGGTGCTATATGAATCAGTTACAATGATTGTTATTCGATGTGTAATTGTAGGTATTACGTTGATGGGAGGACTGCTACGGTTGATGACATGATGTCATTGGATGTTCTCGACATATTCACCAGGGAATTGGGGCTACTTCGGGTCTCGCTTTCTGAGGCGGGGCACTCCAACCGCACAATCTGGTTGGGTGAGACCGGGTCGTGCTGGGGCGGAGGCGCCAGTGGTCTCTCCGACAGATATGTGGCCGGCTTCATGTGAGTATCTACCCCTCTGTGGGACATGGTGGTCGATCGCTTGAAGCGCCTGAGTTTATAAAACCATGCTTGAATCGGTATGCCGTACTCAAAATTCAATCTCAGGCTTAGCTGGGTTGTAAGGCTAGTTAACTCTTGTGAGATAAGTAATGTCATGTACTCATTAGACCTTTGTCAAGTTCATCTCTACCTTATCTATAACTTGAGTATCAAGGCATAACCTCAGTTTTGTTTGGGCTTCAATTGAATATATATGTTTGTAAATCTATTGGTTGAAGTTCCATAAATTCAAATTCAGCTCAGTTTTTAATGTGTTTGTTAACTAAAGTTTTATTATTTCTGGTTGAAGACTGTTTTGCATTTGGAAATGTGATGCAGTTGATTGTGTTGTTTGATGTTGCTCAGGTGGATGGATAAACTTGGTCAATCGGCCATGAATGGACTGACCGTGGTTATCCGTCAATCCTTCCTGCATGGTCACTATGCACTCCTCGATGACCACTTCAACCCTAACCCGGTCAGAAGATGAGTTCTATTCATAGATTTATCAGACAATCAGTCAACAACAATCAGTCAATCAATCAAGCAATTACTTTCTTGAATTAATCAGTCATTCAGTCAAGCAATCACTTGGTGAATTAATCAGTCATTCAATCAAGCAATCACTTTCTTGAAATAATCTGTCATTCAATCAAGCAATCACTTTCTTGAATTAATCAGGCATTCAATCAAGCAATCACTTTCTTGAATTAATTAGGCATTCAATTAAGCAATCACTTGGTGAATTAATCAGGCTTTTAATCAGCAATCACTTAGTGAGTTAATCAGTCAGTTATCATGCTTTTGATTTCAATACCAATCAATTGATTACAGCCAGACTTTGGTGTTAAGTTGATTTTCACTCTGAGTTCACTAATTGCAACCATCAGTTGTTAGCTCCATGTATTACGATTATGCATGTAGCGACATGGCTGCGTTACGGCGCTTTAGAAATCGTCCGTTTAATAATGATGATAATAATAATAATAATAATAATAATAATAATAATAATAATAATAATAATAATAATAATGAATAAATATGACTTTATAGAAGTCATGATATAAAATTCGAATATTGTGTTGGAGTCACTGATTAACAATAATGACTCTAATTAAACCGAGACCATGTAGAAACCCAGATTTGAAAAGTCTGTTACTTTTAATTGGAGCAATGGTTTAATTGTCCTTACTAATTGTAGGACTATTGGCTTAGTTGGCTGGTCAAGAAATTTGTCGGAAAGAACGTTTTCAGTGTCAGTGTGACTGGCTCAGACGAAATGCGCTTATATGCGCACTGCGCTCAGCACTCAATGTAAGTGCCAATGTATGGAGCACTGTTTAACAAGTGCAGCTGTATAGATATGATTTAATGCAGAATTTATTGTTTCTAATTTGGTAAATTAGATGAGCAAATGTTTGAAAATGGTGGAATAATTTAAGTGGATGGAAGGAACATTCAATGCAGTTCGATAATAATTGAACAATTGGATTGAAAGGATTAATAAATGAACTTAGAGATTAGGAATCAGACTTTACATTATTGAGTTAATGATTATTTGAATGTTTAGCCTAAAGATTGAAGGAATAGACGTAATATTGAATGTATGCATAAAGAATTTTAAAAATGAATAAAGACTTTCCTGAATAAATAAAAAGTGACTTAATGAATGGTCAAAGATTTTAATAATTGATTGAGGATCTGAATGAATGGTTGAATAATTTAATGAATTCTTTAAAGAGTGAATGGCCTATAGGAGTCTATTGAATAAACATATTATAATGCAACTGACAATTCAATCTAACAGTGGCCTTCATGCAGATAACTCATGAATTTATTCTTTAAATTTAGTTACTCTTTGAAAGATTGAGGTCTGGTTGCTGGTTTTTCTTCCAGGTATAAGCAAGGGTCTGTTGTGGTGTATGGTCTGAACCTGGAAGAGAAGAACGTGACCTTGGCCTTTGAGAAACCTCTGATGCAACAGGAGAAACATCTCTACTGGCTCTATCCATTTGGTCATAAGCATCTTAAGTCTAAGTAAGCTAACCTTTCAATGGCTTGTGATTCTATTGAGATGCTGCCTTATGGAAAAGGCAGTTTATGGAAGGTAGTCTTATTGAGTCAAATCCGATGCAGGGTCGTCTTTTGTAGTTCATTGTTTGGGAATCTAAGCTGCATAGGATGGAAAATGTAATGGCAAGAAAGTGCTAGTGTGTTACTGGCTTTTGACGATATTAATTCAACAGTCTTTTAAAAGTGCTATTGAAAGCTCTGCTTAAGCAGACAGTTGCATACATACATGTGTGTACTAACATCTTTGTTATCAATGCTGAATGGCATTGAAAACCTGTTTTATTGATGTATTGGTTAATCCACGTGTTGTTTTCTGTTCCCAGGGAAGTTCAGTTGAACGATGAACAGAAACCTTTGAAACTGACCGACGATCACGCTTTTCCAGACGTTCATCCAGTCATCATTCCAGGTGGAAAGGGCATTTCCATTGGAGCACATTCTTTTGGATTCATAATCTTTCCTGATGCAAAGGCACCTGAGTGTGATTAGCGTGTTCAAAAGACGACTCGGTTAAATTATCTTTTTATTTTCAGCTGCTGATATGTGGGTGGCTGAAATTTTGTCTGGTTTGTAAAGGGAAATGCTTGGACAATCGACTGCAGTTCGAACCTTTGGAATTCAAAGGATTGATGATCTGGATCTGTTCAGTTACTGAATTTGTGTTCGTTTTTTTATGGCTTTCTGGCATCTGCTGTGTTGTGCACAGAATGAGTGTTGTTCCAAATATGTTGCTTATGAAGAGCTATTAGTCTGACACTGCTTGTCAAAGATGCAGTTCTAATCTCTGCTTTTCAAGCACATCTTGTAAGACACTGAACAAACCTAATGACTCTTTATGGACCCAATTAATTATTACCTCTTTGTCAATTTGTATTTCATATTGTTGCAGTTTTATGCTGTCACGTCAGAATTGCCGAATGAGGCATGAAGAGGCAATACGTTAAGTTGCAGTTACAGCTATTATTATGCCATGTTACAATGACATTGATCATTTTGCTAAGTTTCAACTACATTGATCATTATGTCAGGTGGCAATTACATTGATCATTATGCTAAGTTTCAATTACATTGATCAATATTCTAACTTGTAATTACATTGATCATATGCAAAGTTGCAATGACATTGATTATTTTGCTAAGTTTCAATTACATTGATCATTATTCTAACTTATAATTACATTGATCATTATGCTAAGTTTCAATTACATTGATCACTATTCTAACTTGTAATTACATTGATCATATGCAAAGTTGCAATGACATTGATTATTTTGCTAAGTTTCAATTACATTGATCATTATGCTAAGTTTCAATTACATTGATCATTATTCTAACTTATAATTACATTGATCATTATGCTAATTTTTAATTACATTGATCACTATTCTAACTTGTAATTACATTGATCATATGCAAAGTTGCAATGACATTGATCATTTTGCTAAGTTTCAATTACATTGATCATTATGCTAAGTTTCAATTACATTGATCATTATGCTAAGTTTCAATTACATTGATCATTATTCTAACTTGTAATTACATTGATCATTGTGCTAAGTTTCGATTACATTGATCATTATGCCAGGTTGCAATTACATTGATCACTATTCTAACTTGTAATTACATTGATCATATGCAAAGTTGCAATGACATTGATCATTTTGCTAAGTTTCAATTACATTGATCATTATTCTAACTTGTAATTACATTGATCATTGTGCTAAGTTTCAATTACATTGATCATTATGCTAAGTTTCAATTACATTGATCATTATTCTAACTTATAATTACATTGATCATTATGCTAAGTTTCAATTACATTGATCACTATTCTAACTTGTAATTACATTGATCATATGCAAAGTTGCAATGACATTGATCATTTTGCTAAGTTTCAATTACATTGATCATTATGCTAAGTTTCAATTACATTGATCATTATGCTAAGTTTCAATTACATTGATCATTATTCTAACTTGTAATTACATTGATCATTGTGCTAAGTTTCGATTACATTGATCATTATGCCAGGTTGCAATTACATTGATCACTATTCTAACTTGTAATTACATTGATCATTGTTCTAAGTTTCAATTACATTGATCATTATGCTAAGTTTCAATTACATTGATCATTATTCTAACTTGTAATTACATTGATCATTATGCTAAGTTTCAATTACATTGATCATTATTCTAACTTGTAATTACATTGATCATTGTTCTAAGTTTCAATTACATTGATCATTATGCCATGTTACAATGACATTGATCATTATTCTAACTTGTAATTACATTGATCATTATGCCATATTACAATGACATTGATCATTATGCCATGTTACAATTACATTGATCAATATTCTAACTTGTAATTACATTGATCATTATGCTAAGTTTCAATTACATTGATCATTATTCTAACTTGTAATTACATTGATCATTGTTCTAAGTTTCAATTACATTGATCATTATGCCAGGTTGCAATTACATTGATCATTATGCCATGTTACAATGACATTGATCATTATACTAACTTGTAATTGCATTGATCATTATGCCATGTTACAATTACATTGATCATTATGCCATGTTACAATTACATTTGATCAATATTCTAACTTGTAATTGCATTGATCATTATTCTAACTTGTAATTACATTGATCATTATGCCAGGTTACAATTACATTGGTCATTATTATGCCAATCGCTGGTCAGTCCAGAAGCTTCCATAGTGCAGAAGGCTTCGCTGGAACAGACTCAACTTATAATTTTCTTGATGTTCTATAATTATATTGTACCCACAGATGTATGTGCATATATGAACTGTGTATATGACTTTGTAATCGTATATATTACTGTCAATTTCTTTTATTAATTTACCTTTTTGTTATACTAGATAATTGCCATCTCTAGAAAGCTACCTTAAGTCGTATGAACCAACTTATTTTTAAGTATATTTTTATGAATTATATGAATGTTTTGTTCCCATTGTTTTATGTTACACATTTTAAACATTTATTGTGTGATTTATGATTGGATAGTCTGAATGTGTCCTCCTAGAATCAAATGGACTGCATTGCAAAGACGTATTACTTCTGGAGTGTATGAAGATGCTGTTCAGTTGAATGTATTTATCTGAAACAAGGACATTTTAAATCAGTCTTTGTCTCCAGTCCATCTCAGTCTCAGAGTATAACGGTTTGTCATTGCAAAAGGCAACATAACTGGCTCAGTGTTTCCTAGTGTTTGGCTATTGTTGTCTCTATTCATCTATGGGGCTGTTCACATATTATATAACGCTCAGGGGGTAGGTGGGTGGGTTCCGGTTTTGTTAGCGTTATATTGTGTAGGGGGGGGGGGGTAGGTGGAAGGTTTTGTTATATAACAAACTTTTTTCAGCTTATGCTATTTTGCCTGTTTGCTTGTCAATTGGAAATTCCTTGTACCACAGACCTTCATTGTTTAATCGAAGTTCACAATACATTGTGAACCAAAATTAGCACCATTAGCTGCCACCTGGCGAATTGATTTGACGTTCTTAATTATCATTTTATAGATCTACTTTTAACAATTTGCTGTTTACAATTTTAACAATTTCATGTGCTTAGCTTTAAATGCTCTAAAATTCAATTCTGTGTACTTTGTTTTGATTCTGGTTTAAATTAAAATTAATTCACCTGAGATAATTATTTTGGTAGGTATTATCAAGATGCTTGATTTAATTCTCTATGGTATGTGTAAATAGTTTATGTTTGCTTAAATACCCAATTGTAGTTGTATACACTCTGTATCATACGCTATTAAATTGATGAGAGTTGTACCGCGAACCTACTGATAAATACCTGATAGTACAATATTAAACCAATCGATTCTGTGTGATATCGTAATGCTCATTTCTAGTGCAAAATAGGAGGGAAACTAAAATGGTGCTTTTAAATAGGATGTATGTCACTACTATGTATCATCATGCTGTATTAGTAGGCCTATATGTAGATACATGGTGACAACCGTAGACTACCCAATTAGTTACCGTAATTAATACAAGTGAATTTAGCGCAATTAAAAGTCCAATTATTAAGATGCAGAGGAGCTTCATACATCTGGTCTAATCATCATTGGCACGAGGGAGTACACAATTTTATGGTAGCTTTTGTTACATTGCTAATTGGGCATATAATGATTTTTTACTGCAGTTCTCGAATTGGATAAAGGCAATTATCAGCTGAATCACTACTATTAAAGTGCTAACTAACATTGTATTGTTATAAAAGTGTCAAATTGTGCAATACAATTATGTCGATTGTATGTCTTTTAATGTGCTTATAGGCTGGGTTGGAGGGGTAGCATATCTGTTATATAATATAGGGGTGGGGGGTCACAGCAGATGTTATATAACGTTATTAGGGGTAGGGGTAGGGTGCTAGATAAATAGATAGGCCCCTATCTATTTATCTAGCACCTTTCAGGAACCTCACAATCTAAACTGTGCTTGCAACCACATAAATCATTGCTTATAGAAGAATGAGCAGTTTTAAGATGACACATACAAGCTGTCAGTTTACATAGTTCATGGGCCATTGGTGGGTAAAGATGAATATATCTCTACTTCCCTGTATCAGTCAATTTCAAAATGGATGCTGAGAGATTAGAATTGTCAAAAGGACTCCTTACTCTTTAAAATATCTGGTGTACATTTAGACAGCCATAGACAATTTATGTCCAAATGGTTTTACAAGTTTATGGTTTCACCAGTTTTGTTGATACATTACACTATCTGCACAATGTAACTTTTGTAACCTGCATACCAACAAACTATTACTTTATAATAGATGATTTTTATTGCACAATATTCATGTGGAACTTGTGTAAGTAATTAAGTATATTCTTTATTGAACCAACTGCATAACTCTGGCGTACAATACATTTAAAGGTACAGCATTCTAATTAAAAAAGGATTTTCGCTCTAAGATTGTGTGCCTGTGGAATAACACGGTCATGTGGTCATGGGATTTGGAGATCGTCTTTTAAATAGCAATACATTTAATAGTACAGCATTCTCATTAAAAATAATTTTCGTACTAGATTCTCTGCCTGCGGGCGTAGGGAATAGTAGGTCGCCTTTATTAAAGGAAGGAACCGGTGCAGCACATGACCCGGGTTCTCATGTGACACATGACAGTTCATTACATTGAAATGACACATTGCATTTTTCAATTTACACATGTTTGTTATTGAAGTTGCATGTTATCTCTGTAACCTATTTTATAAATAATAATTACATGTATCGTTTTGTCAAACTTCAAGTATGTCTCTTGCTTAAAATCCATTTCCAAGTTTTATATAAAGTCCATCATTCTTACCTTTCAATTATTAACAAAGTCTTTAAAAAATCTAAGACCTGCCAGTCCAGCCAGTTTATTAAAACAGATACAAGAATATCTACTTTAAATAATTAAATTAAAATGGTTTATAGAGTTTATTCACATGTCCTGGTCCCACAGATTAGAAGTATAGGACGAATACAGAAGCAATCACAACTAGTAGCAGAAAATATATTTGAAACATTTATCTGGTTATATAATCTATACATTTTGTACATTATCAGTGGATTTTGGGTAGCCATGGCACACCTCAACCATTTATGGGTTTATTTTTCATGAGTTATTCTGAACAACTCAAAAACTGTTTTACAAACAGTTCACTCCACACGAAAATACTCCTATGTTCGTCACTCTCTATATTGCTAGATAAGAGTTTCTTCCATGTTAAGTACAGCAAATGAAAACAAGTAGATTTTGTGTTCTTAAAGGACAGACCATGTCACATTCACTGATGCACACATCTTCCTATCCCAACTTCTTTCACTTCTCTCAAAGACATTTAGGTGTAGTTGCTAATGGCTACCCAAAACCCAGGCAATTACAGAGAACACATGTTCTACAATATATTTGGTCTGAAAACATTAGTAAGTAAGAACACTAAAAAATACAAACTCTTCAAGTACAAGTTTCAAACAAAACACTATGGACGACATGTGAAATAAATAGCACACAAAAGAAACAACAATTGACATCACATGTGGAAACCAAAACGAATTTCCATCAAGTACAAACTAATTATCTCGAAGAAGAGATTTCACGTTATGTATCGCAGAATCCACCAGTTGACTCACTTTCTTGCGAATCAGATCCAAGAAATGAACAAAGTTTTTTCATATCCATTCTTCCAAACTGGAATTCCTCTCCTCCACAACAGTTCATCTCAACAGAATAATTCACAAAAACCTAAACAAATGGACTATGGACAACCAAACATTCCTAATTCTAACAGTTAAACTTCGATAAAATACGTCCAACTGTTCCCTCGTTACTCTGAGAAATATGTTATATCCCTGGCAGCAACAATCATATGGGGTCAGTAAGAGTTACACAGCAATGGACTCAGTGAATGTAGCGGTAGCTTAGATCAAAGGCTATGGATCCAGGTGAACAATCATACATAAATTGCAAGGCACTATGGAACACACATATAACGGAATCCAATGTATTTGTACAACAACATAACAGAATCGATGTTTTAAACATTCTTCTGAACAACATCATCTTACTAAAGACATCACAGTAAAATTTTACTGACTAAATGACATTGTTGGCAGAACCTTTATTTACCAAAAATTTGAAATATTTCTCAATAAAATAATGTTACAGAAAGTTATATCATACTAATTTCGGTGTCAAGACACCTCACTGCCAGTTATTTTTTACTCGTTTAAAATTCAGATGCTTAGAGTTACGTTTATCATATAATCTAACAAAGCAACTTATTTGGAAAAATGAACAAATTGCTTTAAAGAACTGATAAATAAGTTAAAGTGGCATGAATCATGGCTTAACATATTAATAGTACACAACTTATGTATATTTAAGTTACATTCTCGTAAGACGATGTTAATTGCAGAATAGGCAGTGAAGAACCAGTACAACTGAAAAACAGTCTTAAAGAAACAAAACAATTCTTAACACATGAAAAAACGTTTCCAAAAATCTGTACATCCTAGAATTCATCGTCTGTTTAGTAGGAAAGGGCTCCCATCCTATGAGAGGTATTTTTCAGTCGATAGACACCAAAAATGTTGTCCACCGCAAGTAAACAAGACATACACAGAACTCTTTGCTTAATGAATACGATGACTGCCATTCACACCCTTCTCTGTCTCTTGCTGTCCAATTAATTATATATATATATATATATATATATATATATATAGTATATTATATATATATTGTCATGTATTAGACAAACTTGACATATCGCAGTAAGTTAACTATTGTAAAAATAACTGCACATACCACACCAGTGTTATGAGACTTGAATATGTTTAAAACCCTAGACAGAAACTAGATAGTTGCTAGAATCCAGCAGATAATGTCTGGATTCTAGCAACACTTTTAATGATGTATTAGATCAAGAATAAATGCCAGACAAATAACAAAGGTGTTATTTACCTTTCCATAACTGCAGTGTGCAATCTAGTGCATATTAATTACATTAGATCCAAACTTCCTTTAACTCCCATGACATTACAAGCATCATTGTCAAATCATAATGCTCTTAGATTCAGGTTCATTGAAATGCTGCAGTTTCACTCCAAGCAAAGATGATCAAAAATAAAATCAGTGCATCTTAAAAGATGCCAACACAAATAAACCAGACATCACACATCTCGTTTGACAAATGGTCCTCAAATTGGTCCCTGTTTTGGAATGATATGCCGACAAGGCAATCGCAACTTAACTACATGTCAACTTCACGAGTGGTCTCTTGAATGAAAGCCCATACCTACATTAGGGGCAAAGGAAAATGCATTGGAAATCTGCACGCATATCACCCTGATATATATACATATATATCAAGCTCTAAAATAAATTTTATATAAAGATTCCATATCTGTCAAGAATAAATATAGGAACAATATTAATGATAGTAACATTCATGATATTTGGAATTGATGTTCCTAATTAACTGCAGGTTTTTGTCTTCACACCGACTGAGCCAAAAACCAGAAGATATAATTTCCTAAATTCGATTCTTTGAACAAACAGCTAACTCGCATGCATCTCAATTTCCTAGAAAAACGTCTCTCAAAATCCACACAGCCAAATAGCTGTAATGCCACTCAGCTCATGGTTGCCAGTGCAGCCACGTGGTTGCACCACCTAGCGGCCGGTGCAGCCACATGGTTGCACCACCTCCCGTGATCTTTCCATCAGCAGCTCAGACTCTCTGCTCTGCTCTTGGAGCGTTCGTGACATCTTCGCTTAACATTGGGTCGGTTGCTTTTGGCTCAGGGTCTTGTTCGCCTTCTTTAAGCATTGGTTCGAGAGCCAAATGTCCGTTCTTCGGATTGTAGATGTTTCCATTGGATGTCTTACTATCGATGACTTCCATCTCCAATTCCTTCGCATCCATCGCCCATGGCTGGAGCTCTCCAGAAGCCAAGATGCAGTACATGATGGCACCAAATACGTACACAGCGGCTGCGATGAAGAACACTATTTGCCACGACTCACGAGTTTGCTAAAAATAGGAAATCGACAAAGACAGGTGTTTAATTTAAATTAATATATACACAATATATTTGTTGTGTAGCAGATTAAATTTATACTACCCTTCAAGATTATCTGCTCAGGGCGCTCACTGTACTAAAACCATTTCGTCTGTTCTTAACAATTTAGCGACCAGTGCATATTAAAACATAAGGCATAATCACTAATGCTGATCTAAGTTAAAGGGTTAAGATAAGGTCAACACATTTAAGATATCTTCGACTCTAACTAAATGACTCTAAATTAACCTCAGATAAGAAGACCTAAGTTCCAGAAGAGAAATTTCAGGAAAGACTTACAAAGAAGAACAAATGAAAATCTTCACAGATTTTAACTGGAGAGTAAAAGTAAATCTTCTGTGACTGGAAGTAAATAATCGTGGAGCAGAAATAAATAATTATGAAGTAGAAGTTCCTCACCGGTTTCGTAACCACCGACGCAACGTATGGCGCAATGAAGCCAGCGCTTGCAGACAGTCCATTGGCAATGCCCATGAGCGTTCCAGCATAGCGGGGCGCTATGTCCATGTGGTTCACGAAATACCCACTGAAGACAAAGCCACTGACAGTAACTGCCAAGACGAGGATGGCGACTGCCAACCCTGTCTGTGTACAGTCGATGAAACTGAGGCCAACGAGACAGACGGCTGGTCCAACTAAGCCTAAAACATGAACGAATAACAATGCATCAAATATCCAAGATATGTGGATTTCATCTAAGGTTTGATCCTAAGATTAGATTTTAACTGATTAGAGCTGATTAGTATTAGAACTGGTATTAATCAGCAAGGCATTCGACTGCATTAACCATGAACTGATGTGGAAAACTCTAATAGAAATAGGAATACCAAAACACTTGCTACAACTACTAAAGGGATTGTACAAAGACCAGGAAGCAGTGATAAGAACAGAATTTGGAGACACAGACCTCTACTGGTAGGGAAGAAAGCAGATCTGGAAAATCTGATAAGACGACCGAAGAGAGAAAGTGAGAAGGCAGGTTTATATTTCAACATAAAGAAAACAAAGATCATGGCAAAAGCTGATAGGGACAGTTTTGAGATAAACGGAGAGCAAATAGAGGTGGTAACAAGCAATGATCTGTGAGTAGAAGCATATAATGAACCTGGAGGAATTTAGAGATGCGACTTCAAAAAGAAAGAATTGGAGAAGTTTTGTCGTTGCGATCGCTAGAGTTCCAAGAACTGACAGCACAAGGTGACAAGGTGATTAAATAGAACAGACTACATTTAGACTGGACTAAGAACTGCTAAATAATCAGAGAATGATAACTAATTGGTATCAGAATAGTCAAATATCTCACATCAGATATCTAAACACATGCTTAGGGTCACAACCGATAAGATAACAGCTTTCGGTCAGCCTAACAAATATTCATTGGTCATTCTGTCTCATTTTCAATACCCTTAGCCTAAGACTGTTCTATTTGACCGTGGATGGACTGGGAGTGCTCCTGAATATGTAATCTTGAAGGGGTGATAAATGAAATTACAATGATAATAATAATAAAAAATTTATAAATTAGAGGAAACTTTCACCACTACAGACCACATTACAGTTTGTGATTACATGAAAAAATTTTCTTGAACAGAAATAGTCAGTGAGATTTTGTAGAATTAGAGTTAAAGAACCTTTACTTTGCTGAAAAAGGAATTACCGATAGTGTTGAAGAGTTTCCTAACGTGTATCGTGGATAGAACTCCTGCTGACCGGAGTTTATCTGCGATGGCTGGCGAAATATTCATGATTGCCCAAAGACCAAGGAATGGCAAAGCGGAATAAAGACCATTCTAATGACAAACACAAAATTCAAGAGAAATTAAAAGACTATTTGAAGCATAAACACAAAATCTAAAGTTCTAAATACATAACCATCCAGTTGGCAACAGGAATGTGCATTTTAAATATATTTTTATGATTCATTTGAAAAATGTCATCTTTGCCCTGGACATTTTATGGATGCAGCCATTAAATATAACAAAGATCACATGACTTTCAGAAGCACTCAACACTTCAAAAAACGATGCATACTAAAAGTGACTGGGAGCCTAATGAAGTTGGTGGCTAAAGTGCTAAAATGCACCAGATACGCAGTAAAGCTAAAACACAAAAATGGAGTTCTGCCTGTAATGCAAAAAACAAGAATAAACTCTGTACGTGAAGCTAAAGTACAACAGACGAACAGCCATTAAAACCCTGATTTGTGGTTCAAAAACTGAAGCAAGCAAAGAACTTAAAATAAGAAATACTCACCGACTGGATGTCAAAGTACAGGACCTCTTTATAAAAAGTGGGTATGTTGGTGAGGTAGGTGTAGAGGCCCCAGTCTGTGCAGAAGTTGGCAATGATCAGAGCCCAGACAGGACCCGAGGTCATGAACTTTGCCCACGGCATCTGACATAGCTTCAGAAGACAAAGACAATCACAAGTGAAACAACAAAGACAAACAATTTACACTGACACAACAAAAGCATAAAACGGATGAGTAAGTAAGGTAATTCACGTCTTATGACAAACATCCGATGGATTTACATTACAAGAATTTCGACCAGTTGATACAACGAAGGACATTTTATGAATACATAGCATTACAGTTCAGAGCAGAAAACATTGATTAAAAACCTGGACACTTATCTCTCAGGCCAAACAGTCTTTTGACTTTGCATTAAGAAGCTAGAAATTGATTAAGCCACAGAAGCAGAACCAAGAGACAGTTCTTCCTATTGGGCAGTATTTAGATCTCTAAAATGGTCATGTTGTTATTTAATAGCATGCACCTACAAGCAGCAGTGAAACGCAGATGGTTGACCAAGGTTACAGATCACAAGGTCTAAGGTTAGAGGTCAAGGGTTGACACATACATTGGTCTTGACGTCGGTTGTTCCTTCCGCTCTAAGGCTGTTGATGATGTAATCTCTCTCCTCCTGAGAGATGCGGGGATGAGACGCTGGAGTGTTGCTCGTTACCAGAATCCAGATGATGATGCAAACGGTTGTCGTGATTCCTAGCAAAAGCAACGATCATCATGTAGCTACATGTAGTACGGATTCTGCTCTGCTGCATAGACTTTTCATTCAAGTCAATTCAAATACTAGTACAATATTTCCCTGTTCAGCATCTCTGGGTCATGAGTCTGACCGATGCCAGTTAGCACACCCTACAGTCACATATGAAGATGCAGACATAAAATTGTTGCTATTTGAACCACTACCAAAACTCATGAAGATTATAAGCCTCAGCCTTAGAATGCAAAATGAAAATAAACCTCTAATCTTACCCATAATTATCCTATGATAGCTCAACAGTTTATAATGTGATATTAATGCATTCTAGCAATTACCGCATTGTCATACTCCATAGGGTATGGGGCATATGCATCCCTATTCAAGTGACAGTAATGTAAACAATCCCTTAAGCAGGTCTGAGAAGCAGTCATAGGCTTGAATAACTAGTAGCGCCTTCATGTAACTTGGCCTCGGCGTACAAGAATGGATGCCCTGCCCTGCCCTCTCCCTTCGAAAATTGCTCTGCCAAAGACAAATTGATTCCAGGGGATTCTAGTCAAAAACCAGGAGGAAACTTGTAAAGCAGGGAAAAGTTGTGTATACATTCAATATTTCACAGCCTTTGTCAGACTTATTATGGTCCCTGTACGGTTGAAGATCTGTGTGGGTCTGGCAATTTCTGCTTTCCAATTTCATGCTGCAATTTGACATTGAATGCCCAACCCAAACAAACTGAACCACAATTTTTATCATTTTTTACTAATTATAAAAATAATTGAAACATAAATGCACAAATGTATATACACGCGTTTTATCAATATACATCAATATACGAACAGACTACCTTATTGATTTTTTTATATAATTAACTAAATGAAATTGATGTCAATTTTAAGAATTACAGTTGATCATCCTTGCCTGCATCATTACCCTAATATGTAGTCACAAACAGCAGCTGAGGGAAATTTCCCTCAGCCTCCCCTTGCAAATATTCTCACTCCCTCTCCTTCTCTGTCTATGCTCTCATCATTTTTCCTCCTCTTTCATCTCCTCTGTCACCACTTCCTCCAGTTTTACCAAATTTAACCACACCCAATCCAAACAACTGCTGCCTGAATATCTCCTCCGCCTCCTCCTCACATCAATCGCTCATCCAGTCATTTCCAGATGCTCCAAATATCAAAACTGCGCATATGAAAATACTGAAATACTGCCGTTTGCATTTTGCAGAGGACATACTCAATAACGATGATTGTGTGGCAAGTAAGTTTGATTAATTTGGTTCATTGAGCTGATTAACTGTGGACCATAACTGATGTTCCATGTTCTTTTCTGGTATGTTTTCTATTCCTTGTCATTTTTTTCTGTTTCTGACTTATTTTGCATAATAACGGTGCCAAAAAAATGCACACACACTGAGAAAGTTACTTATTTATGGAATAGTATGTACACATGTACAAATGGACATGGAAATAAGAAACTTTGGGAAACTAAAAAACCCAAAACAGAAACATATGTAAAACCACATTTCAACAGCCCTCATGTCAAGCTATCAATGAATCATGGGTCTTTTCCTTTGGTCAACAATCATCTGGCTAGCTGTGATATATGATTATGACAACCAATATCCAGTACATACGATTAAGGAGAACGAGATAAAGATATAACAAACCGAAGACGTAGAAGACGGAGGCCCAGCCTTCATCGAATCCGTACTGGCAGAGGATTCCGGAAACTGGAAGAGCAATCACGTTGCCCATCATGCTGCCTGGAAAAACACAATCAATTCATTTAGCACCCTTTTCAAATTCCCAAGCAGCATAATATCATGCATTGCTCATAGGTAGAGTGTTCTATACTGTTATCATTTATATAGAGCATTTTTAATGTGCATAATGCTTCCAAGGGAGCTCAACACCAAACATGTCAACATGGCCTCAATTCGGTTGAAATGCATACTAAATAAAATAAATACAAAATATGCAGTCAAATATATGATTTAAATAAATAAATAAATAAATATGCAACTTAATCACCAATAAGAAAACTAGAACAGTAGAGGCAGTACATGATCTCTTACAATGGGTAATTTCCTTCCATGCAACTGTCTTAAACCATTTAACAATGAAGAGGAGTCAGTTGTAATTTAGCCCACACATGTCACTGAAATGTTAACCCTTTCCCTCTCTTACATTTCCCACCCTTCCTTCTTCACCTCAGTGGCCTTTTCCATACTTCTATATCGACACTAAACCACCTATCTTTCATGCCTCCACTTCTTCCTACCCTCCGTCTTCTATCCTTCTTCCAATGAGCAATCAATTAACTCAACAAGCACATAATAATCATTTATTATAAATTTTTATCTCAGTTTTATGTCATTTTTTTAAGTAACATTTTTGTTGGGTTCATAGACAGAAATTCTGGGCCCAAGACAGAGAAATTACTGACAATCACAGGCCGCTGTATAGCACAACATGAAAAGTAAGGCAAACTTCAGATGTTTCAAACTTAAACTGATCGCAGTTCAGCAGAAGAAATATTACATTGAAAAAGCATAAATCATAAACTTATTATGACAGATTATAATATTTTTCATAAGTTGAGAAAGTGCACAGATGAGCAGCATTGAGGGCTTTGAGGCAATATGACTTTTAATCTACGAAGGTGCACAAGGCATAATTACTGACCTGCGTATGTAATACCACAGAGCTTTGATCTCTCCATAGGTGGCGCCCATTGACCCAACATCGCATGCATTGCTGGATAAAGAGCACCCTGCAAACAGTACCCAACAAAACTCTTAGCAATTCAGATATACATCTAAAAATAGTGCTTACATCATTGCTATTTTTATCTCAGTTGTGTATGGTCAATCAAATGAAATTGTTTATTTTGCAACCAAGCAACATAACTGTTCAATCATCAACAATTATTATTATTATTATTACTGAAATTTTTATGCTGCCCTTCTTCTAACGTCTTTTGCTCAGAAGTGCACACACACGCCTCGATGGCACAATTGCAGTTGTACTGCAGAGCAAAAGGACTTGTTCAAGGTCCCTACACAATGACTCCTCGGATGAGGATCGAACACGCTCGCTCAGCGCACACTGAACGTTATGAGCTGACTGCTCTAACCAATTGGCCACTATGTCACGAATTATAGACAGAAGTCACACGCTATGATTGTATATTCAAATGCAGTGTATTGAGCTAACTTATTTCAAACCCAACAGTGAAAATTTAATTCTGCCGGCGGTATCACAAGGGAAGGCCTTGAAGGGATCAAAGATCCTGCTACTTATGTACAGTTTAAATTAGACAAGTTGTGGTCCTTGGGTTTTAGGAAAAAAAATTTATATTGTTGCAACAGGGTTCTAGAATCTAAACCAGAACTCAACAGGTTTTGACAGAGTGAAAGTAAAGCGCATTCAAACAATGGATCACAGGAAGAAAGCAACAGAAAGATTGATTTCTCACAGGAGGCAGAAATGATCACAAGAACTCAAAACAATTCTCTGCAAAATAAGGAAGCAATTACTTTTTATTACTAACATAAGTTCTTTTTATTGTTCTCAAACAGCGTAAGAAAATTTAGAGATATGAGTAACTTAACAAGCTACAACCATCAATGTATCATACTATTAATGCAAGATAGCATTTATCTTTGACATAGGTGCATATTCTGAATAAATCAAAGAGATTGCTTTCAACTGATCGCCCATAGAATCATCAGAAAGAAGAAGTCAACCAACTCACCGATCCAATCCCGCAGACAACACGCAGGAATATCAGGAGGATGTAATTCACCCTGGCAGCCATAGGAGTCAACAGGGTGGCCAGGGTGGACAGCCCCAGCGACCCAACAAGAACCCACTTGCCCCCGAAACGCTCGGCAAGTAGACCCCCTGGCACCTGAGACACGAGGTAGCCGTAGAAGAAGGCACCAAGTATGTGACCCTGAATGTCTTTCTCCCACGCAAATGGACCATCCTAAAAGCACGTCAAGGTAAATAAGTCAGTCAACTAATCAGAAATTCACTAGTTAATTCACCAATTAATTCAGCGATTAATTAATTAATTCACTCAACAGTAGGGATAGTGAGAATCGATCTCCATTCCTACTGCTCTTCATGCCAGTCTGTCATCTATCACCCTACCCCATAAATGCACCAAATCAAGTTTTTACTAACTTAAATCCATTATTAACATATTTCAAACCCAACAGTGAATTGTGATTAATCAGAATCTTATATATCTATCCCATTCAATTAATTTCTTAATAATAATAACTGTAGGCTCTTTTAACGTATCAGTTAGGGTATAACCAGAAATCGCTTCGGACATTCGCCTCGGCCGAATATCTCGTTTTTGGGACTATTCGGAAGTATTCGCCTCGGCAAATATTACACACACAAATTAAAAATCAAAATTTTTTAATTCAACAATTTTTTATAAACATTTGGCAATCTAAAAACGAAAATTATAAATTTAAAGCCGTATTTGTAGCTATTACAGGTAAAAACATTTATTTTGCTAATTTTTCATTATGCATAAGGACGAAAGTTGAAAATTTAAAGCTTTGCCTGCGGATGGTACTTGTCAGGCCAAAGTTGTGACTACTATTCGGTTCGTATCCGGATCCAGCAAATAGTCCATCCAGACACTCGGATTCGGTACTCGGTGGAAATTGTCTACTCGGTATAAATGCCCTAATCACAGTAATTAGTCATCTGTGAGCAAAGCCTCTTTTACCTTCAATGGCGTTGTCGCATTATCTGAGTTCTGCGCGCACTGTGGTGGTTGAGCCTCCCGTGTGACGTTGTCCGATGTTCCAAAATTGTTGTCCCCGTTGCCGGCAATGGCCGTGTTGTTGACCATGCATACGATGGCAACGGACATTCCGATACGTTGAGCGTAGAGATGAAAGAACATGAAGAAACCGATCAACGCCAGACCAAGGCGAGCGGAACAAAGGAGACGCGTTGGCTTAATCTGCCCATCATTCACTAAAAAAAACAATCGCATCCAGGTCAAAATGTCGTTCATCCACCAATCATTGTTATCTTTTATGAAAGCACAAAAATTGTCTGCGTGGCATGGCACAAGTCATTCTTTATGATGAACCTTGAATTGTCCATGAATGCTCTCTCTTCATCATTTTAAATATAAAAAGGAAGACCCTTCCTCCTTCAAAGTTAATCATAAAGTGGGTGCCCTCTCAGTATTCAACCAAATCATTTTCATCATCACTTAAAGAGGCACTACAGAATCATTAAGCCTTCAGCCCTCCACTAGTGCCATCAGAAAGCGTAATGGAACTTACCTTTTTCTACATCGTATTTCATTTTCGTCATTTTTTGGCAGTTTAAGAAGAACAGAACCTAAAACTGTTCAAAGTAAAAAAGAAAAGCATTTAGTTATTTTAATCAATGAATGAATACGTTTACTTGAATAAGAATAGAAACATTCCACATAAACAGTAACTCAATAAGAACCCATGTTGACATTTCCTATTGCATTATCTTGTGATGACAGACAGTGGAAATATGATTCTGACTAAGTTATTATGTGATAAGGATTTTTTATTATCTAATATTTAAGGAAGTTGACCAACACTGGTGTAGTCAATGGTGGTCAACCCTTTTGCTCATTGCTCAATGTTACATAGCCAATGCATGGAGAGGAACAATTCCGTACATTCCAAAGGACAGGAAAAGATCTTCCAGACCTTTTCCTATATGTCCGAGTGCTATCCTGGGTAAAGGAAATTACAATGAGAGAAATAAAGAAAAGGAAGAGTCCAAGAAGTCTTAGGTCTGTCTGTACATTGAGACAGAAACGCGTCTAACATAGAGAAAGGTAGAATGACGTCAGAGGCCCTATGACCAAACAGCTGCCACCACACGAACTATACTTGAAAGGCCACATGGCGTACGCCTACATAACATAAGCAGGTATGATAGGAAATCAATAAAACATTCACTGATAATAATCGCCTCCTTATCGGAAAACCAGCTAAAAACTAGTCTTAAAATTTGCACATGGCCACCCACACACATATATTTTAGCAAATAAAATAACTTTAAATGCAAAAACGTATTCATTCACTAGTACTAGGTAATAAATCAATTATTTTTCCGCAATCACCTAACTCTGGGGCATTTACAAGCAAAATTCTGACAATGTTTACCATGGTATTGTGATAATAAAAATATATAATCCTAAAAATATTAAATAGTAATAATAATAACCTCTTAAAATCACACTAACACGTGAGTGAAAATATCATTCTGTTGCTTCATAAATCAAACAAATAATGTAAAGTTTAATTGGATGAGCCTAATTAAGCTGCTTTCTGTTCATAACAACAACCAATGCAACCAATGCAACCAATACAACCAATACAACCAATACAACCAATACAACCAATACAACCAATACAACCAATACAACCAATACAACCAATACAACCGAAACACCCTCACATTAATTATAGAGAATACTGCAGCCCCCCACACATTTCTCAATAACTACGACAAGAAATTTGATTACAAGGAAAGTTAAGTAGATTTATAAACTTGCTGAACCTGGCTTTCACTAGGCAACTAATCTTGAGCCAGAAGTCACAAACAGCTCCAACACTCAACCAACTCTTAAGATACGCCTATAGTCCCTCCTTCTACTCAATGTCAGGAATCTACAATGGGACTAACATTGAGTAGACTACGCGGTCACTTTTAAGGGCTGCATGATTTGCTTTGTCATGCTGTGGATGGAAGTGCTTCGTCATGCCCAGTCATTGTAATGCCTGCGAAGCCCTGCTTGCTGTTTCCGAGGACACACACACACACACACACACACACACGTAGGTCGGCGCACGGCCATCACGAAAATGTGGACTACAAGATCTGTCAACATGTTTAAACTCAAGTCTTTCATCAACCAGTTCAAAGCAGAAGACTCAATTGCTCGAATGAACAAAGTTGAAATGCACCAGGTGGAACGAGATTTAATTCACCCGAAAACAACATTGAGTACTTTCATCAGAGCCTCTGTGTTTTCCAATCACAACAGAACCACTTAGACCAGATCGAAGAAATAGAGCATAGGTCTGAGTATCCACTCATTGGCAGCTAATTACTGTGTAGGGACTTTGAGCAAAAGTCCTTCACTCACAGCTGCACTGCTCGTCGATTGCTCTGTCGTTTTTGCATTTACGAGCTTTCAAAGGAGGCCCACCAATCAAACACAGTTGTACTGTATTATTCAAAGAACTCATACACCGAACAACCCAATACAACAACATTGCACAGAAGGAATTTCAATACTAATTATTTGTACAGACAAGTGTAACTGTAATTTATTTTGTGCCACCACATAATGATTGAACTAACATTGATGGTGTTAATCAAGGGTGCATTAAGGACTTCAGTCAAGGTCTTCGTATACTGGCCGACTCAAGGATCACAGGCTTGAACCTGCAGGGCTCCAAAGTTCTCCATAAATCAGCTACGTTATAATTTATGGGAAAACAAAGGACACGGTCTACATTTAGCATCAGATGATCTGAGATCCAAAGGTGACAGATCATCTGACTCTCTCAACAATACAAGTCACAAAATCAAGTACAGACTCTCTCGCTTGTCCCTCAAGCTCCAGGCACTAACTTCAAACAAGTCATATAATAAGTAATAATATTATATATAAATATATATAATATACACACATGTGATATGCACACAAATATATATATATATAATTTAATATATATATATATAATTTAATATATATCTCTAATATAACCTTGAAACAGCATCAACTTGAGAACTTGTTCTGGGATAAAAAATTTTCACAAGTCACATAAATAGGACAAACACTGAACTCACATAAATCTCGACACAAAGTGAGCACAGGGTCATTTACATAGAAATGCTAAACCAGAACGAAATATATGTACAATACAGTGCAATCCTGCATTAAGCAGATCTAGCAGAATTGAATATGCTGACACATTGCATGAGAGTAACAGTAGGATATTTATACAAAGCAGTACAACAGAGTATCACAGTAACACAGTGCAGTTAAATACTTTCCACACAGAAATATTACATAACTGATTTATTCTGAACCTGCCCTACATAACTCAAATGTACACCAGCCATATATTGGCAGATCAGATGGTGAAAGAGAGTGGACTTAATTTGCCCTCAAACCCACAGTTGCCTCACAGGATAGATTGAGAGATGGCTTCTAAATGGATAGAGCACAGTCACAAAGTGTTGTTGACATGTGAATTGCAAACCAAAAAATACCCCATCCTAAGAGGCTTCTATCGCTATGAACTCTAAGTACCAGAGACCAGTTCAGAACTTCTGTCCTCATATCAGATCACAAATCGTCTGTCATTTATAGTCATTTGAGAGTAGAACCAAAGGAGGGAGTGCTCTGAATAATTAACCAGTTTCACAGGTGAAGCATGAAAACTGATCACTTTAAATGAAGCACTTTATAAGCTGAGAGATCGATTTTGGCTCGAAAACAATACCCCTGCACTCTCATTTGGTAGTCAAAGAGACAAAATTTCATAAGCCAGATAACGAGAATGCCAATCCTCAAATCCTATGCAGATCAGCAAAAATTCAGAGTCCAAGGTTCAGGAAATCGAAAATCCGGTTTAAACTGGTTCGCCTTCAAGAGCAGGTCCTGCATTAGTCTGTACGAGGTACGAATGTACAAAAAACATAACCTATGCCACCTGTTTCATATCAGTGAACTATAAATTAACAGAAAGCAGAAGTGGTAGCATTGTTGAAGGCCTTCCTAAGATCAATCTATTTTTACCCCATTCATTCTCTGTTGTTTCTAACAGCTGTTGAGGTTCATGTCTGTCTATCTTACCATCTATTCATTCAATCAATTCATTCAATCTTTCGATTCATCCAACAATCCATCCATTCATCAAACTGCCTGCCAATGGTTCATCCATCCATCCAGTAACCAGAAACAGAATAAATGTTGGCTGTTTCGCATTAAACGAGTAACTCACATGATCCCACTAATCAACGGCAACGCCCTGTCTTTCGAATACAGGCATAGGCGAGACATTAAAGGTATAGGACAGAAAGGCTATGGCGCCTGTTTACGGTTACGCCAGCGTGGCTTTCGTACTCTATAAGCCTACATACACATATACATACACACACGATTTCACAAAAGAAAGCAGTCACAAGAACTTCACACGACAATTCCACAAAACAAGTCTCCTCTCACAAGGCCATTCATCCATTCAATCACTTACCTTTCTTAATTAATCAAATCGCGTGATAAACGGATCCAGGCGTTTATCCCAGATGGGGTGTAAATTAAGATCTGATCCGTGTTACATCGATTATGTTTCACACAGAGTTTCTCTTGTATCGGAGAAGTTTAGACAAGAGTAGTCCTGGGTTAAAAACTTTCGCCAAACACGCGTACATTGTGCATAGAGCGGGAAGTAGGTCCTATGCCACGCACATCCCAATTCAGCTGTCCAAAGTTAGCCAGATCAAAACTCACACAAATACCGAGATTTGTAACTACAACAAAACTAACCATCAAACACTGAAGTTTATCTAAAAAGTTCCACTTACCACAAAATTTGTATGCCACAATTTAGATGTTATAATTGAACAACCTTACGGATCACACTTCCGCGGCAACCTGTTGGCTTCAAAAGACTCCAAACCGACTAGTGTTTGATTTTTATGTTCGATCGTCTGTAGGCCGATGTGTGGCGCAAAAGAAGAACCTGCGTTAAAATGTCCCATGCAAACTTCGCGCGGAGGTTCCATGTATACCTTTAATTACTAGTGGCGGCGCTGCATGGACACAAAATATGCAATTGCGCCCCAAAAAGATAAAAAAAATGACCAAAGATATTTCAGCAAACATTTGTAACAAAGCAAAGGAAATTAAAATATTTAACCAAATAACTAAATAGAATCAAATTTTCAACTTCGTCAGAATATACTTACTTAGTAGGACTACTTACGGTAGGAATATATACTGTTTAAAATTGCAACTTTGTTTTTAAATTCTATTTTAAATGTTGTAAATCCGCTAGATGTAGTTCTGCTGATATTTTAAGTTCACGTTGCTAAAGTTTAGTAGGGCCTACTGCAGTCTACAGATGGTTTTTAATGAAATACAAGACATTAAAATATTTAACCAAATAATATGTAAATAGAATGACATTTTCATCTTCTTCAGAACATACTTAGTACTTACGGTGTATTGATGTTTTCGAGACTTAGAATAGCTAATAATTATATAATAACGGTTTTCCATAGCTGACGATAATTGAACATTACCTGTTTAGAAACGTTCTGTTTTCATATTGCATTTAAATTAGTCTAAAATTGCGTACCAAATTTTTGAGGCAGCTGTACGTAATCAATGATTACGTAGGCTACAGCTGCAGAATTATAAGTTATAATATAGTACTGCATATAATTAGGTAACAAGAGTTTACGGCTAGTACAATATTTTCATCCAGCGGGTTTTTTCGCGCAAGAAGCGTCTCTGATCAGAGGCGGCAATCTCGTTTGACAGGTGGGGGGACACCAAATGAGAGGGGTAAGAAATGTGGGAGGCAAACGTAGAACGTGTCCCCTCTCTGTAAAAGGTGGGGGCCCCTCGACCTCCCGGGATTGCCACCTCTGTCTCTGATTAAGTTGTACTGTGATAGAAGCTATCTCTCTTTAGTTTTCTGCCTTTTCGGCAGGTTCGCATATCCAATGTTGCCACTTCTCTCTGTTCTGGCCCTACTCCTTCATCCTCTTGTAGACTAGACGCCCCCTTAGGGGGCCTAAGGCCTAAGCCCTTTCCATCATCCAGTCTTAACTTATTGTTCTTGGTCTTCCTCTTGTTTATTTCCTGTTCAATTATAATTTCCATCTACGTTGTTTCATAGTAGGAAATCGACTCTTAGTAGGGCTATGTGTCCAATCCATCTCTGTTGTCGTTCTCTTTTTATAGGAGCTATATAAATCTGTAAATACAGTACAATACAAGTCATACCGCGAAATGTATCTGTCGGTTAGGGTTAACCCTAACCCTGTCGGTGTCATACGCATACTACATTTATACGAAACTACAGACATACTAACATCACAGGCTACATGCAAATATATACATGCATTCTTACACAAAAAATACCTACATTATATACATTGTCCATCCATTGTTGGGATTGCAGCGAAAGCGAAGCGTCTATATATAGGCTTGCGTATGACACGCAGGCAGTCTATTTTTGAATTGGGTTACTATTTCGTACAGCCATTTGGTAGGCGGAACTTAACGACTTTTCAATGAATGCGCGAGTGTACTGCGTGCGTAGGTGTTGCCTAGCCCAGATCTCGATGCGTGCAATATTGCATCAGCCAAGCTATAGCAAATTTTATAATTATTGCACCATCTTTTGTTTCCACAACAAATAAACAATGGAAAAGTCATTATTTTGACTTTATTGCCATTCAAAAGACAGGGACTGTGCAGGTTCACATTTTACACCAGAGTATAGCCTGTATAGGCTAGCGCAGTAGTGGCGTAGCGCTCGTCAGATTAAGCCTATATAAGAAGGTAGATAGTATATATAGGCCGACGCACATTAAGCTATCTCTAGTACCTTTTACAGCATTGACTAAAGTTATTGGATTCAGGCACCGGATTGTGATCACATTATCAGTCACTTAATAAATTATGGCATTAATTTAACCAAAAGAATCTACGCTTGCTTCTGTCTGGTTCTGATCAATTACTTCAAACCTCTGAGTCTGACGTCAGTGTCCTCCACTTCCGGTGCATAAAGTGTCAATGACATCTGTAACAACTGGACGACGTCAGTCGGATGGCGTACTGACGCTAACATGTAAACAAGTCACCTCGCATTAAACTATGGAACGACTTAAGGGGCATATTGTATCATTATATGACACTTGGCAGACACGATATGGTAGGTTTTGAGCAGATTGCAATCTCTTATTATATATATATATATATATATATATATATATGCAGCTAACAAAACACTCCTTAATTTTAACGTCAAAACCTTCAAATGCCTTTGTACTCATAAGACGTAGGCCTACACGTCGCCATTCAACGGTATCCTTGTGAAGAGAGGAATGTCTGGGCCTGATAGTGATAACATCATGAATGCCTGCAGTCTTTGCTAATAATATAACAGATATATCGATATATAGGCCCTATGCCACACGGTCTGGTCTAGGCTATTGGCTGCAGCGGTACGTGGCCCTTAATTTGACCAAAATGTACTTTTGACATGTCTGACATCCCCTCCAATTCAATGAACCTATTATCCTACTTGCCACAATATCTTTAAAAAAATCAACAACCGTCCTCATATACCGAGGCTAAGAAAACGAAATCGCTAACACTTCACAGTTCACACCACCGATGATTGCGGCTAGAAGCGGAGAAATTATTTTTAAGCCAATGAGATTGCGTTGATGGATTGACTGCGGTACAGTACGTAGTTGGGTGCCGTCCGGAAACGGCGACAAATCATCGCTAAAAATGGAGTCGTGTGTGAATGCTGTTGATCGGGAAGTTGAGAGGATCTTGTCGAAGTTCAACTATATCGACAAACACACATCCAACAGCCTTCAGGAACTGATCACTCATGTCGAAGGAATCAAGATCGAGCTCAGACAAAGTAGCCATCTTTGGTTTTTGTGTTGTTATTAGTAATTTTTTCCAATGGCGCTTTGTTTACAGATCTGCGCACAGCTGGTGCTAGTAAGTAAGTAAAGGATTTTTATAACATATGTGAGAGATGTATGATGCAACTTGGCTACTATCGAGAGTTAGTTTGATTCACTTATGCGTGGAAATGCAAGATCGGAATGACGCCTGCCAAGCATTTAGTGTCAAAGATGTAATCGAGTGCTGACCACTGAAGTGTCTTTGTTTAGTATGTGATGTCAAGAAATGTTCATTTGAATTGTGGAACAAAGCACAGAGTTCATGCCAGATAATTTATAGGTAATACATAGCTAACTTTAAAAATCCACTTAGATCTATTGAAGCTAAGGGCACAGTTGAAAGTCAAATTGCCTTTAGTTGTAGTATGCCATGAATATTACTCACCCAAGCAGGGATTAATATTTGTAGTTATTCAAGTGTAGTGCACTGCTTCGGTTCTGCTATCCTGCCTTTTGTCCGTGGCACCCTTAGAGTGGGTTCACAGCATCCTTGGGTTCTGTGCCCCAGTTTTGGAAGCTGTGTTATAAGGAGTATTTTTGGTTTCAAGTGGCGTGGATATTTACTTTTGAACAGATTGTCAGGAGGGTGATGTGCTGAGTCAGGCGCATGTTGCTCTACTCAACCAATGCATCACAAAAGTCAGAGATAACATTGGTAAGCTCAGTTTCGAACACAAGGAGCTACACGGGGGCGTCTCAAAAGTTGGAAAGGCAATTGATAAGGTTGGTGCTATGTGTTCCCATTTAGTTCGATTTAGTGAGAAATGGTGGCTTATACTGCCTAGTAGGCTCTTAAAAGTGAGAACCCAGGTCACTTATTGCACTCTTTCCTTCCTCCAATAGAGTTCACAAAAGCACGATCATTTTGTTATTCCACAGACAATCTAGCACGAAAATCATTTCCTATTAGAATGCAGTACTTTTATACGTATTGTACGTCAAAGTGTGAGTATGCAGTTGGCTAAATGCTTATGTTGTTAAACTTTGAGAGTAAATGAGTAGATAAAGGACTAATTATATGCATATTTTTTATTGAAATTTAGAACTTTGTGAGTGATTTCAACTCCATCTGTGTCGATGGGGCTTTCGACGGAGATGACAACAGGAACGAGGTCAACCAGGTCATCTGCGAGCACTTCCTGCGTCAGGGAATGCTCGATCTGGCTGAGTCACTCGTCGAAGTGAGCTTCAGTTGACAATTTGTATTAGACATTTTGTATTAGACGTTTAAGTATAATTCTGCCTTGCATGGCTGCTGACTTGTGTAATATCTTGTCATAATTTATTCATATTATGTTTATGATCCTACTGTGGTTTGTCAGGTTGAAATTGAATGAAATTTAGGGTTAGGGTTGCTACCATCTCCTGTGGGAAATCGATGGCTTATGCACAAACTTGGAGAAGAGCTGTGAACTTGTTCATTACATGTCATGTAAAATCTCAACCTCAGCAAATTTTACTAGATTCAGATGTTGTACAGAGTTTACTGTGTTTCTATTGGATGTTCTGTGACTTTTGAATGTCAAGGTCATTTGCTGTTTGTAGGAGTCAGGTCTTGAGCTGGGCATCTATCAGAGGGAGCCTTTCCTTGAGCTGCACTACATCCTCGAAGCCCTCAAGATCCGCGATCTCAAACCAGCGCTAGAGTATGTCGCACAAGATCTATTTGCTTGATTTTGCTCATTCTTTATCATTGGCTAAGTAATAAAAGGATTATTATTGATGGCAAAACATTTGTCTCACTTTTCCAGTGCTATGTTAAACCATGGCTTACATCATATGTGGTTGGGTTTTGTCTCACTTTTCCAGTGCTTTATTTAACCATGGCTTACATCACATGTGGTTGGTATTTGTCTCACTTTTCCAGTGCTTTATTTAACCATGGCTTACATCACATGTGGTTGAGTTTTGTCTCACTTTTCCAGTGCTATATTTAACCATGGCTTACATCACATTTGGTACCTATGGTTAGAGCACTTGGCTTGTAAGGTGCAGAGAGTGGGCTTAGAATCTCCTTTCAGGAGAGTAATTACTATGCTGTTGCTCTGTGCCTTGATCTTCTATTGTGAGGTCATGTGTGCACTTCTGAACTTTTTATGGAGGACAATATACCAAGTGCAGTTGTATTGTATTGTCATAACTCTTGTTCATTGTCTTGTCTTGATCAATAGCTGAGACTAATTTCTAACTGTGTCATTCTAAATGATTTCTTTCTCCATGCATTTTATAAGTTTTAATTGATGAGGAAATTGTTTAATTAATAGGTTAATGTGGTTGTTGTTGTAGTTGGGTGGATCGTTATAGAGATGAGTTGAGGTCACAGAGCAGTTCACTTGAGTTCAAACTCCATCGTCTCTCGTTCATTAACCTTCTTCGTAATGGCTTTGAAAGCCAAATGGAAGCAATCGCTTACTCTAAGAACTTTGCGCCATTTGCAATTACACATGCCAAAGGTGAAAGCCAGTTCATTCATTCATCTGTTCATTAATTATTTCAACTGTTGATATCATGCATGATCAAAGACTGTGCCTCTATCCATATGTTCCTCCAGTCAGAGGTCCTGCTGATGAGGGCTACCCACACGAGTATGCAACATTTCAATGTCTCTAGAAAATGCCATTTAGAAGATCATAATCCCATTCACAAGTTATGGTACAATACACATGTGAAACATTGGAATTTCCTACCAAAACTAGGATAAGGCTACTCAAATACATGCAAAATTTCTGAGGGAACGTTGCTTGAGTGATTTGAACTTAAGTGAAGTTGTTCGGGTTATTTATTATGGATATTTATATAGCACCCCATCAAGGTTACTATTGAGAAGTACTCCCAATTCAGCCCCAACTGAAAAAATCAGCCGTAAGGCTAATATAAAATGTATCTGAGTAAACCGTAGACATAAGACGAAATGATGATTGGTGCGCATTACACACCATTGGAGGACCAACAACAGATGAAGAGTGATGCTGTCTGGTCAACATCCTATTTACACTGTTTGCTCTGTTTTGATTCATTTATTTCTTTGTGTAATTGTTTTGTTGCTGTAGAGCTGCAGGTGCTGATGGGTTCCTTGTTGTACCTGAGGCAAGGGATCGAGAATTCACCGTACGCTCATCTCTTCGATCCGATCGCATGGATTGAAATAGCAGACGTCTTCATCCACGATGCCTGCACTCTACTTGGTCTCTCTGTTGATAGTCCCCTTAGCATTGTGTATGTATTCTAAGCCTAAACACCTCTTATCACCCACTCCTCTCATAATCTCTGGCTAACTCTCTCTCAATGTACAACACACAGGGTTTCCGCCATAGTCTGGCGCTGCCTTTGTGACACCGCCTCTCTTTACCTTCAGGGTTAAGTCAACCTGTCACTGCCGATGTTGAGTGACTTCCACTACGATCTGCCACTTAAGGGAATCTGGTTGTCCCCTTCACCTGCATTTCTCTGAGCAACACCAGGCCTTACTAGTGATGGATCCAACCACATGGAGCGGATTCCTCAAGAGCTTTTGCCTTCTGTCCAAAAGCTCCTCATGAGTATTCTACTTCTTACTGAAATCTGCTCTCCTTAGCCTATGAGTAGATACTTTGAAGGGGCGCTATATCAAGTTCCAATGATTGATTGATTGATTGATTGATTTCTTACTTTTAGAACCCTTTCACTGAGCGCTCCTGCTTTCCTTCAACCACTACTCTATCCGTAAATTCTATCAGTTATAGTCGGACATGGGTCTTTTGGCTGAACGTCGATGTTGCACTGTGACAATATGCTCTCGACCATTCCATTTGGCTATCCCTAAGAAACTAAACTGACCACAAATGCTTGTGCAAAGTCAAAGTCTTTCTTTTCCTATTCAGAAATGCCTAATAACTCACTATTTCTTGTTGGCTTTCTGGGTTGTGTTAACTAACAGTTCTTCATCTGATGCTTTGTTTAAGAATTAAGGCCGGCTGTTCTGCGCTGCCTCCGTTGTTGACCCTGAAGCAAGTAATGCAACAGAGACAGTGCTCCAGTGTATGGAGTGCTAAGGATGAACTACCGGTAGGTAGTCACTTCTTAAAGATCCATGGCAAAGTATTGAATACAAGAAGTACTACTACCCTTTGAGTGGTCTAGTTTGGATGGATGGATTGGATGGATGGGTGGTGGATGGATGGCTGAATGGGTGGATGGATGGATGGATGCAGTTGATCACACAGATGGATGTCAATTTAATAATGCATTATATTACACACCATAACAAAAGCACAAAAATACAATATACCTCCTCTAACTTATATCTCCCAAAGTTATTGGAGCAGCTCTCCATCTCCCTTCTCTATTTTAAGCTTCCCAAATTGAGAGGGATCTCAATTTAATCTTCCCGCTATTTCTAGGATGGAGCATCTGTTTCAAAGTGTCTATAATAATAATATTTTCGTTTAATTTCAAACTGACAAACCGCAGAATGATTACAAGAACAGTATGAGCGAATGATGACGAGTTATTACAGGAGTCGAATTTAATCGTCGGCAGCCACACAGGGCGCCATTCCACTGTACATTTTCATTTTTAGCAAATGCCGCCACGTAGCGAAAGAAGGAAAGAAGTAAACCTTTGGGGGATACGGGTCTTGATCTCAGTACCTTAGGCGCTGCGTGCCAGTGTGTTCACCACTACTCTACGGCTCCCCCCGGGGGCCGTAGAGTAGTGGTGTCATGTCATAGAAACTAATAGAAAGTGGTGTCTATGTCATAGAAACCTTAGCTGCTAACTTGATAGGTAGGCTACTTCCAATATAAGACATTTTGTATCGCTCATCCAAAATCTATTATTGTCATTGCTTATCCAGCTTCTAGTTTTACTGCATAATTTGTGGGTGTTGTTTCCAGGTGGAGATTGACCTTGGCAAGGAGTGTCGTTTCCATTCGGTTTTCGCCTGTCCAATCCTTCGTCAGCAGAGCAGTGACAGCAATCCGCCCGTCCGCCTCGTCTGTGGTCATGTCATTTCGCGTGACGCTCTCAACAAGCTGACCAACAGCAACAAGTGGGCTATTCTACCAAATGCAATCTTTCACAAGTACAAGAAAACTACTCTCTACATATCGCCAACGCTCATCGCTTCATTGCTTTGCCTTCTTATCATTCAAATCTCTTTCCCTGCTTTGCTTTCTAATCAAATCATTTGCCATTTGCACAATTTATATATTATAACAGACATTTTTGTCTTTATGTTAAATTTTCTCTTACGAATAATTTTATGTTACTTTCCAATTACTTTTTGCTCTCTAAGAAGTCCTTAGAGATCTGTTCAATTTTCAGTTCTATGGTTTCATTTAAGATTTTTTAAGATGCTTTCAGGTGATCTTAATTTTCTGTAAGAATCTTAAAATCCATTATTATTCCTCTGTGATTTCTTTCAATGATTCCATTATTTCTTAGTATTCCTCCTTTGTATTTAATTCTGTGGGTTTGGTATTTTGCTTCTCCATTTTCAGCTTCATATAAACTTGCTTGCTAAGTAATTATTTAATCTTTGGCTTTATCTTTCTAGTTTATTATTTCATGGCTCAATTGTCATCATGTGAAGCCATTTTGACCATTTCGATGTTACTTAACAGTCCATCAAAGCACCCAGGATTACTATTATTATGATTACACATTTATTAAGTGCCATAGATGAATAAATTGAGCAATTGTGAGTAAAGGACTGCTCAAGGTCCCTGCTCAATGACCATAAGAAGCATCAACATAGCCAGTGAGAACTACAACTGGTTTGATGGATGTGTGTGATTTCATGATCCCTTCTGATTCTGCTTTGTCGAAACTTAATTCGTCAGAGTTGCTGACATTTAGATTTGCACATGTCGTATTCCGCACATGTTCTGGCTTTGGGATTTGGTTTACAGTTCTGTTGGGTTGATTATTATTAAATTAGCATACATATATAGACGCTTCGTTTGCTATTCGTTTAAAAACAGTCAAGCATTGGCCTAATCTTAATAACACTAACCTGAAAACTTTTTTCCGAATGCATTAACTAACCCATGGTAGAGCACTTGTGTTGAAAGAGGCCTGTAAAAATTAATCATTGAATTATATGAACCTATTTAATTTCTTCGATTACTATAGCCATTTTAATTAACATTTTAATTACTATAGCCATTTTAATTAAAATTACTAGAGCCACTTAGCTGTGTGCTCTGTTTTAAGTAACAGTACCCAATTTCTCTTAAACAGACTTCTGACATATGAAATGTTTGGTGTTGACAAGTGCAGTCATTGGTAATTCCAATTGAATGGCTATGTGCAGATTAAAAGTTGTTTGCATCACGGCAAATACATTGAAATGGCTTGTCTGGTGGTGGAACTAGAGTATCATTCCTTTGACGACTAGTGTTGGTAGATTGTAGTGTAGTTAAAGCAGTTGAGGATATCTAGTGTACCAAATTAGTCTGTGTTGGGTCCAATAGGTCAGAGGTGAATCTAGCTAAGTTTATTGAATGCCTCTGTATTATGTAAATATATACGTTCAATGGGGCTTAACAAAGGTGCAGAGCTCGTCAGACACAAGGAAATTCCTATTCATGTTGATGCTGCTGGATGCAAGTGCTAGTGAATAAAGTCACTTAAATTGCATTATTATCTAATTATATTTTGTTGTGGTAATGTTCTTGTTTTAGATTAAAGTGTCCATACTGCCCTATGGAACAAGTGCCTTCGGACGCAACCCTCATTCACTTCTAGCCCCTATTCGACGCGTGTTGTAGGAGAAAGTTGGATGCACTTTTGACAATTCTTCTTGTATTGTTTGGAAAGTGAGACATCTATCACGAACCGAAAAGTGACGGTCAAAGGACATCTGCGAGTGAGATAGTCTGCATAGTTTAGGATTTTCGTTAAGGACAGCGAGTGGATCACTCCCAACTGTGGGTGAAACAGTGCGATGTTGATCTACGGACAATTCAGGCGAATTGGCCAGTTGTTCGAGTTGTGTTGGTCTTATTTCCAATTTCTTTGCTGGTTCAGTCTGTATTTGGCAAATGTTACACTCAGGTCACTTGATTTGTATAATATGTGGTACTCAAAAATAATGGTTTGGATCTATGGTTTTGGGTATTTCAGGTCCTTTATGCAGAATTTCATAGAACTATAGATGTTCTGTTTACCATGTGCACTGCTGAACTGTAGAAGTCCTGAGGTCAATATCAACTACAGCTGTGTGCAGTCTTGTCTGATAAAGGTTCATTCGTGGGCTTTACCTGATCATGGTTTATGGGCATACTTTGATTTTGCAGGTTTCTTTGTTATGTCATGGCTTTTTAGGGTGGTTAATTGGAGTTGTGGTTCCTGAAAACATGATTTTGCTTTGTCTGGGTTTTTTAGTATCGAGTTGGTTTTACAGACGTTGAAAATACTGGGTTTGTGCAAAGGTTTTTGTAAGTACAATTTGTCCAGAAGTTTGATGGAAGTGGTTATATAGTACTGGGATGTAAATAATTATGAGGATTTGTTTCTGTGCATCTGTGGCTTTTCGAAAATGCAGTTTGACAAGTTAATTAGACTGGAGTCATATTTTGAGGAGGCAGATTTTGTGAGCCATATGCTGCAATGGTATTTCTTCAGTTTCATCAGTATGGAACAGCAGTGTATTAGAATAATGAACATAAGATAATCTGTATGTTGCAGGAATGTAAGTTGCCCATTTAGTTTCGTATTTCATAGACAGGTTTGACACTAATTGAAAATGTTTCATGCGTTGTGTTTTGTAGGATTTTTTTACAAATATGTTTCAATAGTTTTATTCAAATATAAAGTGATTGAAACAGTTGAATATTTTTGAAGATGGTATCATTCGATAATAAACTTGAAAATATTTAAGATATGAACACTAATTGTGCTAGTTATCAGTGCATTCTTCTATCATTGAAGCAACTTTGAGTTTGAAATTTTCATTTGCACTTGCGAGTCATTTTAGAGAATGTTAATTTTTACGGATGATTCGAAAACCACTGAATACAGTTTGGCTATGCTGGTCATTTGACATTTGTTGTTTGAAGTTATTGGTCAACACAACTTAACTACTGCAACTCTTGGTCTATGGCTCCTGTATGCACACTGCTTCCTCACCTTCATTGTCTATGCTGGCTTCCTGTCCGTGAGTGTATCTGCCAGAAGCTGACATTCTTCCAGTGTACAGAGCACTTGCGATCTTGCATATCTTCCATGGCAACTCTGTTAATGACCACTCCTTTCAACAAGCATCTGCTGGAAAGGATGTTGTTCCTAGTAGGCTCCACGTCTTGTCTTTGGCCATTTGGAACTCTCTCTCTAAGTGAGACGGTCCTTCACTGTCAACTGAAAACTAGCCTCTCAGTCTTATAGTGGTTGAACAGCATTCTCAGATTACAGTTGTACTGTATTCTTATGTATGACATAAACTGTCCGAGTTTTGCTATGTGAAGGCTTAAAACAAAGACCATAGCTGGGCGATTATTTTATTTGTAATTAGGTTAGCCGAAAATCAAGTGGAATATCAATTAATATGCATGAGCTGATGAAAAAATCTGGGAGAAAAAGCCACGCAAAATATCAATGCAACTCAGATCGACTTCTATCAATGTACCTCCACAAATTCATTCCTGAAGAGTTATTCACACTTTTTCTTGAAAATCAGTTACAAAAGTCACAATTTCGACGACGTTTCTTTCATTCGCATGATGTGCACGAAAAAGTCGAGTGCGACAGTTGAGTGCGGATAGTGCCTAAGAGAGCACTTCTGTACAAATAATCACAAATCTTGGCACAATTCAGCCGGTCTAGATTGGGTTCAGCCATGTAAGTCCAAACCAAGGTTCGCTTTATATGCACAGCCTCGTCTTTCTGACAGAATGCCAAGTCCTTACAGAAAGAATTGATAAATAAATAAGGGGTCGAGAGGTGTGTTTGGAGAAAGCGAATTGAAGCAGAAACATTGCAACAGTGGGATAACCTTCAACTGTTGGATCTCTGGAAAAAGCACGGACAGCCCTCAAATCTGCAACGAGCAACCTGTCCTTAACACTCTAATGACGAGAGTGGACTATAATCAGCAACTGGAAAACCAATGCAACTCATCATCAGTAAAGTCTCAACAGAATTCAAACTGTAGAGTCTGCCAATGGGTTCATAATCACTTAAATACCACCACAGACTCAGTTGTGCAATCATTCACTGAAACGGTTGTTTAACTCTATGCCTGTTAGAATCAGCCAGCACACAAGTGTACTTACTACCCATACAATATATAACGCACACAGCACCACATACAGCTAATCAGACACACGCACACACACACACTAACCCACAGTTCAAGTGTTGCCATACTATGATAAATTACATCTCCCCAAATGAGGAAAACTTGATTTCTTAATAAGAGTAGTAGTTGTTCTGGATGTGCCTACGATTAGTTATATATCACAATGTTTGTCTCGTCTTCAACCACCAAAGACGCTTCTTCGTCTATTCCTGTCCGAATCCTTCTGTCTCCTCGATTGCATAAGTCAGCTTTTCCACGAGCTGTTCGTACGTTCGGTACGGAGGGAGGTCGAGACGATTGAAGCACGTGTGGCTGCGCGGCAACCACGTCTCCTTACCCACTTTCTCAATGCAAAACCTTTGTGGACCGTTACTCCCTATAACAACAACATCTTCTTTGGTAACAACTACATGCAATACATTCACTGAATTATGTGTTAAATAAATATAAGCTCATTTGAATGGCTTAACAGATTCACACTTCAAGCATCAAACAACAGTTAGTGTTAGGATGAATGACTTAAGTTAAAGAAACAACTTTTAAAATGCAATAACAAGAGCTGAATATTTCATATCAGTCGCTTCACGAACATTCGACCTCAAAGGACCTGACCTTACAAGACGAATAGCGAACAATAGCTAGGAATAAAATACAGACAAGATCTCAATACACCAGGAAAATGAGGACAATCGGATTAAGAGGCAGATGGCGCACAAGTGTCGTTGTAGATATCGTCATGTTTAAAAAGTCTATTAACCCATGAGTTCTTGAAATCCACCGACAGGAAGGCGACATGTTCCGGTTACAAACTGAAGCAGACGAGTTCGCTTTTCATTGTCCAGTTCACGAACAAACTACAACAACAACAACACCATTGTTAACCATGCAGACAATAGAAGTGAAACAATGAACAAGTAAACACAGTGAAAACATCTTCAAAATATCTTAAGTCAGCATTCACTTATATGTAAACATTCACAATGTATACAACCACTGCAACACTTGATCTCTTGATCTGGCTTTGCATTCAGTTGATCTGGCTTTGTACCCAGTTGATCTGGCTTTGCACTCAGTTGATCTGGCTTTGAACCCAGTTGATCTGGCTCATACCCAGTTGATCTGGCTTTGTACCCAGTTGATCTGGCTTTGTACCCAGATTTCCCCAAGACTTGTCTTGACTGAATTATAACTAGGGCATAACCGAGTAGACAATTTCCACCGAGTACCGAATCCGAGTATTTGGATGAACTATTTTCCGGATCCGGGTACAAACCGAATAGTAGCAAATCTGGCCAGTGAGTACCATCCGTAGGCAAAGCGTAGTTAATCTGTCAAGTGCACAGCAACGGAGAACTATCAATAGTCAATGCAGAGTCCATAGCAATAGCCTTCATATAGCCTATCGTCACACTCTTTAGGCTATAACAATATATTTATTATTTTTTTAATAACTTTATTTGTGAAAAAATGTAAAACCTTGTTCTAAAATTTGAAATATGAAGTCATCAATGATGTCTTTACTCTCTAATGTTTACCGGAAAGTGGGTGGAGCCAAATCAAGTGGGAAAATTACTGATTTGGTTGCCACCTGGAGAATATGCTACCAAAAGAAATTAAAATATATAAATTAAAATTATTATTTCAAAGAAAAGTCAATGGAATGGTAAGTTCTTGTTTAATTAATTAATAACTTATAAGTAAGTCCATTAGTTCTAAATTTATTTGATGAAAAAATATTATTTTATCCAAAAACATTATTTTATCAAAAAACATTATTTTATCAAAAAACATTATTTTATCAAAAGTTATTTTTAGCTATTTGCAGGTGTGATATTTGCCGAGACGAACACTTCCGAATAGTCCAATATTCGGCCGAGAAGAATGTCTGAGGCGATTTCCGGTTATACCCTAATTATAACTGACCTGCTCTCCTTCCCTTCCTCACTGAGTTACACAGTATCAACAATTAGGATCAGATCCTGTGAAGAAGAAGGAATGTCAAACATGGACCTAACATCTTTTTAAGATTTGCACTACATGCGGATCACTGTCAATTCCAGCAATCGCATTCCAAAGCATGCATTCGCATGGGTAGACGACCATAGCAAATTCACGTAGCAGTTTGATAAGCAGATAGGCTTCAGTCATTCAAAAGAATTGGGAGGATATGTCCCATCTAGAAATGGATTCCGATTCCACATGATTCAATATTTTAATGCTATTCTAGTTGAAGCTCTGACAGCAAGAACCTCTTGAATTAAAATAATACCGAATAGAATTATCCTGTTGGAAGAACCTCACAGGCTGCATAGACGCAACAGTTTTTAAGATCTTAGTGATCATGCACAACTGTCTAATAGGTTGTACTCGCATTATCTCAAGGCAAGCCATGCATCTTTGTCTCATCCATTGCAAAACCTTATTCACTCTGCTGTACAAAGGCAATCTAGTTGTCCCATTGGCCAAACATTCGAGCACAGACGTACTCACAGTGTTTGACATCATCGGTCCATCTCTCCAGAGTGAACCACCTAACAGCCTCTTCTGATATGAACTCAATTGCTCTTCTCTGCCATTTCTGTCTTACAATCAGAACATGCAACCAGTTTTCTAAAGAGGTTACTCTTGAGGAAGTAATGCATAAATTGTGGTTGTGAAACACAGAAGAACTCAGTAGTTCTCCAATATTATCCTAAGAAGACATTAACTTAATGTGCAATAGAAGGAGGGTTCAAATGCAATGAACTGACTGACCTTCCAGAACCACTGGACCTGCCTTGACGAGTGGCTGTAGTGTCGATAGATGGTGCTGTTCTCCCAATCATCAACGTCAATCTCTTGCATTCCACACAACATCAACTGAACAAAAAAATAAACAATTTATCTGTTAGTCTCCATTATCTTTTTAGCTGGGAGCACTCCTGAGCAGTAGCCTCAAAGGGGCGTTATATAAATCTTCGTAATTAACATCACAGAAACAATGAATGAAACTGCACACTGATACACCACTCAATTATAAATTCATATTTAAATTTACATCCCATTGCATGTGTGTCTGCATGAAGACACTAACTATAATATGATATATACAAAATGGGTGAAATGCAATATTGCAATGCATGTTGTATTGCTATGTACAACACCAGTTCCATTCTATTGACATATTTTCTAATTCGTGTCGTCCATGTCATCTACTGCATAAGGCAGCTGAATAACTCCAGTTGAAATGGTGAAATTGTAAATCAAGACTTGACTTACATCAGTCCAGACACAGCAACTGATTAGTTGTAGTGTTGCTCTTGCAAAACGAAAGAGTATAGTTGACGAGGGGGGTTCTCTGTGTAGAGGCAAGCATGAGCACCAAGACATTCACTCACAGCTACTCAGCATCATCGATTGATGCTCACCATTAGATAAAGGTGCTTAATAAATGCCCATGTATTAATAATAAAGCCCTTGCTGCCAGGGTGAACACAGTACCTCTAGCTCTCGTTCATCGAAATACTGTAGCCACTGAAGCGGAACAACTTCATTGAATCCGTCAAGGAAGGCTTTCGCCTGCTCCTGAATGCCACGAGTGAAGATCCACTCTGTCATCAACCTAAGTGGAAGAGCAGAGAGAGTAACAGATGACATCATCACAAAAACATATCAACAAGATGACATCACACAATACAATGCAGACTGAACTGATCAATGTCTCAGCTGCCTTTCGTATGGTATACAATGATGCTTCAATTGGAACAAACTTTCTCCTTCTGTTCACTCTAAACTTCTATCTCTCGTCCTCTCTCACTCCTCTCTAAACCCAATATTTCGCTGCAGAAATATAATCACCCTACAGACACAATTAGCAAACAATTTCATTGCACATGGTCAACACAGTAAGATCAGTACAAGCATTGAATGCTTCTTACTTCAAGTACTCGGTTTTGTTCTCCTCGGTCAGTTTAATTTCACTTCCTCCTGACTTCAGTTCATGTTGAGACAGTTTACCAAGCACTTCAAAGTTTGTTACAAAGTAAATGTCCAGCTCACATTCATCGACGTTGTTATCCCTGGTAACAAAGCGTAACGCAAACTTTTTAAAATTGTTCATTCCCATTATCACATAACTTAAACTTATATTTATGTTGAATGAAATACTGCAAGAAATTATTATGACTAAAATGCAAGAAATAATTTGTGAATGATAATCATAAGTTAATGTCTGTTCAAAGAATCAACAGAAAAAACATTAAATATAGTCAACAATGGGTAATAACTGAAATTGTTTCTGTTACACTCAGCCTTTCCATTTGCTAGGTGGCATATGTAAAATGAGCAGGAAGACATGAAGTATGCCTTGCATGGCTGCCACACAGTTAAATTCAACTAAACACCTTGCGATCATCCGTTCATACTATGACTTGTAATCCTACTGTTGTCAGTTTGAATCAATAAAAAGCAAAAGAACATATATATTATTTTTATATTTATAAGTTATTTAATATTATTAAAATGTTATTCATTTCCTTTCTAACCTGATCCAGACGAGTGAGCTGTGCATCTCTGGATCAACGGATTCAATATCACCGAGCATCAGCTTCTTGCTCAACAGCTTCTTATAGAATGGCATCGTGAAACCACTATCTATGAACTTCCCATGGTACAGTGCCTTCCAACACACCAATCAATCAATCAATCAATCAATCAATCGGTCGTCAGTCAATCAGTCAATCGATCAATCAGTCAATCGATCAATCAATTAGTCAATCAATCAATCAATCGATCAAAAGACTGGACATAGAGCTCATATAGATGATCCAAAAGAAAATTCAACTTCAACCGAAAAGGTCTCAACACTCAGATTAAACTAAAATTTGTCATCAATAGCAAAACCAAATCAAATGTAAACAACGATCAAAGTGCATCTAATATCATTACGTGATAAATTCAAACGATCATTGTTCGTGGGTTTAAATTACTATACAGATGCAATTATCATTACATCCAGATGATAAACTTCAAAAGCCAAAGTGTCTCTAAACTATAACTGAAAAGGTGTCGACCAACTCAAGATGAATTTTTGCTGTATAAAAACAGGTCAAAATAGAGCGCAGTTAAAATCTGCAGCGAATATATCAACTGGAATGCTTAATATAAAACAAATCCAATTACTCTTAACTTATTAATATCGAAATAGGCAGATCATACAGAGGAAATGTTAAAATATCTCTGTGGGTTTGACCAATTGCTGTAAGCTGTAAGTGGGTCCTTACATAATTCTCAAGAAGGGCAAAGCTCAACGTCTCATTATCACTCCTAAATAGCCATCATTAACATAAACAACGTTCCACAATACACACCAACATCAATGACACTTGATCTATGACCCAGTTTTGCTCACCATGGCGATGAACCGGCCCATAAATTTGAAGTAGAGCAGGTGATCAGGGTTGACTGACGAGGCAGGGTTGATCTGGAGGCTGTAGTTCTTGTCATTTGCGTACTGGAAGAGACAGTACATCGGGTTGAGGACCTCGTGGGAGACATTGAAGAACCAGTCCCTAAAGAATCCAATGAAAGACAGTAACATAAGCAAATGTCACTGGACACAATTAGTAAAGAAATGCATTTCATCCAAAACATCACAAAGATCAACAAAACAAATAAACAAAAGAAGTCTACAACAAAATAATTATTTATCCTAAAGAGAAATCTCTTGGACTCACAAAATATCCACGAAAAAATCAAAATCAACCTAAATAGGCTAAAACAATGATATTAATTATAACTAATTGAAAGACATCATAGTAAGTGTTCATTTAAAATTCAAACTGACACACTGCACTCAGTATGTACCCGTCATAGTATTAAGTAAGTAAGTATTTTCTTTAATCAGACGTCCGCAAGGCACGACGTGTACAAATAAACAGGTCCGAACAAAACATCTATATACACAATCTGTTGGAAGTATAAAAATTAGTAAAATGCCAGGATAGCAACTAAGAGGGCCGGGCAGGAGGAAAAGTCAATAGGGGTTAAGGCGCTGATACAAAAATCTTATAATAAAGCCACACTGGGTGAAATCATCAGCCCGAGGAACAGACCTGTTGTGAGAATGTGGTCGCAACTGGTGCTCCACACTCCTAATAGGAGGAAGATTTCTTAGAATGTGGTCAGGGTTAGAGAGAATGGAATTGAAAAGGGAGACATTGGCTTGTTCGCAGAGTTCATCAAATGATAATTGTTCAGAGGGTATGATCACAAGTCATTCATTTATGGGCTGCCGTATAAATTTGCTGTAATAATAATAAATACTTGCAAACAACAGATCATGCAAGAAAATGCCCCATTGCATAGTCTTTCCAGATCCCTGGGTTTCTACCATCTGTAATCCTGCTAGGGCCAGATGAACCGTAGAAACTGACCTGGCGACGCCTCCATAGTCAAGACCCTCTTCTCCTTTGTAGATTATGTAGAGCCTTCGACGTAACTCAAACGGCTGTTGCTTCATTATCTTCAACATTTGTAAACATACAAAGGCATTCAATACTTCTTCACAAATTGATATATACATAAAATATACCTGATATGACAAAAGCCTTGCTAACTGATATATTGCATTTACATATTATATAAGCGTGTCTTTGTGCGTCAAAAAGCTTGATATATAGCGCCTCTTCAAGACAGCTACTCAGAGCTTCAAGTAATCTAATCTGTGCTAGCCAAATGCCGTGTCCGCGTGTGTAGGTGTGTGCGTGTGCACTTAAATACACTGGACCCATCTTCTGGTGCCATGGAAATAGTAGCATTATAAGAAGGGTCCAGTGTATATATCAGAATGCAAGTAAACTGGCATTTTAAATACCTTCATTGTATTCTTTTCTTCTGAAATTTGATATCGCACTTCTTTCAAAATTCTTTGCTCAGAAGTGCAAACGCCTCAACAGCGCAATAGCAGTTGTACTGCAGAGCAATTGTGCGCGAAGGACTTGCTCAAGGTCCCTATACAGCGGCACCTCGGACAAGGGTTGAACACACTCTGCTCACACTGAGCGTTACAGGCCGACCGCTCGAACCAATCGGCCACCGTGCCACAAAGATAATAATGGGTCCAGTGTATATGTCAGAAAGCAATCAAAATGGCATTTTAAATACTTTCATTGTATTAAAAAGAAAATGATGTTGAAAAGATATAATATGGATAATGAAAGAAAAGATGTTTCTCAGCTGACTTGTTGAAATGAATCCTCAAAGAGAGTTTCCCTCGATACGTTGATCTTCACGTATCCTGGCAACTGGTTTGACTACAAGTAATTGAAAATAATATGATTATTGTTCACTAGATGGGGTACAGATTTTGGCCCTGAAGACGATGGCTGTAGAGTTCACCAACCCCTCTACTGGGTGTCCCAGGTGTATCCCGAGCAAACGGTGAAGGTTTCGAGTGAATAGGTGTAAAAGTGTGCAAATGCATGAACGGCCAGACAGACACACACACAGAACCTAGATATACATGTATCTTCAAATTTTGCTCCTCTTCCTATTGCTTAGTGTTCATCCTTACTCACCTTCCTCCCTTCTCCTTCTTCTGATTCCTGGCATCATCTCTTCCCACCACTTCATTATGTTTCATTCACCTTTCTTCATTCTAATCCCTCCTCCTCATCTCTAATTCCTCTTCTCTTTCTCCATCTTCTCTTATTTCTATTCACTCCCTTTTATTCTCACTCATCTTTTCCCAACTTTCTCCCCATGCTCCTACTTCTCACCCTATCCTAACCTCTTCCTCCTCCCACCCATCCTCTTATTCAAGCTCCTCACACTCTACTCCACTTCATCATGACTCACCGTCACACTTCTCCTTTCCCCTACTCCAAAATTCTTCCCTACGACTTCCTCTCCTATGACTTCCTCCTCCTTCTCTTCAATCCATCGTTCACTTTCCTAACCCTCTTCATCATCCTACCCTACTTCTCTCCCTGATACAGGTGTGGTAGAGATATGACATGCAGGTGTTTCGGCAAGATGATTCTGGCGACTAAAGAGGAAACTTTCCTTGGGGGTCCTGATTCAAGTTTTTTGGCCCTGGAGACCAGGAAGAGGGCAGACGCGGGTTTCACTAACCCCTCGACTGCACGTGTCAGATGAGCCCCGGCCCAACGGTGAAGGTTTCGAGTGAATAGCTCTAAAACTGTGCAAATGCATTGCCAGACAAAGACACACAGACAGACAGAATTCTCTCTTTATTTATATAGATGACTAATTTACATATACATATATATATAATATATATATATATAATATATATATATATATATATTTTATATATATAATGTAGGAGAACAAATCATAGCAGTATTGGAGATTGAAGAAGTACAAAATCATTACTAAAAGTGGAAACAATGACAACAATAATAAAAAGAAATGATTGCTAGCAGCAGTAAGAAATGTGATTTGAGCATTGATTATTAACCAAGATGCCAATGATAAAGGTCATATTTGACCTGATAGCTCAGTGACCTCTTTGTCAACTACAGTGACTTATGTGTCAACTACAGTTACTTCTGCATCTGTTTGTCAATATCATGATGTCCTGTAGCTTTGAATCTCGACCGTCGAATGACTTCAACTCCAAGCGACATGAAATCAGACTTTTGGCAAAGAACTTATCCAATGGGTCCTTGCATGTGAGTCATCAGATGTTCTGCCTAAAAGGCCTTGCAAAGCCCTTCCTCTGTACATATACTGAGCTACTCAGTCTTTTTTTCAATCTATGTCTCCTACAGTACAATACCTTTCATCAGAATCATAGGCAGCTGACGTCCTTGGGAGATACTTGAAAGGCACTATATAAATACTTTGTTACCATTACATTGCATGTAATAGATATTGATGACTCTGTAAAGCACCCTTCTCTACATTACACCTGCCTTCTCCACATTCCAACTGCCACATTACAATCACCTTCTCCACACTGCACCTGCCTTCTCCACACAACACCTGCCTTCATTGTAGTAAAATCAAAGCGAATGCAGACAATACCATGACGTACCTGGCAGAGATAGCGAAACTGTCCCAGTTTCCAACGAAAGCTTCTTTCATACTGTAGAGGAACTCCATAGCTTCCTTTTGGCCTAAAAAAGATTTCCAATCTCCTGATAGAGAATTGCTATACCACAACCATAGAGGCATTCGACAGCCGACATCAAGCACAGCATTTCTGTATCCCATAATTCATTGTAAAGAGCGCTGTTCAATGCACTACTTAGAAATGCTCTCGTTAAGTAATCAAGTAATCCAACAATCATTTTGTTCTCCTCGTTTGAAGGCCAGTCTCTTGTTTTCTTAACAGCAGATGAACCATTTCATCTGTCATCTCACAACTCACAAAGTATCCAAAAGCCAACAATGAATGTTCACATCATATCAAACTGTAGTCAAACGTTGTCATCCATTAAGCAGCCTACCCTGAAGTGTCACGACTAGCAGAAGTTTGGCTCAGGAAAGTAAGCAGTAATGTAAGTTATAAGCTATAATGTATGCCAAGCCATAAAGAATAATATGTTTACTGTATTGTGAATGCAACTGAACAGAGTGAGGTCATAGGTCAATGCTTACCCTTTGCCCTGACCTCCTCTTGGATCTTGGAATGTTGTTGAACGCGTGTTATGATCGACGAAATAGCGAACACCTTCGACCGTGTAGCGCATCTCCCACCCCTCTGGAAGAGGATCTTCCTGGACAATCCTACAACCAGAGGTCAAGGGTCAGGTTCAGGCACCCTATTTAGCAAGAGATTGTAATTTTATATTATTATAACTATATTATTATAACTATATTATTATAACTATATTATTATAACTATATTACTATAACTATATTATTATAACTATATGGACATTCGTGAAGTGCCCTTTACAGCAGGCAATGATTCATAGATGCTCTCAGAGTGACAGATCCATGAAAAGGAAGATCTTTAAGAAATGAACCGATGCAGACGAGATCCTCACAAGAATCCTACTCTGGACAACTGGGAAAAGGTCATTCCATAGAGAGGGATCCAATAGAGCAAGAGTTTGATGTTGCGATAGAGACGTTAACGACCAGGGCACAAGAAGATCAAGTCAGACCTCAGGGCAAGAAGAACGAGCAGAGAGCGGTCGATACATCAGGCTGCAAAATATTTAGGTGTTGCACTCTGTTGAGATTGGGCAACCAAAACATCAATTCAACTGAACAAACCAATGAATTAATCATATTTTCAGTCAAAGTTACATGAAACGATTTATGAATGAAAATGTTGATGAAGGACGAGGACTCGGAGGACAGAACGTACCCCTGCGTTCTGGGATCTTCCCACTGTGTTGTACGATTTCTGTGATTGACAAAGTAAACACGGTTACTGCTGTCAACTCTCTTCTCTGCAACAACAAAGATCGAGACATATAGAGGACGCACACACTCAGGCATCAACGTACAATCAACAACAATCATCATACAAATGCATATTCAATCAACATACAACATAAATAGTTTAAGCTGACTTAAATAATCTGTCTTGATGCTTTTTCTTCATCTGGTTGTATTGTTTCTCTTCCATTTCCTCTGAACCTGACTCTGATGACAGAGAGAATCTCATGGATCTCATGAAATGAAAATGATCCAATGGATGGATTGTGCTAATGACATACATACGATGGGTAAAATTCCAGGCCTGTGATAGACATCAGGGCAGCAACATACTCATGCATTTAAGTGAGAAATTGATGAAAAATAAACTGAAGGTGATGCCTGACCCCATCCTTCGGGCAGCGGTCCAAGGGCCTCGTCTCCGGCCACAGCAACCGTAGGGAAGTTGAGGCTTCTGTTGCCAACGTGGTCGATGGTTCGATTCTGTCGCCATTGGTGGAACTGTTGGATGTTGTTCATCATGTCTGCGTTTGGTCTCTGCCAGGTCGTAGTACGAGTGTTGTGATCGACGTAGTATATGCGACCGCGAGGGTCGGCCCTGCGCTCCCACCTGAAAAGGAAACAGACACAATCACTGCACTGTCAATCAACAGAAACTTCATCAAACAGTAATGTGATGAGGTGATGGATAGCATGGTAGATTGCGAGTGGGAGGTCAACCAAGAGGTCGCGGTTAAGACCCTGCCATGGGAGAAATAATCTGGTTTGAGACAAAACCATCAATGGTGATAGTCAATCTAATATGAAAATTACATCAAAATTAAATGCATCCAATCAACGATATCGGTATCAATCAAGATTAGCAAAGTCAATCAACAGAACAAAACAACATTCCTGAAGACTTCTACGGAGTCAACCTACATTAGATCAGTGCTATTAACAAAACAGCATAAAAAATTATGCCGTGGATGGTGATGTTACTATGGCAACCATACCCTGGTGGAAGTGGTAGGGGGCGCTCCCAGGTGGTTGTCTTCGTGTTGTGATCGATGTAATATGTTCGTCCATTTGCATCCTTCCTCATCTCCCAACTAAAAAACAACGCAAAACATCGCAACATCTGTCAATTACAAGCAAGTATCGAGTATTTTCCAATCTCAAGACAGATTATACAGGTCAGGTAATATTAAGACTGCAAAAACAATTTATAGGTCAGCCAATACAAGCTCAGTTAAAAAGCAAATTATAGGTCAAGCTATTAGGTGAGAAAAAAGTTGAGTGAAGTTAGGACAGACCATGCTGATATGCGTACTGTGAAAAGGTCATAATGGATAAACCAGTAAACTAACTTAGCTATTACTAATCAATAAATGAGTTAAAATTAAGAAAGCAGAATGGTTAAAAACTGAATTTTAAATAAAATTGCTTATATTAGACAAGCAGCAAAGGCTGAGATAAAAATCTCTTTGGTTGAAATATAGCTTTGAGCAGCTGAGCGGACGAGTGGTACGCACCCAACTGGTAGGGCTTGCTGTGGTGAGTCAGTTGATGTAGCTGAAGATGTCGGTGGTGCAGAAGATGGAGCGCTCATGGCTGCAGCAGCAGCAGAAGGAGGGGAGGTAGCACTTGCTCCAGCCTCTGAATCACAGACAAATCAGAAACTCAATGGAAGAATTTCTAGACAAGAACACTCCCATCACCTGCAGAGATCTAGACGTCTAAGCCAATTCAGAAGCACTGCTGCATATACCAAGACAGACTCTGGCCTTAAATGCACTGGATCAGAAAATTCAGATGAATGATAATGTTCAATTCAATTCATTTTATTGAATCCATTGAAATACAAAACAGGAATAATATAACTATTTTCCATCATTAGCAACAAAAGAGGACAAAGAAGGTACGATAATTCCATTAAGTAGGGCCACCTATGCAAATAAAACATCAAGGTATTATAACGGGAGATAATAGTTTATTTGGGTGCTTCGATCCAGAGCTGTTGTGTAATAGATAAACATTAACTATGTTCAAACTTAAATCATCAACCTTAGATTTAGTATCAAATGAAAGCAAGGATAGAGTAACTGCAACTAGTAGCCAACAAATCCCCTGCCTGGCCTTCCCATTCACTTCTCCTTCCCCATGTTTCCCTTGACCTCTCACCTTCATCTTTTGTACCCATTTGCTCACAACACACACACACTCAGTCCATCCTTCCCTTCTTCACTTCATACCTCATACATACTTCCTTCACAACTTCACCAGGCTCCCTCCCTCCTTCCCAATTCACTCAGACGATTCATACCTGGTGTTGCCAGAGAAGAGCTTGATGGTGGTGATGCCATAGTGGTACTGGTGCCCAGGGCTCCTCCAGTCGACGCACTGGTTGTGACTGTGGCAGAACCAGATCCGCCCGATGCAGTTGACCTGATCTATTAAAAAAAACCTTCTATAATGCTATAAGGTAATAATTATGATTCTCAATTCAACAACAGTTTTAAGGCAATCACTAAAAACCACTTTGTTTTTCTAGGAAAACATTTCTAATCCATCTCAATGACAATGTAAGTTGCCAATGCAGCAACAAAACAACTTTAAATCTGATTACATTACCATGTTAAGTGTCCCTCTGAGATTCCTAAAAGACGCTCCTTATACAGCCAGATATACATACAAACCTACTGTGCATATACCTGTATGTTAAATGGTACTCACTAGTGAAGACTGTTTAAGCCGTGTTCCTCAATTTCATCTCACCAACTATACTCCCTCTTCAACTACTCTATACCAGTTCATGAAGTGGCCCTACCATGCAGGACCTTCCATACTTTCTTTAATCTTCTCAATAGCATGATTCCTAAATCATCAGCATTGGACTTCATACCAACATCACTCATCGTCTCTCGTTCTGATGTATTCTTTCACCTCATTGCACACTTGGCCAGCCTATCTTTTGCTGAGGGGTGCTTTCCCTCATGCTTCAAATCTGCTTTAGTCCTGCCTTTACTTAAAAAGTCTGACCTTGATACTAGCAAATTGTCTAACTTCAGACCTATCTCCAACCTCAATTACATTTCCAAGATCCTTGAACGTCTTTTTCTTATGCGTATCAAGAGACACATTACACATTACTTTCTCTCCCAACTTCAGTCCCTACCAGTCACCATATCGCAAAGGCTACTCCAGGGAAACTGCTCTTGTCTCTACACTGGACTACATCTTCTCATCTATAGACAATGGTAAAGCCTGCCTCTGTGTGTCTTGATCTAAGTGCAGTCTTTGACACTGTAGACCACCAGTTACTCTTTGCAAGACTTGCAAAAAGCCTTGGTGTCTTTGGGACTGCCGTACACTGGTTAGCTTCATACCTGGTTGACCGCAATCAGCAGGTGGGCATTGGATCTGCTCGGTCGGAGCCCACACTTTGCACTGCTGGAGTGCCACAAGGATCTGTCCTCGGCCCTTTATTATTTAGTCTTTACTTTCCCAATCAGTCGTCTAGATAAACACTTTGGAATTCAATTACAACAGTATGCAGATGATACTCAGCTCCATATTGCTCTGCCACACACTGATCAGTCTGGTAAACTAAAACTGGAAGAATGCCTCTTATCCATATATGCATGGTTCTGTTTCAATGGTTTGGCCATAAACCCAGACAAGTCTGAAGCAATTGTATTTGACTCGTGTCAACGCCTGCGTTCTTTCCCTATGCTCTCTAGCATTGAACTGGCAGGCACTGCTGTGTCGCTTTCAGACTCTGTCAAAACACTTGGGTTACCCTCGACAGCAAGCTCACATTTCGACCTCACATAACAAGCCTTTGTAAATCTTGTTTCTACCACATCAGGGTAATACGTCACATAAGGTCGGCTCTAACTCAAAATATTTCAAACTATAGCCTGCTCACTTGTCTCCTCTTGCCTCGATTATGCTAATTCACTTTTTGTCAGTCTCTCAGACCTTGAACTCAAAAGGCTTCAACGTATCCAAAATACGTTAGCTCTAGTAGTGCTACGTGTCCCACTACGAGCATGCTCCTCTGCTCTACTCCACCAGCTGCATTGGCTCCCTGTTGAATTCAGAATCAAATTGAAGTTAGCTTGTTTAACCTACAAAGCCATCATCACCAGTACACCTACCTATATTCATGCTCTACTAACTCCTTACATTCCTCCTCATTGCTTACGATCATCAAGAACACGTCATTTAGTTGAATCACGATGCAGAACAGTTATAGGCTATCGTGCATTTCATGTCTCTGCTCCTAGGGAATGGAATCGACTGTCACTCTCTCTTCGTAGTTCAAATTCACTTCCTTCAAAAAGCGACTCAAAACTCACTATTTCTCTTTTGCTTTCAAGGATTTGGAAATCTAATTGCATCTTCTCCTGGCGACTGACTATCCGCGCCTCAGATTCACATTTAGGTGTGACCTTGTGCGCATTACAAATTTAATAATAATAATAATAATAATACTAAAATTGCATCTCCTGTGCAATTGACAATAATTTTTTTAATAAAATGTTCATGTAAATTATACCAAAAAAGCTTAAAAATGAAATTGTATGTATTTGAGCCAACGTAACTGTAAACCTCTTCGAAATACAAAGCACAGTCAATTCATGACCAGAGACGAGATTCTCCCCTGCCCCAAAGCATCTCCCCATACTCACTTGACCCTGGCTATTGGTGGCATTGGATGCAGGAGCTGGCGAAGGCACGATTGATCCAATCGGGGGAAGGGCTCTGGATGGGACACGCGCAGGGACAGCTGGACTCACAGCGGATGACGATGCTTCTGTAGGAAAAACATCAAACATCTCATATTATGATATTAATACTTGTAATAACTGCATCTAACCAAGACAACCCTTACCAAAGGTTATTATTAGTAAGTGACAAACAATCAGAGTAGCAGAACATACGAGTAAAACAATGAATTGACAGTTAACAAGAGGGAGAGAAACCAGTCCAAAGGGACTCCTTCTTAAGTCCCACTATCGAGGACAGTCAGGACACCTTTTCAAACTATGGAAATTTAAGAAGTTCAAGCAAAGATATAAAGCAGAAATGTAAAATTAAAACTATTTAATTAGAGAGCTACTAAAAAGGATATGTAGTTAGACTCAATCAATGTTCATAACCATTACAAGAGCGAGAATTCATGAAATCTACATTTAAAGAAATTGATATTGGGTAGCCAACGCATGTTGCTAAGTAAATTATTCCAGGCTTTTGGAATGTAGTAACTATTTATGCAAGATTATTATATCTTCTCTTATATAGAGCAACACAAAAGTTCGTTCACTGTTTTCAAATTGTGTTTTCTCAAGAAGGGCTTCAAATTTTTTCATGACATTTTATCAGTGCTTAGACAATTCAAATGAACGATATTGGTACAAATCTGGCTTTGATCGGGTCAGTTGGTGATACTATATATCGAAAAACATTGAAGAGAACCAGTTTTGGGAAAAAACTTCCATGCGATACAGTTTGTTCATCATAATATCACTGTTAACCAAACATTTGGCTTCGTGGACCATAAAACAATATTCTTAAATAATAGGTCTTACAGACGTAGGTTATTAGCATACAGTATTTTCTTAAATCTGCTTAATGACAGCACCGACTCTATACGGCAAAGACTGAATCAGTGGATGAAGTGTCCCAACTTCTATCGATCTCCACGCACAATGGAGGCGACATATGAGCAGATTAACGCTTTTGACTGCAGAATCTTTATAAACGCTGGGAGACAAATTTCTCTGTAAGTTCTCAATAGGAAAGATATCCAGAGAGTTTTGGCGGCTAATCCATCGGCTTTATGTGTGATGGGACTTTGTAGTCCAGCCACTTTGTCATCACAGCAGATGAATGATAGCGTGCACCATCCTGCTGAAATACTCTCTGCAAACAACTTTCGCTGAAATAACACTGCTGTTGACTGATTTTCTCTCGAACGCTGATTTTGCGTATTGTTCGAGAATGTTTGTAATGCAGTAGGCCTGCTGCGAGTTCAGTCTGAAACCATATGGCACAAAATGAAGGCTTTTGAGACCTCTGGCCATCATCCCACTCCATATCATCACTGACAGACTAAACTTCATCTGTGGAGCAGACAGAATTTTCTCCCCCTGTGAAACCCAAACAGTAGCGTTTTGTGCATTTGGCACATAAAACACCTGGAACAGCAACTCATCGGTCAACAAAACATTAGACCAGACTCCCACGGTCCCGTGCTGATGCTCCTATTTTTACTTAATTAAGCGGCGCAAATAATGGTGACGCCATATGCAAGCAAAGCCAGAAATGCATGTTGCGCGCTGCAGTGTACACTGTCACGTCATTTAATGCACGTTGAACTTACAATTTTCAGGGCTATTTTTAATATTTGAGTCCCCTGTAAGCTTGAAAAATGTTTAAGCGATCCGGATCATTTTGACCGAGATATTTAAGTTTGAAAACGGTGAACGAACTTTTGTCTACTACATGCCATGTTTCAGATGCATGTCATTTAAATTGTGTTCTTATAATGATTATGATTATGATTATAGGATGGAGGCGATTGAAGGCAATGTACCTGGTTCATGACCAGCAGATGGAGCAGCAGCCAGTGGAGTGGTTGAGCTGCTGCTGCTGGTATTGCCAGAGGTCACTTGACCAGGTGTGGATGCACCAGACGAAGTAGACAGCGGAGTAGATCCAACGGGTGGAAGTGGATGGCTCCGGCTCCGAGAGACTCCATTCCGAGGCGCAGCCACGGCAACTCCGGCAGCTGCAGCAGCCACGGTAGAAAAGATAATGCAGATTATGTGGTGATCATAATGTAACAGACTAAGACAGGACAGTCACTCAACAATAAAACATTCAATCACTTCACTGTGTCAAGGTCACTTCACTGTGTCAAGGTCACTTCACTGTGTCAAGGTCACAGCATGGCGTCAAGCCCACATATATTTATTAATGAGAGCAAGTTGAAAAATGAGATGAAACGAAGGATATGATCCCCTTGGGTAGTAAGGGAAGCAGTTACTGACCAGGAGTTGTAGATGACGCAGTGGCACAGTTAATCGATGGTACGTCCAATGGGGTCGAGTACACAGACAATGCAGGTGGTGAATTCAATGAATCCAGAGTGTTTCTTGTTCTTGGGGTGTGTAGTGGGGGTAGATCGCCGTGACGGGGACTGACAGGGGTCGACCGGTCGGCCGAGTGATGCAGGCTGCTTGGGTTGGATGTGGCGCCAGGCAGTTGTGCTTCGCTCGGCTGTCGCACTTCATCGATCACGCTAACTGAATGTCTGTGACTGTCATTGCGATGATGACTGGAGCTTCCTGACGGACGCGATGCATGACCTGCCATATAGACGTCAATCAATGAACCATTTAATCAATAAATCACGATATCACGTACATCAGATGTGTAGCTTTAAGGGCACCTTGCATGGTTGCTAACAGTCAAACTCAACTACTGAGATGTATGTATGTACATGAGATAACTTGTCATCATTCATTCAAATTATGTTTGTGATCAAACTGAAATAACTGAAGTTTGAAATTACATGAAAAGCATCTTATTATTGTTTTACGTCATTTCTAAAACTAAGTAAAAAATAAATTAGTAACAACAATAACAGTCACCACAGAAGTATTAACAGCAACAAAATAATAATAATAATAAATAATAATAATAAATAATAATCAATTATAATAATAATAAATAATAATAATATTAAATAATAATAAATAATAATAATATTAAATAATAAATAATAATAAATAATAATAATAAATAATAATAATAATAACCATTCTGTGAGCTTGAGGTGAGGATAATAGGATCGACTTCCATTCCAGTGAAGACGAGGTTTAGTTCTCCCGTCTTCTGTCGACTTCCCTTCACTTCGTTCCGAATCTCAACGCTGTGTGATACGTTCTGCACTGTAACAACACACAACCACGTCACATGAGTACTAGATGAGAAATGACATCAATCTCACAGACAGACACAGACACAATGTCATACAAACATAGACACACAACAAGACACCCATACACACACACAGACATGATAGAAACCGTCCTTACGTTTTCCTCCATGTTGTTTCAGTAGATGAAAGATGTGGATCTTTCCAATTCCCATAACAACATCCGTCTTGAACTGATAGTGGTTCATCACTTTGAAATGAAGTTTACTGTGCGGGTTCACCGACCTGCAAAGACAACAGGTTGGGTCAGGTCCATAATACCATATTATTTAGCAAATTAAATAACAAATAACATCATACATACAATTTAACTAATGCTACCTAATGTCCAGAGCTTATAAATACCATTTAAGATATTTTTCAAATAATTTCAGAACATTTGGTACACAATTTATTCACTATTTAAAAATTGTTAAGTATCATTTGGTAGGAGGCTATAATATCTACCTGTCTCTGGCCAATGCATTAATACACCAAATAGAATAATCAAGTTTGTGGCATAGCAAGTTTTATCTGCAGATGCATTAATAAAACTCAATTATCAATAATCACCATATTAGCCAGGCAAGTATATATACTTGTTATATATATATACTTATATAACAAATAGGGCATAACCGGAAATCACCTCGGACAATCGCCTCGGCCGAATATTGGACTATTCGGAAGTATTCGTCTTGGCAAATACTACACCCACAAATAGCTAAAAATAACTTTTTTGATAAAATAATTTTTTTTAGTTAAATAATATTTTTTCATAAAATAAATTTAGGACTAACGGACTTACTTATAAGTTATTGATTGATTAAACAAGAACTTAACATTACATTGACTTTTCTTTAAAACAATTATGTTAATGTATACATTTAATTTCTTTTGGTTGCATTTTTCAGGTAACAACCAAATCAGTAATTTTTCCGCTTGAATTGGATTCACCCACTTTCCGGTACACATCATAGAGTGAAGGCATCTTTGATAATTTCATATTTCAAATTTTGTAACAAGGTATTACATTTTTTTTCACAAATAAAGTTATTAAATAGTAAATATATTTTTATAGCCTAGAGTGTGACGATATACTATATGAAGGATATTGCTTTAGACTCTGCATTGACTATAGATACAAGCTAGTTCTCCGTAGCTGTGCACGTGGCGGGTTAACTACGCCTTGCATGCGGATGGTACTCGCTGCAAGTCGCTGACCAGATTTGCCGCTACTATTCGGTTCGTACCTGGATCCGGCAAATATTTCATCCAAATACTCGGATTCGGTACTCGGTGGAAATTGTCTACTCGGTTATGCCCTAATAACAAATAGCATATTAAAATTGTTGCATAGTTGACCTATGTTCTGTCCATACTTAATATGAAGTATGTATTGACTACGAACTATGTATAAACTATGTATATTGCTAAGGCATCGAACATTGGTCTACCTTGGTCCTATACGAGGATGGGCTAGGAACAGGGTGAAAGAGGGTCTTATATAAGCCTGTGCGTGGCGACGGTTGGGGAGACTTTTGGCATACCTTCGTTAAGGATAGTTAAGTGTATGGTCGCTGACAATGGGGTGCGGCCTGTTTCCTTTATGTTATCGGATGCCAAAGGTGCTCCAAGACGTAGCTAAGTTTAGAGTAGTTCTAACTAGCTGTCGACGCTCTCTGTTTCGAGGTCTGTGTGCCCAACTGAGCTGCTTGAAGTCGTGTGTCTTCGTTGTCTGGACTCGGACTGAAGCTATGGTTTGCTTTGCTTATTGTTTGTATGATACTTTATCCTTTGTTTTCAATATATTTATATTTTTGAACAACCGTGTTTGCTAAGTTGATAGGGACTACATAACATATATAAGAAATATAAAAATAGTGAAATAAGTATACATGTAACTGAACAGAGAATTCCAAAGCTACCTAGCTGATAGACACCAATATGTATACTATAACGGTTCTGTGTCTACCACTAAATTAACTAGACATGGTGTACCTCAAGGTTCCATCCTAGGTCCCCTTCTTTTTTTGATCTTTATCAACGACTTGCCTAATGCCTCGAGTCTCCTTCACTTTTTATTATTTGCAGACGATACCAACATATTTGCATCACACGCATCTTTGGATAAATTAACTGCATTAATGAACCAGCATCTTACTCATGTCAATGAATGGTTTACTGTAAATAAACTGTCACTCAATGTCACTAAGACCAATTATATCCTCCTTTCCTCTCATCGTAAGCATCTCCTAGTCAATATAGGTGTTTTGAGTATAAATAATATTCCCATTCCCAAAGTCATCTCAGTAAAATTCTGGGGGTCTATGTAGATCAATGTCTTACTTGGAACAGCCACATTGAAATGTTAACATCTAAAGTAGCCAAAAACATAGGAATAACATCTAGAATGGCCTACCTCTTATCCACTAATATATGCTTGGCCTATACTATTCCATGGTCCATCCTTACTTAACTTATTGTCATCTTGTATGGGCTTCAAATTACCATTCAAGACTCAAAAGGTTAATCTCTCTTCAAGAATAGAGCTCTTAAAGTAATAGCTAGAAACTCTCATCTTGCCTCATCCTAGTATCTCTATGGCCTAACTCATATATTGGGAATTGAGCAAATTAATCTATTGCAAACTAGCAAATTCATGTACAAACACTTCCATAATCAGCTTCCCTCTATCATTGATAATTATTTTACACCCATAGCTCAAGTGAACCCGTATAAAAGACGCTCATCTGCTAATTATAGGCCCATTAAAACCCGTACTAACACCCAAAAAATTTTGATTCGATGCTCTGGTCCTAATGCATGGAATAGAGTTCCGGCAGAACTACGCTGTCTTCCCAACTTTTTTTGTTTAAACATAAACTGTGTGTTTATATAACTAACTTAGCACACAGCGATTTTCAAGTGTCACACCAAACAACTAATGATTAATGAATGTTATTTCGTTTGCTTCTATCTTGTAAGATTTTATTTAGTTAACTAGTTAAGTCTCTTTTTCTTAACAAATTTATAGTAACTGAATAATGACTAATACCGACATCAATCGCCTACGTAATGGGTAACCCTGCTAGTGGGACCACGGTCCCTTTAGGGTTAGAATCCATCCCTTTATTGATCGCTGTCATCGTTTGTCTGTATATAATAATTGCTGTACATAATGTGCTTATTTTTCTAATGAATTGTCAGTGATCAATAAAAATATTTTGGTTATGAAATATTTGGTTATGATTAGGATACCCTATTAGAAGACAATTCCACGATCTATGGAACTTACACCGTGAAATGTTGGTTCCATGTGGGATTGAGCGTCCTGTGAGCAGTCTCCGTCTTCTGGATGTGCTTTCCATCCACCGTAAACTCCAGATATGGATCCGGTTTCGACAGGAAAACGCCGTTCGAGTGGGCAAGCTTAGCCGTTGAAACTAAGCAGAAAAACAGGACGAGTATTTATGTGTGCAAGGGTACGGATGAATGCGTGCATCACGCATGTTGCACCTGTATGCAGTGATGTATGGTCTCAAGACAGTTTTTAGTGTCTCGGTAGCCTGCTGTCTTGGTCTCGAGGTTAGTGTCTTGAATTTTTAGAAACTGTCTTGAAGTGAAAGTCTTGTTCTGTCTGGAACAAGCAGTCTCGAAGAGTTTCGCGTTAACTGTCTTAGAATCTTGTGCTAGAAACTGAAACCGCAATCTACGAGAAACAGTCATTCCGGTTAACCCGCAATTCACATGATACTTCTATTCAATTATCTTAAAGTGGAGAAATGTCTGAGAGAATCTGAAATTGTGAAGTTTCCTTTTACACAATTTGAAGTTGACAAACAATAGCTATGCTGTGTTGTTGGTTATTGATGCAAAACCACCATAACCAAAACGATCGGAACAGGGTGAGTATAAGGATATGCGCAACTTTTTAATTTCGTTTGGTATTAGGTATCAAATTTGCTTGTTTATAATCGTCTATACGATTTTAGACGTGTCTAAAAAGGCTTTCTTTATGTTATTCAGAAGATACGTCGACGAAAAGATATCGGCAACATAAAAACTGTCCTCAGGAATTGATACTACATACATTATAAGTTTCAAATTGAAATTACACAGGAACATTATTCCCGAAAACTGCTACTTTAGTATTTCACAGCATTTTATATAAGATCACTTGTCTTTTACTGTCTCGTACTGTCTTGAGCCAAGTGTCTCGGTCTTAGTACCTCACAATTGCGCAGTCGACGCATGTGCATGCACTTCTGAGCAAAAAGATGTTGGAAGAAGGGCGGTATCAAATTTCGGAAATGAATGAATGAATGAATATGTAATGTATGTACCAGTATGAACATAGTACCATATGCACATATGGATGTAGCAGTATGAATGGGGTAAGAATCATTTCTGAAATTCCAGAAATACTTTCAACTGCGGCGCAGGTCGGCAGTGTCGACCCTTGCTTTCGGCACCGGTCGTGCTTCTTCAATCCCTCGTCAACGGACGAGGGATTGAAGAAGCACTCCCAATTATCAACCGAATGTCTCTCTCTTGCATTCTTTCTCTCTCCTTCTCTCTCACCTGTCATTTTTCACTCGCCAATCACCTCTCAGCCCCACTGGTCAACCAGACGGCTACTGGTGCACATTCCTTGACCCTGGACCATTAGCCCCAACCCCTCAAAGATCGATTTACTAGCTATGTTCTTATCCCAGCAATCTAAGGTATGCAATTAAACAGGTATAATGGCTTTACTATAGTTCTGTGAGGAACCCATTTCCTAACAATAGTATGTTCAAATTTCTAATGAAACAATTGCACATGAAATTATTTATGGACAGCATCCATGTTTGATATTGTGAAATTACAGAAATTCCTGTAAGAAGTACCACATGCACATATGTATGTATCAGTACAGCACATATGTACCAACATGTATTGTATGTGTGAAATAGTTTCATGGTCCATTCTTCACTATTCCTAACTGTCAATCTACATTTATCTCTCATGTTATTATAACTTCAATTGATTACCAGTAAATCAACAAAAACATATGTATGGCTATGTATGCATTTATGTATGCATATATATTATGTATGTATATAGGCATAAAAAAATACAAAAGATAGCACCCACAGTTACTCCTGAAAATGGCTGAGATTCAATGAGTACATCTCAAATTCTTCCGGCATTGCAAAAAATTCGTCATTATTTGAGTGTCAAGTTAAAGAAACATTTTGTTTGTGACTGAGTTATGTGATAACAGACAAGGACTTTAGAATTCAGGATTTAGCTGCTTATCATCTCAATGGGAAAACCCCAATTATGCTAATCGCCAAAACATAGTTCAGAGCCAAAGATAAGCTCAAGTGGTTGCAATGATATGCAAAATCGGTTGGAGGTCAGCAATAGAAGAAACAATTTAAGTCCATTCATCCAATTAAGTCCATTTTACCAGTTTTGTGAATTTCATAACCAATCAAGTACATTTACCGAGGCAAGCAAGTTTAATTCATTTGGTCCAAAAGGTCTATTTTCCAAGACAAGAGAATTGAGTGAGTTCTTTCAAGCCAAATGGTCATGTTAAATTGACCTTTGAACCTAAGATGGCTTCTCAGTTAAGGCGAAAATGACGTATCTAACAGAAGAACCACGTCAAATGACTTCAGATTAAACCAACTGGACTTGAATGAATGAGCAATCCATCTGTTTACCTGTGATTTGCAGCTGTTGATAGCTAAGTCCGTTGCTGACAGACGTCATGATTGATACTGTTTTATGGATGCATCAAACTCAGCGGTCAGTTAATTAGGTTCTGAGTTCTTCTAAAATTGAAACATTGTCCACTTTACAACATGAAAATAGGAAGGCATGTGCTTTACATCATCTAGAGCAGGTTGGCAATGCAATGTGCAACAAATCAACAGCAAAAAGTAACAATTTCAGCGTATGCATGCCTATACATTCATTCATCATCAATAATTATATAGCATCCCTTCAAGGTAAGCTACTGCTCAGCAGCGCTCCTGATTTCAGCATGGCTGAAAAGAACAGTGTTCAGAGCCAGAGTGGACTGTGGGGACAATCACAATGCCCACCAGAGCCTGCTCTAGAGTGAGGGGCCAACAACTGAGAAGGCACAATTCTGCTTAGTAATTGTGCGGCAAATGGAACGATGAGTAGGCCCTGCTCATAGCTTATAAGCTAATAAATGTGGCATGGAATGTGGCTGAAAGGTGTTCCGCATATTCATAGTCAGTGATAATATTTACACACACACAGACATTCGGTCTTCTTGATTGCCCATCTGGGCCAAAATGTCTTTTTTAACTTATTTTGACATTCCGACATTCGTGAATAGTGGTGCTGAGCATGAAGAACCAATTACTAGCCATTCACTTGCTTTATAGGACTGTCCTTCCAGCAGCATGCAGCACTAGTACTTTCTATCACAATCTACGGTTGTCACACTGTTCACACATATTATGAGCACTGGTTTCTCAAGAATTATCGCTAATTGACATTAAACTGGCAATTCCCATATGCTATGAGGCCTAAAAGCTGAAAGAACATGTGATCATTTTTCATGAAACCAGTCGGAAGTCGCATTTTAATAAATGTCTTATTTTGTCCTTTTAGTGGGAAAATCCATTTTTCATAACTTTTGACATTTTTGCCCTAATGATTAAACAAATCATTAATAAACATATATTGTTAATTGCTTTTGCTATAAAATAATGCTAAATATTTTTGAAAGAATACTTATTGGAATCCACGCTAATTTCAAGTTAGAAGTTTTGCATTTTTATGAAATTTATGATGATTTTCTAGGTCTATTGCATCATTTTCCCACATTTGCACTCCTACAATAATGGTCTCGCCTGCAAGCTTAACATTTCTTCTAGCCGTCTTGTGTATCCGAAATGGACCAGCTTTTAATTTAAGCTAATCATAGCCTGAGTAAGAGGTCATATGCAAAGAAATACTATTCTACGGAAAAATGATCAAATAATCTCACGAACTTTGTAAGCGATTTTCTCAAAAGAGATTGCAAGCATAGTATGATTTTAAATTGACATAACTTTTCTCAGGTATGAGATATAAGTGAAACAGAAGCAATTCTGGAAAGCTAATAAGAAGTTCTATAATGTTACATCAAAAACCCATTTTTCAAATTTGGAACTATGTGACTGATTTCGTGCTGAGCCGTCACAAAATAGTTTGTAGATAATGCAACATCCAACTGAAAAAACCGTCACTACTCCCAACTTTCACCACACTCTGGTAAATCGACAGACAAACTCAACTGCTTTACTATGCTGCCTGACACCTGCCCGATAAAATCTGACGAGAAGATTAGCAAATTGCAAAATCTCGACACGTTAAACAACTTATTAGCTAAATTCTTCGCAAACATCGGTTAAACCCCATCCACTCAATTCGAACCCCACTATAGGCGATTTTAAACTGATCTGCCTCATCCATTTAGAATTGATACTGAGTTTTCGCCAAAGGTTACATTACGAAGTCCCATTTATTTGCATTCCATCTTGACAAGTATTCGCCCCTTAGATTGCAGCAATAAATATCTCTTAAATCGTTTACAACCACCAGTTATTTACGTTTTAGACAAAAATTCATCCGGTGGAATGCTTCGTGTTTTAGGATTGGCGATCGAAGAACTTCAAAGCTGTTATTAATTACTCTAAAATATAATAAATTGGTGTCGTTTATTACTAACGACGTTTATTAAACACGAACTATAAAAGCTAGCAACAAAACACAACTTCCTAGCAAGATGACAACATTAAAGATCGCAAGGTGTCACTATGCACATAATTAATTATATAGCGCCTATAAATTTGCCTCATCTATTTAGAATCGATAAATGCATGTCTTAATTAAGACCATTTTAGCACGAATAATAAATAGTGCATGCTTTAATTAAGATTGTTCGTAATCGCAAATTCCGTGTACAATGTATGCATAAATGTAATGTAGCATACAAAATAATTAACGAGCGATGCGTCATCTGCGTGAATCAATCTTGCATCTTATCCACTATCAGTATTTAACATCTGTCGTACTCCTACGTGTCCTACCTCGTCTACCTACGCACTCCTTCAAATACTGTCCTTTTTGGCGAATCCGCCTCGCCCTTTTCACGTGCAATCACTCACGAGCACAATAGTTTTAGCGAGGTATTGAGCATCAACCACAAATGTGCAATTTGGTTTTGTAAGCAAAGGTTTTATTTTTTTAAGAACCTGAAAAGTTAATATTTTATTTGTATGTTAAAAGTTCTAAATTTAGTGTTATTTAACGTTCATCGCTCCCTGGATGATTTCGTCTTTTGCATGTGGTCGTATAGTACTTAGTCAGATATTGAACATTACATCTACCCTAGCTACTTTTCATACGACAGTTTATATTTTAATGGTTTCTTTTCACGTTTTTGCCATGGACTAACAAAACTTTACATTTTGGCTCTTAGTTACCACGTTCTTCCCGAGATTTATTACATACAGAAACACCACTATTCGTAATCATAACATTTCTACAGCGTCAGTCGCGGCAACCATCTTGTGTTTGTAGGCCAAATAAGTTTATTTAACGACGCATCCATGACAAGGATGATATGCGTCATACAAGGCACAGCGTACATGACATGTTAGTACAGTAATGTCTCGTATTTAAGAGTTAATCTATAATATTATTGTTCACACCAATCTATGTAGGCTGACTGACTGATACAAGTTTATTTAACGACGCATCCATAACAACGATGATATGCTATTAGTACAGTATTGTCTCGGATTTAAGAGTTAATCTAGAATTGTTCTTTAAATGTATGCAGTTATTACCAGCTTGACAAGAGTTCTTCTCAATCTATGTACATGACACTGCAGAGTTCATTGGATTTATGCAGTTTGTTATGCATAGTTATACAATCATCTACATGTAAGTGTCTAAGAGTTCTGCTCAAATTCTATATATACAGTGCTACAGCGTTCGTCGTTATGTGCAGTAAACAATTTTAAATATATACATAAGGTTTCTGATAAAAAATATATGCAATGGTCACAGTTTTAATTTTTTTTAAATGTCATTCTTTTTATTTACATTGTATAGTTAAGATGTTAATGTCATTATATTGATAATTTCCTACCAGAAACTGCCAGCCACTTGTAGATGGTGTCTAAGCAGTTGGTTTGACATTAGTACAGTGCTCAGATCGACCGTCCAGTTGTTCCATGCGCACAATCGGATGAGTTCATCCTTGAGGCTCATCTGAGTAGGGTACTCCAGCAGGAAGTGGCGCACGGTTTCCTAGATGTCACCGCACTTGTCATAGTTTCCGGTCGGATGACTGTTCCATTGCTTTAGCTGTGGGATGAGAAGGCAGTGGCCCAGCCAGAGTCTTGTGATGGTGATTTCTTTCCTCTGGCAGGGATCGGTGTATTTCTTGGCCATCCCGACGTTCTGCTCCAGGGTTCTGTAGTCGAAGCCAGTGTCGGAGGCGGTCCACTCCGACTGCCACATCCGAAGGAAGTGGTCCTTGTAGACCGCACGTGCTTCCTGGAACTCGAGCGTCATCGGGATGGCGATGTTGTCATAGTGTAGAGCTTGCTTGCAGAGGGTGTCAGCAGTCTCGTTTCCCTCGATGCCCGGGGATCCAGATCAGCATTGGGGATGACTGGGTGTGCGGAGCTTTTGCCAATTATCCTACTTGTAGTAGGGCCTAACTGTCGGCTTCAGCCAACCACACAAATTACAGTCATCCAATTTTGCTTCTACACTAGGCTCATCAACTTCAAATCCCCATAGGCAGAGAAGTCATGGCCTCTTTAATGGAAGTGAGCTCTATAGCATAAAATGATAATTATAGGTAAATTCCGAATTTCAGATGTTTGACGTTCAAACTGATTGTAGGTTAAGTATCAGTAATATTATATTACTTCAGAAGGCATAAATCATAACCTTTGTATAACTGAATAACATTTTCATTATTTGACTGTGGCCCCATAAAAATCAAAGTGCCCTCACCATTTTCCCCTACGTCCCACACTCTCATCGAGCCTGAGCATGCACTTCAGATGACCTTAATTAGTTCTTATCTTCTCTGGTTTAAACTGTATAAGCATTCAAACACAATACAGGTTTCACAAGACATCACTTGTTGCAACTGATTTCCTCATGAAACGACCATACAAAACAATCTGTACATTTACTCAAATATTATCAATGCTTATTAATACAATTATTATCTTGTAGAACAAACAAAACATATGCAACAGGAAACATTTCCTAATAGTTACATCGATTCTAAAACAAAATGCCATAGACAAAAGATTAGAATCTGCAACAAAAGCTTGGTGCATCACCGGACACTCCAGAAAAACTTCAATGCTCAGCGTACAGAAATCACACGCCTAAATCCCAGTAGATTCCTCTGTAAGCAAAGCCTGGGAATTTTTACAATTTCATTTCCTTGCGGAGTACTAAACATGACAAGGCAGCGATCAAAAGGACGATATGCAGATCCAGCGAACCAAGGATTCCCAAGAAACCTAACAAGTGCGAACTGCCACTCTTTACATCTTAAAGACAAGCTCTGAATCTATCAGCCGATAATTAGTGGCGGTCGAGTTCTTCTCATCAGACGACGATTGGACAGACGTCGAGCATGCAGAAAGTGGCGCGACACGTTGGACATGGAGAGCGACACGCCATCCACGTCTCTGGCTGCGTGGAATCTTGGCGACTGGCAAACCACTTGCTCATGCATTCAAGGCACCACATAGGACGACAGAAGCACTGGATGCACGGACCATCGGATTGGTTGCTACACAGCTTCTGCAGCTTCACATTTGCCAACGTCTGCATGCAGCCGATACATTGTTCGACCTCCTAATAATAACAAATCATACGTTGGGCATTATGTAAGGTAACATAAGTTGCTCAGTAAGTATACTGTGACACAATGTATTTTCTCAATGCTGTATCTTCTGGATTTAAACATTTTCTTGTCTGAATGCATTACCTACTGGTTTTAAACGTTTTCTTTTCACTCTTATTGAAAGACAACCAATTTTTGGGAAAGAAACTTGACACAAAGTAACCTGTCTCGTTATAATCCTACATCAAGTATCTGTGATCCTAAATAGGAACTTAGAACTTATTGTTTGCCACTATCACTATCATTTGGTCATTGTTCATGATCTATTATTTCATTGGTCACCTTCCTGAATTGAGCATTTTGATACAAGGAAAAGTAAACAAAACTACAGAGTTCCAACTATACTGGTCTTCCAAGTTTTTTACTTTAAAATACATGGCAGTCATTGAAACTACAGTTTGTATGGACATACACCCATCCAGCAGTCACCCACCTCACTGTGTGTTTGGATATACACCCATCCACTAGTCACCCACCTCACAGCACTCTCATCCTCAAAATGTCAAACTGTACTTAAATATGTAAGTAAAGCTTTACGCATCAGAATGAGATTTATTCTTAGTTGATGGACAAAGCTCTTAAAAATTCAAGCCACACGCTTAAAATTACAGACAAGTGAACAACTATTTATGTACGTTTAATGGCCTTAGTCTGAGATCATCTTACCATAGTTGGAGGTTTTCTGAAGACTTCGTTCTGTGAGACTTGGTATCGAAAAGCCTCGAGAAACTGATCGGAGAGCGACTGTCGAATGACAACATTTCGAGCATTGATGATAGGACTTCGAAGTTTGTCCTTGAGGTCACTGTACTCAGCAGCATTCAGCCTAAACGTCAAGAGAAGATAAAAATAATAATCTTCAGTAAAAACATTTCAGAGTATCACTACTAAAGGAAGCAGTATGTAACATCTAGAAGAGGCAAAATAAGCCAAGCAAAGATAAACATATAATTTTTGCTAAATATGGGCACCTTATATTACCTATCGTCATATAAAGGGAGGCACAAGATACCCTTCTGAACCCATGAACTACAACTCTGGAGTTAACCTTTGCTTTATTGAGAGTGATAGGTCCACTAAAGTAATGAATCCAATGTAAGATAATCAGGAAATTCAGAGAACAAATAAGCAAAGATTTAAAAAAACTTTGAAGAGAAACATATTTCCACGAGGTTGAAACAGGTAAAATACATTGATGGCAAAAATCTTTGAACAATAAAATATGTCAATCATTTTTATTTGGGCAGAAAGATAAATGGTATGTTCTCAAGGAAGCAATACAGATGTTCAGAGATATATTATACAACTGACTAATAAAAGAAGCCCAATGAATTTTATTTGGCTGACCGAATTTTAAAAGGCTTCATGTTACTGTCGATACTAGTGACAAGTAAGTTGAGAAATTGGACACCAGCGGCACTTTCATGATAGACCTCGTGTTCCTCGCTCCCAACAATCGTCAAATGAATGTCCCTCTGGTGACCAACATGTAAGAAATACGTCGACGTCAGCATGAGCCAAGAATCGGTGACAATCAACCTCCGACCGAGAGGACCAGTTGTGAATTTGTCAAAGCGACGAAATTCTATGTTAATCGAAGAAGCGACTGCATGCCAAGCGCTTCCAGATGGAGCCAGATGCTGAAGAGACCTCGCAATCGGATGTCTCTGCCACTTCTGACGAGACCAGTAGTACGCCACCAGAACAGTGCACAGAGGAAGGACGAAGCTAAAGGAGAGGAATACTCTCCACGCTGTGTTCAGCACCAGCGGATTCAGAAACTTCTCATCAGCAGAGGCAACGCACAAGCGACCAATGTAGTAACCTATCGAAAGAAACAGTAACCAGAATTAGTCTACTGGTAAATTGTAAGTCCAAAGGGTATAAATGCTGTGACGTTTATATTTAAATCGTGGAGACAATTCCAACTTGCACGGCACTTAACTGAATGTGGTTTGACATTCAGCTCCACTAAACCAAAATAAATAATATATATATACACGTCTAATATAAGTACTAAAAAAATATTTATTAGCCATATACTCGTTGTCCTTAAGTCGTGGTTAAAATTATTTATGTTACAGATTGAATGAGCAGTTTTCTAACCAAAAGGAATAAGAGAGTGGACAATCATAGTGGCAGTCGTTCGTTTTATGTGGTATGCGACGAAATTCATTTGTTCGCTTCCTAAAACGGACGACAGAAGGTTCTGGACGGTCAAACCCGCCGAAACAAACTCCGTCGGCGGCGTCACCATGCAGACAGCGAACAGACCGTAAGCCAACGTGTACAACACGGCCAGGTCGTCTGAAGTCATGGCTAAAGCCTATCTTCTAGCAGGTTTCTTTTAAACTACTTATTAATATTTATCTTTAAAAAATAGCACGGCCATATTTATACGAATCGATGTCCTTAACTTTAGACCACACTTTGCCATGTTTATCACAAACTATTTATACCGGAAACGCTGTCATCGCTGGTATCGTTGCGTAGACTTCGGTAAGTAAGTAGCGAAATATGAATCTTCGAAAATTTCATATGCGCCCAGAAAAGCCACGCCAGAGAAACCTACTTCCATTGCTATATCAAATCAATTGTTGCACTATATCAACGCCCTTGTAGCAGACGCCGTAGCAAACCCCTCTCACCTCCCAACATATCGGACACTGCCCTTCAGGGCCGTCGACTAGTCTGCAATGCTGTAGATCGGTTTCAGACAGGGCTGCAAACATGTTGATATTTGACATTTTTGATTATTTAATTCTTTGTTTTTATTTACAAAAAAACAAAAGTTCCTGAAAATGGCAATTTTTGTTTTTTTCAAATATTTTTAAATTAAATTTACTAATATTAGGCCTAATATTATATTACTAATTGTGTGTTATTCAGTCCGAAATCAGGCTAAATTAATCATAAAACGAATTGGAGCTCTTTTTCATGCTGTACTTGATGCTTTATTTTTATAACAAAGCTGTTGTGACAAAATCCAAAGAAAACCTAAAAACAAAAAAAGCAAGTAAAACAAAAGCAAAAAATCTTGGTTTTTTGCACCTCTGGTTTCAGACTATTAAATGCTATTGATCGTTGTGCGCATCGTTTGCTAAAGCAAACACGCAAGGAATCTAGGCCTAGTGCATATTGGTCCATGGGAAGCACGGGAAAGCATTGTGGCCACAAAGCAGACCTTATAGGCCTACATGTAGGCTATAATGCTTACATTATAGTCAGATTCACCGACAGAGACGGCAATAAACACTTCGAACGGAAAAACAATTATCAATATTATGGGGCACTCTGTTGGCAGATCCTTACGTAGAAACAGATGGCGCCAGTACTCACATAGATCTGAGCAAAAAAATTTTATACTGGCCACGCGTTGTTTATTTATGTTGTTCCGATCGATGGCTGGCATAACAATTATAATTACGGATAAATAAATACATTTTATAATCTGGCGAACTTTTAGATTACTTTTGCGTGAAGAACATACAGCACAACAACCAATCAACATCAAGCACACAACTTTACCTCAGTTAACTTACCCACATATGATACTGGCGACATCTATTTCACAGAGTCCCCCATTTACAATGCTATCGTGCTTGTCTAGTATTTAGATTAACGTAGGCCTACTATACGACATTAATTGATTTCTTATAACAGTTTATCGAATTGGTGTAACAAGGTTTTAAAAAGTGGGGGACATCATATAAAAAATATTTTTTTTATTTTGCCCCCCAGAAATTTGAAAAATGGGGGGCAGAACTTATCTTAACAAAAGTAATTTTATTACAATTGCTCCATAGAAATGAGATATGCAGGACGCTTTTAAAGTATACGCCATAAAGTAGGCCTACTATTTTGTACAATATGCAGTAAAATTGCATGAAAATTAGTCTTTTCCATCATCATGAGGCTAGTAACATGGCCATTGCAACATCGCAAGTGCTGGATGCAAATAAATTTCTGTTTTAACTAGCCGCAAGATTCGTGTCAACGTATCAGTTATTTAGATCTAATATTTGATATGCATGTATACAGACATTTCTCTAGCGCCTTAAAAATTACTGACTTAATAGACTATGCCATAGTTTTGATTAGGATTTCATGTTTAATCAATGACTACAAACTACTATAATGTGGCTATAAGCTGGTCGATTACATTTGGCTGGTGATAACAATTGAGCCATAGGCCTATGTAAAAATTCAATAGGCAGATTCTTATTTGGTTAAAAATGTCGGGATTTAGGTGGAAGAGCAGTACTTGACCTAACCTTGAGATTGCTATGAAAAAAGGTATGAAGCACTTACAACATAATTTCCATGGCCTCTGCAAATGATGGTAGAAACCCATTCATAACTCACTCTCGGAGCTTCCCACTTGAAGGGTTAGGTCGGTGTAACACTCATTTATTGTGAGATCGCTTGGTTGACACACTGCAATCAATAGCCGAAACTAATTTAGTATTGCTAATTTCCAAATGAGTGAGTTTTTGTTCAATATCCGGGGTCATCATGGTCAACGGGACAATTTTAGATTTGTAAGTTGGATTCTCGGGATACGATTTTTGTCATACTCAGACTGCAAAAAATGGAAGTCATGAGTCACGATTGAAGACTAGGGTCGGATGATGGCTGGAAGAACGACTGATTGCGCACTAGACTTACGTAGAACTACAGATTGCCACAGTCTTTCACCAGCCTCCATCACCAAGAGACAGTTCCACGCAAGTCTTCCATGCTACTAACTTCTCATTATAGCGGAGTAGGCTAGGAGGTGCATGTTCCAACAGACATTTCCAATCAAATTTGTGCCCTGGCAGGGATCTGAACCCCGACTTCATGATTGTAGAGCAACCACTAGATTATTTCTTTAGCCAACGACGAATACTCTGTAACGGTTTAGGGGTGCGCTTACCTAGTGTCTGCCTGCTGTAGTGTCTGCCTGTTGTGTACACCTGTCTACTTTGTTCTTTCTACCGTGGTATCTACCTGCTGTATACGCTTATCTACTATCTACTGTAGTCTATCTACTATCTACTGTAGATATCTACTATCTACTGTCTCCTATCTACTGTGTATCATCTACTATCTACAGCAAATTAGTATAAAAGGAGTTCGCCTGGAAGATCGGGATCGTCGTCGTCATCGTCGTCGTCGTCTGGAGATCGTCATCGGGGAGCCTTGTAGATTCGGCTTCGGCCTTGCAGTCTCGGCTCCTAGGAAGCACGAATAGTCGTCGTGGCTTGCGATAGTCGTCGTGGATATAGTCGTCGTAGATTTGCGATAGTCGTCGTCAGCCATTGACGTAGCGTTGCAGTTACTCGTTAGTTTTCGACGTGGGGCGTATTGAGGGGGTGAGATACGGACTGATCCGAATGGGCGCTACAGAAGTATTGTTTTCCGTTGTACATTAAAAGAGGATTATCGAACAAGCGTGTCTTATTCCAAGAGTCACCCAGAAAGGAGCTTAAGGCATTTAAACCTTAAATCGTTAGTCTTCAGCAAACCACTGAAGCCTTACTCAGCGGACTGCAACTCGAACTACCCCTATATCGGACGGGGCTGCAAATCGTCATCCTGGTCACTGTCGAATAGGCGCCGTTCCGTTACAATTCTACTGTGAAACATTTTCTGTATTTTGGCAAGGAACAAAGTGATACATTATAGATGAATGAATAACCAAACATGCATTATTCTCCTTTGTAAATGATAGTTTTTATACGCGCAATAAGCAAGAACAAATCGTAAAAACAAACTTTGAACTGTTGGAAATTTATAGACTCAGAATACCTTAATCATGAAATATAAAAGGCTATAGGAGAATCATAAAATTAGAACTGATTTGGGGGGCACATGGGGAGGCACTGAGTACCAAAACTAGGGGGTTTTGCCTTAAAACTGGGGAGCCAGTGCCCTCTGCCCCTCCGCTTGTTAGTTGTTTCACCTCTGGTTTGTCGTCTCAAAGGATTTTGCTGCCTTAGATGTTTCGATTATAGTTCCATGCGTAAAGACATCGTAAGTCCAGATGTATTGATGTAAGGCTAACAGGTGTTATTGTGAAACATTGGATCTAGTCAGGGTCTATTTGTGATGTCGAGGAAGTGTGTGCGTTTGCCCTTAATTGTTAATCAGGTCGCGTATACGCCCTACTGTGAGGGTATGATATGTCGATTGCCGGGTGTTTCATGTACTTTAAAGGCGCTATATCGTGTGTCCAAATGAATTATGTAGCTTGTGCTGAATGTTTGATGCTTATAATGATGACATTGAGCACATACCCAGACTGTGTCTGTGCATGAGTTGTGAATGCAAGATTGGCAGACGTATATAAATATTACATTTTGAAACCGTGCATTTGCACTTGTGGAATAAACTGCCAGACTTTATTCGCAAATCATCGACACTGTCACGCGCTTAGACTATCTGTTCGAGATTTATTCTGATTAGACTTTTCTGTTACGCGCTTTCGTGCAAGATTCATTTTGTTTAGACGCGCTATAAATGACAGTTTAAGGATAATAATAAATTATTAATTATACATTGACGGCCTCTATAATCATCATGCAGGGATTAATAAATCATAAGGTGTCTGTGCACATGTGTTCTATAAGCTTATATACTTGGAAGACTCATTTCTTCGGTGGACTCTCGTCGTTCTGTGTCTTGCCAAGTCAGCTGTTTTATCGTATATAGGCCTACGACAGGAAGAAGAAATTCAATTGACTGCAGTGATATTTACAATTCCGTCTATGCCATTGTTTCTTGAACAGGCCTATGGTTAAGACTTAGGGGCCTATAGTTAGGACTTAAGAGCCTATAGTTTGGACTCCTTTGAAATCGCCTGAAGAGTTAGGACTGCAGGAGCAGCAAGTTATAAGATATCTAAGTGGCAGGCCTGCATTATAGAACATCCGTAGGAAGGAAGGATAGAAGAAAAAGGATCGAGGATACATACATGTATATAGGCCTAATAATATTTATAACTGACCATTTTGCTTCGGATACACAATTCGTATTAGACGCCAATGTTTCCTATAAATGGGTTTTTGCAGAACCTGAAGTCCTTGTCGGGATTTTTCACGGACGAAATTGGCTGCAGGTATTTAAGAAGGGGCATATTATGATGATGGGAAGCCAGTGCCTTCTATCGACGTCTGGTCTTTCAACCGAGAGCACTCATTTTGTAGCTGAGTCAAAAGTAGGTTGGATTTTTAATTATCTTTTATACTGCAATAGCTGTATTCTGAATAATGAGTCAAAGTGATTATAGGCCTACGTGCTTTGTATCTTCGTTAGTTTAAAGTTGTTTAAAAAGTCAGCGGACTGAATAAGAAGTCAGCTGACGGACAAATTCTGTATTGTAAGCATGGCTGACATATCTGATAATTCAACATTCTTCGATGGCAATACCTCATTTTCCAACGATCATGCCACATTCTTCGATTATTTTACCACACTCTCTTATGATCAAACCACATTCTCGCCGACCACAACCATCTTCAGTCTCGTGACGACTGGTGGCGCCATCTCTTCTGCGTCTCAGCTGAGGTCCAGTCTAACGACCGTCTACATCATCATCAGCGTCGTAGGATTCGTCGGCAACCTGCTTTGCCTCGTCGTTCTGCTTGGCCATGCTCCACTGCGTCGTAAGCCAGCCAACTACTTCCTCATCAGCCAGAGCATCATCGATCTCCTCGTAAGCATCCTTCTCCCTCTTAACACAAGCCTCGTCGTTCCCAGCTTCGGGCCTCCTTTCGACGCCGTCCTTTGCTACCTTTGGCTGTCTCGACCCATCTTCCTCGGTCTGTTCACTGCATCCCTCTTCAACATCACTGCTCTGGCTGTCGAGAGGTACTTCAAGACCGTTCATCCGGTCCAGCACCGCACCTGGATGACGAAGAGGCGTCTCATATGGATCGTCGTGGGGGTGTCTGTGGCCGGAATCCTTCTCAAGATGCCCTACGCCATTGGAGGAACCTCTATCGACGAAGACAGAACCTGCTACGTCCAGACATACCCTAAGCAAACGATCGGCCTGATCGTCGGGCTCTACAACTTCCTCGTCGAGTACTTCCTTCCGCTTCTCACCATCGCCTTCTGCTACATCCAGATGGCTCGCTCCCTGCACCGGGGGGTCGCAACGGACCCCCCACGAGGGACGCTGATGGATAGAGCTAGACGCAATATCCTCAAGACCCTGTTGGTCGTAGTCTTGATATTCGTCGCTTGCACGACCTTCAAACAGACGCTGCTCCTCGTCAAGGTCATCTCGAACGTTCCTATCGATTACCTCGGACTGACCTTCAACGTTTCGCAGGTCATGTCGTTCCTAGTCAGCTGTACGAATTTCTTCATCTATGTTCTTCATTATGATGCATTCAAAGTGGGAGCGAGAACGCTGTTCTTCATACGATGGAGGAGGAGGACCAGATCCATTCGTCCGGAAAACGAACAGACGAAATGCCATCCAGAAGCAACGCTGGATGAGGGAACACTCTAATGACTTGGATGTGTGCTTCAGGCAGTGGTGCAAAGGGTTGGGCCAAGAGATTAGTAGTTGGCCCACATTGTGCCCGTGGCGGATCCAGAGAGTCATGTTCTTGCGTTTAAAGTCAACAAACTCAATGCAAAGGCACTTTATAATGATAATAATAATAATTATTATTATTATCACAACTGTTATTATTATTATCATTATTATTGCTATTATTATTATTATTTAGCATGGTAGTGTTGACGAAAAACAGATGGCGTTTCCTCGCTGGACAGCTACCGAGAGTCTTTGGAATAGGTTGCTTGTCTCGAATGTGTCATGGGTCACATCGGTCAGCCTTCGTCCCAAATCCAACACAAATTCAAACCCTCGGAACTCCAAGCACCACTGGACTCCAGTGCCACCGCCACAAAAGCATGGATTCGGGTGATCGATGCGTACTTTGCTCTCTTGCCGATTGCTGCACGGTTTGCTGCTTCTCCTGCTGCAGTTGATGTAGCTGTCAGGTATGAAGACGCATAAGTGTCTGAACCAGTCACATCCCAAGTGATGGTCATGCCGCATGACCACGGGATGAGTGTCACGCCGTCCGGTCGCTTGCCATCTTCTCTGGTGAGGCCCAAAGGTTCCTTCTGAGAAGGGATGTTCGCCTTTCGAAATGATCTATATATTAAGTCATTGAGCATACTGTGTCGTTGTTGTCGGCCTGCGTTTCTTCTGCATGCCAGACCATGGAGTCCTCTGGCGTCAACCTTCTCGCCACAGTGACACAGATGAGGCTCACATAATTTCGTTCCGAGTGAAATTCCAACTGCGATCCTTATGAATTCGTCTGACAAGCGGAGACCGAATGCAGTAACCGGAGGAGCAAGCAACCAATCTCCCGTCGGTGGTGATCGAGAGGCCAGGAGACGTGCCTGGTCGATTGGATTGTTTACGGATGCAAGCAGAGTTGTCCATGCTTTATTTGTCCATCGGCTGTCCCATTCTTTTTGGCGGTGAGCGGCCAATCCTGTTGGTGGTTCTGCACCCGTTTCTTTTATCCAAGCCTCCAAGGGTGCATTTACTACTTCGTCAGATGTTTCAGTTAATTCTGGTGGCAGAATATTTGCCAGGAGTTCACTTGTGCTCGCAGCAGATGCCAAGAAGGCAGAAAGTGCCAGCGTAGCAGCACATAGAATTCTAAGGGCACCATCTTTCACCGGAAGGGATGTCTGGAGCCAGTTCTCATCCGATAGCTCCACGTTCAATATAGACGAAAGTCCAGTTCTCAACAGCGAGTCAAATCTGGCAAGACTTGGATAGTCAACGCATAAGGCTGTGCGCATTGTGTAGAGAAGCTTCAATATACACTCAAGCCATTCCGCAATAGGATAAGGGTGTCATGTGAGTAAAGCATGGAGAGCCTTCCTACCGATCGTTCCAGGTCATCCGTTTTCATACCCACCACCTTATCGACGGCTGGCCCAGGCATCAGAGGTGAACCCAACAGGGTCACTTCCCCAAGTGGTGAGTTTCTGAAGCCGCAGAATGAAGGATCGTCAACTTTACTGTCCTTATTCTGAAAGACTACTTCGCATTTCGCGCGATTAAGTTGAAGTCCAAGCTTTGCTGACTCCTAGGTGATCAGCTGTATATCGTGGGCCATCACATCCACCTTTCCTCCCAGTGTCAGATCGTCTAAGAAAGCCTCTCGTAGCTTCGATTTAAGCTTTGACAAGATTGGCTGCAGTGAGATGCAAAATTCCAGTGGACCTAACGAATCACCTTGCTGTGTTCCTTCTTCTGATCGAAGAGTATATGTATATTATTTCGTTGACCACATGACAGGTTCCCTGCTAGCATCAGATTGACCAGCTCACTCAGATGGTGGATAAGGTTGCAATCAACGCCAATGAATATTAGGTCTTTAAGGTGTTGAGGAGTGATGCCATCTGGACCAGCTGCTGAGCCTGCAGAAAACGAAGATATTGATGCGAAGATTGATCGTTCAGAAATCTGTAACGGAGCAAACCGATCTGATAGCTCTGCATCACAGGCTGGTCTTCTGTCCGACGGAGCAGGCGGGTGCTTCACCTTTAGTCCAGCCAAGGTCTCGGGGGTGTATGGAGCTGGTTCGTCATCACTGCAGATGAGGCTGATGGCAGCCTTGTAGTAACCATCTTAGCCGTGTCATGTTTCATCCTACCTGTACGACGGATTGGCACTTACTTATGTGCAGTTTCGTCTGTATCAGAAGCCGGTCCATTCGAACGCCAGTTCGTAATTCCTGAAATTATTGTCCGCGTCAGGTTGCGTTTGACTCCCCCTCTAGTTGGCTTGGCCAGAATACACCCACCAAAAGCTAAAAGGTTCGACCATTTCCCAATGTTTTCTGGTTGACTGACGACAGCCTCTATGACTTCTCCCAAAAGGGCGGAGCATGATGCTCTTGCTTATTGAGGAATTCTTTTGATAAGTGCCCCTTTTACGACCGGGTGCAAGAGGTTCGATACTGGAAGTACAAGAAGGCTTTGTCCGTTCGAGTCTGGTTGTGTTAGATTGGATATGTGAGTTTCAGTCTCAACTGTTGAGAAAGGCGATAAGAGCATGCTTGGTGCTAGTAACTCTGCCGGCGACTGGCTAGACCCAGGGCAGGGAGAAGACCTAGGCCCATGGCGATCAATGGTGACATCTGAAAAATGCGTCTTGAATTTAGCCCAGCGTTTTCGGCAAGTCCCCATTCCCTTAGCGGACTTGTCGTTCATATTGAGTTTCAGGTGAGGATAATAATATATATTTTCTATATTTTGTAAAAATTTAGCACAAACCAATTTCTATTTTACCGAATACAGAGGACGGATAATAACTTATTGTTATAATAATAATAATAATAACAATAATAATAAAAATAATTATTGTTAATAATAATAATAATAATAATAATAATAATTATTATTATTATTATTATTATTATTATTAGAAGCATTTGGGTAAACATGGACTTCAATGCATTCAATTATTTATTGTCACCCAATTGTGATATACGTGTAATAAATTACTCGTCCATTGTAGCATAACTATTTTAAAATCAATCCAAACATCTCTTTAAGATGCATGGCTCATTTACTTTAGATCTACTGTTGCTGACTATTCCAGACTTTCTATATTTTGTAAAAATTTAGCACAAACCAATTTCTATTTTACCGAATACAGAGGACGAATATAACTTCTTGACAGTGAAGCTTTTGTCGTCAACTATTTGTCGGTGGCCTATTTAACGTGGCCCTGATGTGATTGGAGCGTAGCGTTATGTAATACGACGTGGATACGCTTCTGTAGAGCCTGTGTTGAATTTCTAATCAACGGACATATTATATCGATGGCGTCTTATAGCCTTCAAAAATTACCAATCTCATTCGGTCACTCGATCCTCGGCCGAGGTCAGTGACCGGTTTCAACCGGTCTCATCTCGTACGAACCGGTTATTGAATACGGTGGCTGAGAGGTAGTCGTTCAACCATGGGTGGGGATTGTGCTATTGGAGTTAGGGGTAGTCGATGGCACAGCAAGCAAACAGACAGACAGACAGACAGACAGACAGACAGACAGACAGACAGACAGACAGACAGACAGACAGACAGACAGACAGACAGACAGTGAGACTGTGGATTTAGTCGCAGCGGATGGGCTTGTATTCGAGCTCAAGTATATCTGTCTCTGCAGCTTCCGTATCTGGCTTCGTGTTTTGCCAAGTATTTGTCTATCCGTCTGCCTGTCGTTTTGTCTGAGTCTCTATTTCTGTCTTTTGATGTATGTGCCTTTGTGTCTGTCTCTCTGTATGTGCCTTTGTGTCTGTCTCTCTGTATGTGCCTTTGTGTCTGTCTCTCTGTATGTGCCTTTGTGTCTGTCTCTCTGTATGTGCCTTTGTGTCTGTCTCTCTGTACGTGTCTTTGTGTCTGTCTCTCTGTATGTGCCTTTGTGTCTGTCTCTCTGTACGTGTCTTTGTGTCTGTCTCTCTGTATGTGCCTTTGTGTCTGTCTCTCTGTATGTGTCTTTGTGTCTGTCTCTCTGTATGTGTGTGTTTGTATCCATCGTTCCTGCCCCATCTGCCAATGTAGGTCTGTCTGTGTTAATGGATTTCTGCGTTCTTTCGCATATGCGTCTGTATGTCTCTGTATCTCTCCGTGTATCTATAACTATGTGTGTCTGTATGTGTTTGTGTATGTATTATAACACAATATACACTCTTGTGATTCTAAACCTTCTATATACGTCATATTTTATGTGTAGCTCGTCTTTCCTCCTCTGGTGTCTTGAGGTTTTACTGGTTCCCAGTGCAAGCACCTCGACCAAGCAGCGCAACGCCTTCTCAGTTCTTTGTCCTTCCACCTGGAACACACTCCCCTCAGAGATGCCACTGTCGCCAATGAGTACAATGAGACTTTGTCTTACAGATAGCTTAAGACTGATTTGTATCGCCGTTGTTGGATTGGGAGCGCTTCCGCGTAGACTTCCTATTAAAAGGGGCGCTATGTAAATGTGACAGTGATTGAGTGAATGAATGAATGAATGAAAATCCGCCTACGAAGAGTTGTCGTCGGTTTTTGAACAAACTCAGTGACATACACGCATGATGTAAACAGACAGACAGACGAACAGACAGACGGACAGACGAACAGACAGACGGACAGACGAGCAGACAGACAGGCTCATCTGCTATGCATGAGTGCATGTGGGTATGCATGTAGAAATGTCGGGCGAGTGTTTCATCGCATTATTCCTTGCGTGCGTTGAATGGCTTTGCTTTGAATGAATGCAGTTGTTGGCTGCGTGGCTAATCGACGGAATGGCTAATTCAGTTGGCCATCTGCCGACGACGTCAGTTTTAATAAGTAGTCATTTTGTTAGGGTTATATATTGCCGAAGGGGGGTGCATAGGGACTGGCGATATCTGACCCTGCGTGTCCGCTTTCAACCGCTCGGCTGTTGAGGTTAAATCCGTGGAAATAGAGCCTCAATGAAAAGCTCCTTAATTGTGTGTCCGTATGTCTGCCTACCTTCCTTCCTCTCTTCCTGTATACATGATGCCTGTTTGTGTGAAATTCTGTGTGTCATGTCTTCTTTACCTGTTTGACTGTCTGTTTGTCTCCGTATATGACTGCCTTGTGGCCGCCTGTATAGGCTTCTGTATATCTGTTGGGTTGTCTGACTGTCTGTTTCGGTTCCTCTTCCAGTCTGCTTCCGTAATAGGAGTTAACACGTTGCTTTCTCGTATAATTTGTAGAATGTTGGCAGAACTAAGACTGGTCTGTTATTTGAGACAATGATTGGGACAACTTCAGCGATTTTCAAGACTTCTGCAAGACATGTGCCAGATTTAATAGAAAAATATTGATTTCTGAGAAAAATGGGGCTAGGCTATATATATATATATATTTGACCAAATACACGCTTACGTAATTACACACATACGTAACGTACTTAGGCCAAACATCACATGACCCAAGAAATACTCGGGCTGCAGATACCACTCCACTGCCCCCTCTAAACCTCTCCGTTGCGATCTCTTTTGTGTGGTAATTGATGGGTAGGAGGAGACTGAGCCGGGCGTGCACCTACCTGCCTACCTCTGGACGTCCTCTGCCTCTGATCTAGCCAACGGAGCGGTTCAGGTGAAGGGGAAATCAGTATTCCAACAGGTGTCCCCGATGGATAATCGACACCTGTTCAGTAACCGATGCGCATGCGTTTTACACCTCGGCTGGATGGACGACGGGTAGGGGGCGATTGCACGGGATGTGGTCAGAGAGATGGTTTCATTTACAGTTGGGGGAGTGTTATACAGTTGCGTGTTATACAGCAGCAGAAGGCTCTTATGTTATATGTGACAGGTGATGGATCACATGTTTGGTTCATTTGGCTATTAATTCATTGATTCGTTAATTCATTAATTCATTAATTCGTTAATTCATTAATTCATTAATTCATTAATTTTGTAGCTAATTGCCTAAACACTTTCTGAATGACTGATTGATTGGCTGATTGACTAAATTGAGGTGTAGGTGGTAGTGGTGGTCGTAGAGGTGGTGGTGGTGATGAATCACGTATGGTAGGTATGATCATGCTATTATATATTATGTAATACACGACGGTTGTGTTAATAGTCTTATTCGTCGATGGAATTTTCTTTTTACCAGATGTCGACATCTTTGCGCCTGACCTTTGACCCTAAACCTTGAGGTCACCGACCTGTCCTGTATGACTTCCCAAGGCATGGACCTCGTCACACAGTTTCAATTCAACCAGTGCACTTGACGGATTACCGAGGCAATATACGTATACCTACTATAGGAATCGATCCAGCTGCTAAATTGATGGAGATTATAAGAGCCTAAAAACGTCTGAATTGGTCGATTGCAAAACCTCAGGAACTCCGAACTTTCAATCTCAGAGGAGATCGAAATTCAACAGATAAATTTTTATATATTTCGAATCGACAGTTATTGTTTGGACGCACAAGGGCCTTTGAGCATCTATTTACCTCCAAACGCTCTACACAGTCATGAGTTTCAGGAGTCTAAAGGATGACCAATTTGGTAATTGTTTATTTCGATTTATTTCTCCCGTTATTCTGATTTATTCATCAATTCCATCATTCGTCGAATCAATCAATTATTCCTTCTTCCATTCGCAGTAAAACTATTGGGGCCTACTGTTTCTATTGTTATTATTATTGCCAATACTATATTCTATTCTATTCTATTCTATTCTATTCTGTTTACGGATTCATAAAGCGCCTCTCACAGTGCAATCTAATCAGAGGCGCAGCCAGTGCGAAAAACCCCTAGAGAAAAGAAAAGTCTAAAGAGAACGAGCAGAAACAGATAAGATTGCAGCACGAGTCACAGCAGGAAGACTGCTCCATAGCAAAGGCCAACAGAGGCATAAGGCACGATGCTGAGCCGTTGCAGTTCTAGACCGAGGTACTATAGAAGGCCCTGACGGTCTAAAGAGCGGAGAGGACGCCCAGAGGTAGCCGAGGTTTTTGTCTGATAATATCACAAAGATAGCATGGAGCTTGACCCAACAACGCTTTGTATGTAAGAAAGAGAGTTTTGAACTGAATCCTAACAGTTAGGGGAAGCCAATGAAGATGTTGAGTCATGAAAGTTGAGATATGTGAGAAACGAGGAAGACGGGCAATCAATTGCATTGAGTACAGACTGGAGCGGAGTGAGGCGGAGTTTTGGTAGGCCGATGAGTAATGACTTACAGTAGTCAATGCGAAAACAGATGAAGGCATGAACCATGGACGAAAATATTGTTGAGGACACAGGTCGTCGGATGGCGCGTAGGCGCCGCAAATGATAAAAGCTGGACCGATAGAGATTAGGGATATGTGCAGAGAAAGATAGAGTATTGTCCAGAGTAACACCCAGATTGCGGACATTTGTTGAGAAAATAAACTGAGGGAACCTCCTGACAAGTAAAGTGTAATCAAGTTTAAGCAGCTGTTGGTGGGTACTTAACCAGATCAACCAGAGTCTTGGAAGAGTTAAGTGAAAGATGGTTTGAGGACATCCAGCAGTTTAGGTCAGCAGAAAGAGATTCGATAGATTTGGAAAGAGTTATAAGGTGGCTGGAAGAGGAACCATGTACAAAGGCCTTTACATCATCAGCATAGAGGTGACCTGATGCTGAGTGCTTAGCAAAGAGACGAGGAATATCAGCTGTAAACATGACGTACAGCAGTCTATAGGAACAATTATTATGCATTTATTGATGACATGGATCAATTGTGAGGGAAGGACTTGTTCAACGCCATAAGAGAATTCCTATTTGGCATATATAGTGTTATCGCCTAAGAGCAACTTATAGATATAGAGTTGGCCAATCAATGAAATGTAGTGTTTGAATAGTTGAAATACATGTTTAATATAAATTAGAGTGTGGTATCAGATCGTGAGGAAGGCAGTTAAAATTAATGTGTCGCTTTAAATATTATTGAAAGTTTGTCTTCGACCTCTGAGGTTTCATAAAAATGGAAGTGTGGCCCTTCGCCCAGAAAGGTTGGACACCCCTACACCCCCCGCGCCCCTAGATTGTATTCGTCTCCGAGGCTCGGTCATTCAGTGGTCGATTGGAGGAAGCGGTCGACCTGAAACGCAAAGAGGAGTTACTGTGCAGGGACCTTAAGCAAAATCATTGGTGCACTTTACATGGCTCTGCAATGTAACTGCATTACTGCAAGAGTCGCCATCAAGGCGTGTGTGCACTTCTGAACTGATTTTAAGATATATGAACATACATATATATACATATATATATATAAATATATGTATACATATATATATACATATATATATACATATATATATACATATATCAAATTGCAATTGCATTGTATTATTAGTCGATCAGTCGATGAATGTTCGTTCATTTGTCTGTCTATTATTTCCTTCTTTCGTGCGTTTAAGAAATAATTACTTTCCATAGGGATCGTTGCAAGACTGGTCAAGCTATCGAATGAAGCCCTCTCTGATGCCACCCAGTTTGACCACCCCACTCCCATTCCACCCCAGCTACCTCAACGGGGTCTGTTGTAACCGACGCATGCCACTTCGCGGGGTTCTGTCATCACGTGCATGGGGTTAAAATGGTCAGTCTGACCCTGTGACCCAGAGTGAGGGTCGACCTTTGCCCTGGCGGTCAGTGTGTCAGGCATGAGAGGGTCATTCCGTTGTGTGGCATTTCCAGTGTCACCTGGGTACAAGGAACGGAAGAGAGGAGGGATACGATGCAGAGGCTAACTTATGGAACAACTGGCCCCGATATATATATATATCTTTTATATATAAATATATATATATATGTATATAAGAAACCCAATTTCTCAGTTTAGGGACAACTTTTTTTATCACCTGAGGGATCAGAACTATCTCGGGACAACAACAACAAAAATAATAATTAGACAAACGTATGCATTGTTTCAAAGGATTGACCAAACGATTATACGATAGGGAATAATACGTCGATGATTATGAGGAAATGTAAGATAGGAAGACGTCATCAGGTTGAATTAGTTAATACAAACATCATTCATTATTCAATCAGTCGCTCACTCACTCAGATGCACTCATTCATTCACTCATTCATTCATTCACTCAATTACGAAATAACTCACTCACTCGACCGCCCAATCAATGATTCATTTCGTCATTTAATCACCCAACCAAACAACCAACCAACCATGCACCTCAAACAACCCCTCCAACCCAACAAAGCTATCTTCCTAAACAAAATTCATCTGCATAACTCTCTGTCTGATTATGTGTCAGAGCATAATAGTTATGCAGGACTTTCTAAGTTGTCGATTAGGTCTGCATGCTAGACTGTTTGCCTTAGTATTTTAATCTTCTGTTTTCACCTATTGCCTTTCGTCTTGTTCATCCAATGTGTTTTAAACCCTAATTTCATATCAACATCTGTCTGTCTGTCTGTCTGTCTGTCTGTCTGTCTGTCTGTCTGTCTGTCTGTGTCTCTTCGTGTCGTCTGTCGCGTTGAGTGAATTGCCGACTGATTAACCTAAATTTTCGTCGTATTAACCGAGAGAGGTTATTGTCGACATTTCAACGTTAATTATCTCGATTTTCATCGGATTTTAAATTTCCCTTCGTATACGTGAAGAAGGCGTTAACGGAGGAAGAGCTGATAAAAGATTGGGTGGTTGGGGTGAGGGTCTGGGGTCAGGGGCAGGGGTTGGGGTTTAATTCAACGGCAGATAACGTATTTATCCAATCCAAAGACACGAACTGTAAGGAACACCTCCGTTTAATTTCAAGGGCCATTTGTCGGGGTCACCCGATCTGTCCAACCGACCCATAGCCTACAGGGATTCTTCTCCTTCTTCTTCTGGAGATGAACCACCTCGTAAATCAACCCTAGTTGGCACCTGCTTCCCCGCACGACAGGTGGATTATTCCCCCTTCCTTCTCCTCCTTCTTCTTCTTCTCCTTCTCCTCCTCCTTCTCCTCCTCCTGCTCTTCGCTGCATCCCAAATTATGGGATGATTGGACAGGAGGGCATCTCGAATTAATCCTCGGGTTACGGGATTTGTTTATGGGGCTTGTGGCGTAAGTCTGCGCATGCGCCGGTTATCCCTTAAAAGAGAGGGGACGGGCGGTCTAAGGAGGGGGTGTGATCAGGGGCGACGCGTGTGGGGCGTATGTGCGCGGATTAATATCTTGGTGCGTTTGGTGTAATTCGCTTCATCATTAATTAATCCATTCTTTCATTCATTCGTTCGTTTAATCAGTGATTTATGTTCAGGTGTTCGTAAGAATTCCTTCGTTCGTTCGGTCAGAGTTTTCATATTGCGCACGTTAGAGCTAAAATAATCAACATGCATCTGTATATATATATATGTATATGTATATATCCAATATACAGTCAGTCTCTATATAAATATATATAATTATATATTTTCACATACATATAGTCATTCATTCATTCACGACTAAAGAAAATGGACTTCAGCGGCTTGTAAAACCCTGCAGACCGTTGGACCACAAGTTAAGACCGGAAATCAAGCATGGGAGGTCATTCCAGAGGCTGGGATGGGTCGACAGCCAAAAAAAGCACAGAGCTTTTGTTATATTCCGTGTGCAGTCCGATAGTGTATAATTCTGGTTCACACTAAGATTCACATTTTCAACAGTTTAAATCGCATTCATTGTTTTCACATTTCTGGGTTCCCTATTATACCTCGTCCGTAAAAATCCGACAGACCTTCCAGCTGTCTGTATGTAGATATATATATATATATATGCAGCTATTCAATTGATGTTGATTATTTTATCCCCAACGGGCGCAATATGAATGCTCTGGCCTAATGAACAAATGAATTAATACGAACATCTGAACACAAAACAACGAAAAACGAACAAATAATTGAATGAATAGATTAATTAACGATGACTCGAATGAACGAATTGCACCAAGAATCCAAGATATACGAATCCGCGCCAACCACTCCACACGCGTCTCACTGTCTGTCAGTCTGCCAGTCTGTCCGTCTGTCCGTCTGTTTCTCTGTTAGAAACAATCGTCGAACAAGTGCAACTTAAATTGAATAAAGGAATTACTCGACATTTGAGGTTTGAAGCTATCCCTTGCGAAGTCAATTCTCAACCTCCTTTCCCAGCATCGCAAAGAAAAGGCGTCGCACATCGCGAGTGTTCATCCACTCGCTCCACCCTCCCACTTCAGCTCCAACCTCCCACTTCAGCTCCAACCTCCCACTTCAGCTCCAACCTCCCACTTCAGCTCCAACCTCCCACTTCAGCTCCAACCTCCCACTTTAACCCCACCCTCCCACTTCAGCTCCAACCTCCCACTTCAGCTCCAACCTCCCACTTCAGCTCCAACCTCCCACTTCAGCTCCAACCTCCCACTTCAGCTCCAACCTCCCACTTTAACCCCACCCTCCCACTTCAGCTCCAACCTCCCACTTCAGCTCCAACCTCCCACTTCAGCTCCAACCTCCCACTTCAGCTCCAACCTCCCACTTCAGCTCCAACCTCCCACTTTAACCCCACCCTCCCACTTCAGCTCCAACCTCCCACTTCAGCTCCAACCTCCCACTTCAGCTCCAACCTCCCACTTCAGCTCCAACCTCCCACTTCAGCTCCAACCTCCCACTTCAGCTCCAACCTCCCACTTCAGCTCCAACCTCCCACTTCAGCTCCAACCTCCCACTTCAGCTCCAACCTCCCACTTCAGCTCCAACCTCCCACTTCAGCTCCAACCTCCCACTTTAACCCCACCCTCCCACTTCAGCTCCAACCTCCCACTTCAGCTCCAACCTCCCACTTCAGCTCCAACCTCCAACTTCAGCTCCAACCTCCCACTTCAGCTCCAACCTCCCACTTCAGCTCCAACCTCCCACTTCAGCTCCAACCTCCAACTTCAGCTCCAACCTCCCACTTCAGCTCCAACCTCCCACTTCAGCTCCAACCTCCAACTTCAGCTCCAACCTCCCACTTTAACCCCACCCTCCCACTTCAGCTCCAACCTCCCACTTCAGCTCCAACCTCCCACTTCAGCTCCAACCTCCCACTTCAGCTCCAACCTCCCACTTCAGCTCCAACCTCCCACTTCAGCTCCAACCTCCCACTTTAACCCCACCCTCCCACTTCAGCTCCAACCTCCCACTTCAGCTCCAACCTCCCACTTCAGCTCCAACCTCCCACTTCAGCTCCAACCTCCCACTTCAGCTCCAACCTCCCACTTCAGCTCCAACCTCCCACTTCAGCTCCAACCTCCCACTTCAGCTCCAACCTCCCACTTCAGCTCCAACCTCCCACTTCAGCTCCAACCTCCCACTTCAGCTCCAACCTCCCACTTCAGCTCCAACCTCCCACTTTAACCCCACCCTCCCACTTCAGCTCCAACCTCCCACTTCAGCTCCAACCTCCCACTTCAGCTCCAACCTCCAACTTCAGCTCCAACCTCCCACTTCAGCTCCAACCTACCACTTCAGCTCCAACCTCCCACTTCAGCTCCAACCTCCAACTTCAGCTCCAACCTCCCACTTCAGCTCCAACCTCCCACTTTAACCCCAACCTCCCACTTCAGCTCCAACCTCCCACTTCAGCTCCAACCTCCCACTTCAGCTCCAACCTCCCACTTCAGCTCCAACCTCCCACTTCAGCTCCAACCTCCCACTTCAGCTCCAACCTCCCACTTCAGCTCCAACCTCCCACTTCAGCTCCAACCTCCCACTTCAGCTCCAACCTCCCACTTCAGCTCCAACCTCCCACTTTAACCCCACCCTCCCACTTCAGCTCCAACCTCCCACTTCAGCTCCAACCTCCCACTTCAGCTCCAACCTCCCACTTCAGCTCCAACCTCCCACTTCAGCTCCAACCTCCCACTTCAGCTCCAACCTCCCACTTCAGCTCCAACCTCCCACTTCAGCTCCAACCTCCCACTTCAGCTCCAACCTCCCACTTCAGCTCCAACCTCCAACTTCAGCTCCAACCTCCCACTTTAACCCCACCCTCCCACTTCAGCTCCAACCTCCCACTTCAGCTCCAACCTCCCACTTCAGCTCCAACCTCCCACTTCAGCTCCAACCTCCCACTTCAGCTCCAACCTCCCACTTCAGCTCCAACCTCCCACTTCAGCTCCAACCTCCCACTTCAGCTCCAACCTCCCACTTCAGCTCCAACCTCCCACTTCAGCTCCAACCTCCCACTTCAGCTCCAACCTCCAACTTCAGCTCCAACCTCCCACTTCAGCTCCAACCTCCCACTTCAGCTCCAACCTCCCACTTCAGCTCCAACCTCCAACTTCAGCTCCAACCTCCCACTTCAGCTCCAACCTCCCACTTTAGCCCCACCCTCCCACCTCCACCGTCGCTGATCTATCAGGGTGATCCTGCATTATAGACCGAAGCCGTTGCATGGGGGCCCGTGAGGGACCGTGTATATACATGTACCCTTGGTATGGCTGACAACGAATGGGGCAGAGACCCCCTCGTGTTTATAATTGCTGGACAGACGCTCTGCCATCGATCTGCGAGTCATCATCACAACCGCATCTGATTAATCGGTTGTTGCTGTCGCTGCTGTATATCCAGGGTGATTCGAAAAATTTCGGCCCTGATTACAATGTAGCCCACTTTCATGAAGACACATCTCTTAGAGAAAAGTAACAGCAAGCAAAACAACTGCACATTTACAGTGTGGCGAGATCTCATTTCCAGTTGCCTCTGATTACATCAGTATTGATCTTACACCTCAGTGGTGTCCATCAAGTCACTGAACTGAATTAGGGATTCTAACTTCGCACACGGTTACTAAAGGTTCCATTACCCCCAGAAGCTTTCTACTCTAAGTTGAAGCCCCTCTCTTCAATAATGTCCACCCAACAATCGACTCATCCATCTGCATTCTAAGCTTTTTTCTCGACCTCAGCTCAACTCTACTTAGGTGCTGTCCCGTCCCTCGATCTCTGGCGAAAATTAACCCATTCGATATGACGCAGCGCTCGTGAATAAACTAAGGCTCTTATCTTTTGGAGTTACGATTGCGAGGTCAAACGTCTTAACCAACGACACGGATGCGCAGAAGTTCTTGGCCCACCCAGAGGCGCGTCATCTTCAAGTGATCCAGCCTCCAGCGCGTCTGTGGCACTTGCGACAGACCACCCCTCCCGCCCACCCTCCCCATCTGACGACGAAGACAAGCCCAATTGTTTTGTATGTAAAAATAACGAAGAAGCGCTTAAGAGACCATTGTTCAATTACTTCTTCTGCGTCCTAAATAAGTCCACCCCTAATTCTGGTAATCATCTATGTCAGCGGCGAAGAGGTCTGAACTTGTCCAGAAAGCCCTCATATAACCCCTCGTCTGTCCCCACCCCGCCCATGTCGACCAGAACACCCTACCCCGTCTGTGATACCCTCTCGAGCACTGTCGCCGCCTTTACGACCCCTCTCCCTTCGGTAGCCCTCCTCTTAGAAAGCCCTCTGACAACGCCCCCCAGTGGCCCGATGAGATTAGCAGACAAATTGAGGGCTTGACTGTTATCTGTTCTTGTTTGTTAGTCTAAACAAGGGTAACAATCGGAATTAGGCAGAAACCCCCGTGATTTATGATGTATATACACTTGAGGGGGCCGTTCCGCAACCCTCCCTCGTTAGAGAGGAGGAGCAGGAGGAGGGGGAGGCAGGGAGGGTTATGATGTCGTAGGACCACGGGACAACGGGGTAAACAAGAAACTGCGGTCCACCCTGCCATGGATGGTGGCAGGAACTGCGTCTAAGTCCACTGGAGCGACATCTACAGATGGCCAGAAGTCATCGTTTGCCCCCATTTACACCCAAACATATATGACCCCATCATCGCTCCTTTTCTCCGTCCGTCCGTCCGTCCGTCTTTTCCTCCGTCCGTCCGTTCGTTTATTTGTCCGTCGAATTGAGGAACGGACGAGAACGGACTAAAGGACTTACTTGTAACGGAAGGCTGAACGAAAGAATTTTCAGACCGGCGGAATAAAGCCAATTTATACTTTTAATGATCAATTTTATACACTGTCATCTGAACTTTCTAAAAGAGACTACGATTTTCATCTATACATAGCAAGGAGACTACAATATTCATTTGCTAAAATATTTGGATTATACTACTACAAAATGCTTCATTGACTGTATTACTACGCATAATTGTCTACCTATGATTACCCTGATTACCCGTCCTACAAGAATCAATGGTCCCACTTCAACCTTAATCAACAACATTCTTAATATGTCCCAACCAGAGTAATTGACGCTGTTATTCTCGCAGCTGATATATAACCGATCACTTGCCTGTAATTGTAATTGTAACTACGACCATTTTATATAGCGCCGTCGGTAGCAAGCTACTTCTATAGGATGCTGTACTGACTATACTCTTGAACTCACTCCATTGTCAAACACCGAACCAACCGTTCACCTCTCACATTATATAAATGATAGTAATATGGAGCAATTCAAATTACTCATCACGGAAATTGATTGGTCAGTATTAGACTTGTGTAGTCAAAATAGTCCTACTGCTGCTTATGGCCAATTTGTTGGCTTATTCAAAGAAGCTTATAGGACAAAGCATTTCCTTTACGCCCATGCATGCAGGCACTAAACACAAGTGTCGCTCCTTCAAGCAACCGTTGACGACAAGAGGATTAATGAAATAGCGTAGAACTAAAGCAAAACTCTATAGGCCTACCTCAAATTCATCAGACACCATTCTGCCACCTACAAGGCGAACTAAGCCGACTATGGAAATAATGATAAGGCCCTATTTGAATCGCTTCGAATTGGAATATAATTACTATGCCTGAGAATTTCAATGATATATCGACTTAAAACGGACCCGGAAAGTTCTTCCATTCTTTACACAACCACTTAAAACGGCACAAAAACTGATGAACTATGTATGAACGGTGTTAAAATAATTGACGCAGAAATTATGGCCAAATGATTTAACTCTTTGCTTACTGCTTGAGTATTGCTCAAGCTGTATTCGATAAGATACCATCATCTCAGCCTATCAAGAACCTTTTCAATCCTGCATGATGCCGTCTCTTCCTGATTCTTTTACCTTATAACTTCTACCACCTCTGAGGAGCTAATTTCCTGCAATCAGTCTCTTAAACTTACCCATTGCATGCCCAGACCTTGATGATATTAGCCCATACACTACTATATATAGTGCAATATTAAATCTTCTCGCGACTCCCTTATCGCAAATTAAAAACTTCTCCTTTGCCACTGGAATTGTACGGCCGCGTTGAAAATAGCCTGAATCACACCAATTTTTGAACAGCGCAGCTAACTTGAAATAACGGGCCTATGTCCGTTTTACCTTATTTTCAAAACTAATTCAAAGGGCCATGTACAATAAAATGTACGATTACGTTACTAAGATGAAAATCATATAGGGCGTATACAGGCATATAGGCCTATCATAGGCCTATCATAGGCCTTGTTTATTTTTTAGCTTCTCTTTTATACAGTTGCAGATATTTAGCGTTATTTGCATATATAAAATTGGACGCTGCCAAGTAGGCCCCATAGTTAGGCTAACACTTCATTTGAAATGTAAACCTCTCCCAATCTTGTCATCATCAGAAGGGTGATATATCCGCGATATCAACCTAAAGCTCCGTTCTATTTTGTATATTGTGGGCTTATCTCCTTCATGATCCGTTGTTACCCAATTTCTAATCTTCGAAAATTAATGTATCAAATTAGCGCAAGCCGAGATAAAGACAATTTATTCAGTTTAAGCAAATCATTATTGTGTGTGCAAAGAGTTCTTATTTGTTCTTTGAAAATATTCATCGTAATATAATATTATGTATCAATTAAAGTGGAACTGAGTATACAAAGCACTGAAAAAACACATTCAAAAAGGAAATAACGATCTTAAACAGGTTAGATTGCAACAATGGGCGGACACCGCCATTGCAAATGGGCATCTTAATATTGCATTGTATTTACATATTTCTATTTGTACTCAGCGCCTCTCTCAGCTCCTAATCAGAGACGCTCTCGGTGCGAAAAGCCCCGTGGTAAAAGTCTTTAGAATGCATGCGAGCAGAAACAGAAGCATCTCGATTAAAAATCAAAGAGCGAATCATTTATGGATTATTATTCCAAAGCAAAGGACCAACAGACGCATAAGCACGGTGTTGAGCGAGGACCGTCCAAGTTCGAATTACTAAGAGATCATTATTATGTATGCATGTCGATCTAAAGAACGAAGAGGACAAAAAGAGACAGCCGAAATAGACCGGCGGATCAGGTGACGGAGATAGTGTGGAGACTGACCCATTGCAAAACACTCTGGATGTCGGGAAAAGAAATAGAAATAGAATAGCATGCAGGATTATAAGACCATTTTATAGACCCATAGATATACAAGACATGAAGGCATTATCACTACAACGCCTTTAATAAGTTAAGTAGCAAAGGAAGAAGAATTGCAATAGCTTGAAGATAAACACCAATCAGCGTCCTATATGCCGCTTAGGTCTGGTGTTGAAACTTGCAAGCCAAAGATAATTTTCTGACCCTATGCTTCTATGGCTATGGTCGCCGAACCCTTTTATTCAAAACCATTAGTCCTACACCGAACAAGTTATAGTTCCATTATGACCAATCGCAGGGGTGGCGATCCCGGGGAGGCCGACGGGGACAAGTGCCCCACCTTTATATACATAGGACACGTTATACATGTCTCCCCACATTTATCACCCCTCTCATTGGACGTCTGACCAATCTCTGGTCCACCTCTGACCAATCGGCTTGATGAAGGTTGATTTTACTATAATATGATTTTCAAGCAGAAGATCTATTCTTTCAGACAATATAACAACTTAGTCATTATTTCCATCGTCTGCTTTCATTACTTATTCTTACTTGATAGTCAAGATCATTGATAAATACTATTATTATTTTATATACGTGTAGGCCTTTATATACTTCTATAGCTCGTCATCCAGTACAATTCACTCACCCTTGACCATTTTGTTAATCTTTTAAATTCTTATTAGTGCTTCAGCTAAAAGACAAAACTGTGGCTGAAAAACCTTTCCGTTTCTAAACTTCTTTAGAATTCATCATTTTCGCGTTTCATTGTAGGCCTAGTTGACTGTTAGTTATTGCAGAATCAGGACGAATAAATAATTGGACGCGTCATAGTAACATTTTAGCAATCATAGATTTTATTGTTGATAGATTTTTAATATTTATTGATTTTTATTATTTGTAGGTTTTTATAATTTGTAAATTTCCGAGTTCTCTATGTCTTTCTTGACATATCGGGCTTTGACTGCAGCAATCTTGTCGGTAACTGCAACCAGAGGTGTAACAAGCGGGGGGTAGAGGGCACCGGCCCCAGTTTTAAAACTGGGGTCGGGCAAAGCCCCCCCAGGTTTAGTGCTCAGTGCCCCTGCATGTGCCCCCAAATCGGTTCTATTTTTTTATGTTTCTCCAATAGCTTTTTATATTTCATGATTAAGGTATTGTGGGTCAATAAATTTCCAATAGTTCAAAGTTTGTTTTTACGATTTGTTCTTGCTTAAAAAACTGTCATTTACAAATGAGAATAACGCATGTTTTGTTATTCATTCATCTATAATGTATCACTTTGTTCCTGCCCAAAATACAGAAAATTTCTGACATTAGAATATTCGTCATTGGCTGAAGAAATAGTCTAGTGGTTGGTCTACAATCATGAAGTCGGGGTTCAGATCCATGTCAGGGCACAAATTTGATTGGAAATGTCTGTTGGAACATGCAACTCCTAGCCTACTCCGCTATAATGAGAAGTTAGTAGCATGGAAGACTTGCGTGGAGCTGCTCTGTTGGTGATGGAGACTGGTGAAAGGCTGTGGCGATCGATAACTCAACGTAAGTCTAGTGCGCGATCGGTCGTTCTTCCAGCCATCATCCGACCCTAGTCTACAATCGTGACTCATGACTTCCATTTCTTTGCAGTCTGAGTTTGACAAAAATCGTATCCCGAGTATCCAACTTACAACTCTAAAATTGTCCCGTTGACCATGATGACCCCGGATATTGAATTGGGCAAAAACTCACTCATTTGGAATTTAGCAATACTAAATTAGTTCCGGCTATTGATTGCAATGTGTCAACCAAGTGATCTCACAATAAACGAGTGTTAGGCCTACACTGACCTAACCCTTCAAGATGGAAGCTCTGAGAATGAGTGATGAATGCTATTGCAATGACCATGTTACCAGCCTCATGATGGTGGACAGACTAATTTTCATGCAATTTTACTGTATATTGTACAAAATATTAGGCCTACTTTATAGTGTATACTTTAAAAGCGTCCAGCGTATCTCATTTCTATGGAGTAATTACGATAAGATGACTTGTTAAGATCATTTGTGCCCCCATCTAAAAAAAATTCTGGAGCAAAATTCAAAAACGGGGGGCATTTTGTGGGGAAAATTATGCCCCCTAGATTTTAAAACCTTGTTACACCTCTGACTGCTACAGATTTCGAAGATTAGTATTATTATTTTAACCCTTTCTATAATCCGAGCCTCCTTTAGTTCCTCAAATCACCAGCAATAAATTTATCAGCAGACGTTGAAACGAAAGATGCTTTTGTTAGGGAGAAATTAATTCTAGAGAAAGCTATGCGTCTTCTTTGTCCCTTCCCTTTCAAAGGCAATTATAATGAAGAGGTAATGAGTTTGTGTCATCAGTCGAAAGTCGAGTTGAAGCTGCGTAAACTGTGGAACTGATGAATCCGATTACGGGGCAATCGAAGAAGCGATGCTTTTTCTGAAACCCAATCGCTATCATTTGCTGAATTGAGTTTCACAGATGGGCTGCGAACAGGGTTCTTATCGCAGCAAAAGCCCTGACCTCATGCCAGAACTGTGAGCCTAATGAGGAGCTTTATTGGCCACCGTACGCCCTGCAGAGATATCGGCATGGGTAACAGACACAGTGACAAGGAGACAACGAAACCTGTAGTGATACATAAAAGAACATAATGAGACGGAGAGGAACGCGATGAGACGGAGAAGTGGAGAGAAAGAAACGGACAGGGACGTTGGTAGGGACTGATTGACAGCCTGACAGACCGCTGCAGCAGTGCCACTCATAAATGCGAGCATGTGAACGCGAAATTTACAACTGAACCCTTTCGTGCCCCATCACGTTCTGAGCTGCCCCTCATTTCCAGATTTGGGCCCAATTACACCTCAGATTTATGCAAAAGCCAGGCAACCATGCAGACAGGCCAACAAACAGACGGATAGACGGAAGGACGACTAGACAGCCAAATATACAAATAGAGGAACTACGTACCTGGTTAATTTATGCGGATAATACCCTGCTAACTTTGAATCCGAGGGGTGCTGGAAACCTTGATTGGAAAGGCGAGCGAGCGAGCACTTCAAGTGCTGAATATTCATGAGAATAAACGATAAACATTGAAGAGAGCGTTGGCATCGTGGGCCAATTACTGAGCGGCTTCGTTAGTCGGCTTGAATATAATTGGTTGGAAGCTGAGGATGGGATGGGATCTTTAACTGGTGAAGAGAGCCAGTGATCGGAGTGTTAGGTTCAAAGACTGTCCTTTGTAGCTGAAAGACTTTGCAAGAATGAGTTCAGAGTTTAGGTCTTGGATGAATTCAGGTAAGGCCATCAATTACAATACTAATTATTAGCATTATTATTAGGCCTCATGGCAAAGGTCAGTTTCTGTGTTTGTGGACGGTGGATTTTGACCAATTTGATCGGCTTAGCCTACACTTTGAACAATAGAACAACTTAGAACTTGATAGGCGGGCTTTGGCGTCAAAATGCTGAGAGGGGGTCTATGCAAGGGATGATTTTGTTAGTGGCCAAGAAGAGTTAGACCAGAGATTAAGTCAATGAAGTTCAACTATTCAGAAGGAATTAATGAACCCGAGATGAAAGGTTTTAAACTTTCAAGATTTCGCAATGGCGAGAGCACGAAATCTCGTCTGAGTTCCTATTGTTTTATTTGAGTAATTGCATATTACAATGACAACACAGAAATACAACACAACTGAAATATGATATTTCCCTTCTTACAAATGCACAAAAGCATTTGCAGTCATATTGCAGAGCAATTTTGCGCGAAGACTTGCTCAAGGTTTCTACATCTAATTCTTCGGACGTGAATCGAACCCGTACTCTCCACATTACAGGCCGACCGCTCTAACCAATCGGCCACCATGGTCTGTTCCGTTGAAGAGTATTCTAGCCAATGAAATTGTTTTCCAAAAGAAAAAGTTGGTGCGTATACATTTTCCAATGTGGTGCCAGAAATCTTTAACTCTAAGTTGATCGCATGAGACCTTTGACTTTTAAAATTATACTGAGTGCAATAAATAAGGGAAGTTTGAAAAGCTTCGAAGCATTGTTCTGGAATTAAGGTATGCTGTCATGAAAAGAAACCCCATTTAATAATAATGCCACGAACTCCGCTACTGTTTGGACTTTTACAGTGCCAATCCAAAGCCTGGAGGGGGCGGCACCAAATCATCTTTGATATGGAACGGTGTCGCTAAAAAATCAACAACAACAAATAAAAATATAAATGCCGTGCCAGTCGGATTTGTCTGTCCTAAACCATATCTCTTACTCAGAACAAAGTCATTTGATACTCATTCTAAATTATTCTAGTCCACCTAAGTCCCATATAAATATTTGTGTGTACTCGTGAATGCATTTGCTATACGTGCGCTTATAATTATGTTGATAAATGCGTATGTGTTTGTGTACAAATATGGGGCCTGCCTACTTAATGTTAATCGGAGTGTTTGAGTCAGGTTGTTTACAAGGCTTGTCGGAACGTCTGTCTGATGTGGATGGGTCTATGGGGTGAAGTGGTTCGTATACCATCCATGGGTATACATGGACAGATCATCGAGTGGCTCATGAGGAGGCGGACGGGGATCCGATAAGATATTCAATGCAAACTCAGCTCACGCAGAGTGAACGAAGCCAACCCTGACGCTCATCGCGGAGAGGAGCAGGCAGCCCTGTCTCTCTCTCTCTCTCTCTCTCTCTCTCTCTCTCTCTCTCTCTCTCTCTCTCTCTCTCTCTCTCTCTCTCTCTCTCTCTCTACTAACCCCATTTCCCCGCAATCCATCGTTTAGCTTTATATCAGAATGCCTATAGCAATAATTATGTCTGTAGATCATTTCCATGATCTTCCATTAAACTATGTCCGCATGGTTCTAAGGTAAAGCTTCCTGACTGCTTCATGAACTTACTGCTTGAATGAATGAACAATATAGACGTATACAGACAGAAACACCGACAGAAAGAAAACGACCATCAACAGACAAAACACAGAAAGTCTTTTTCTCTGTCTGTCGGTATTTCGTTCTGTCGGTCTTCCTGCACCTGTGTGTCGGTCGTTTATATAACACACATATACAGACAGACAGATAGACAGACAGACAGATAGACAGACAGATCGACAGAGATAGATTGACCGACCATTATTGTGCTAACGACGAATGGAACGAGATAACGACGGCGTCATCCAACGACATTGCTTAATACTTGCGAATGAGCGCACGACCGATTGAGGCAAAGAACATCCGGATGAGAGAACGAACGAACAAACGAACGAGGAAATGATCGCAAGAACGACTGAGAGAACGAAAGAACGAAAGAAGGAATGAGCAATAAAACGCGTGAACATCCAATGATCGAATAAATGAACGAATGAGTGGACCCTACACGAGCCATAATATATTTCTCGCGAAGGTCGGTCTGCAAGACATCTGGAGCAGGTTAGCAAGCATTCCCGCATAAATTAGTTTCCCCTCCTGTGTGTGTATGGGGTTAAAGGCGCCATTTAAGATAAGACCCGCAAATGGGAAGAGAGGGCTGGGATGAATGGAAAAGTTTTTAGGAACTGATCGCTTTATTGGAAAAGGAAAATAGTAGGCTATATATGACAGAAGTATTGATCATGTAAATCACCTGTTAGGCTACATGTGTGGAAGAGGATAAAAATGCCGAGAAAGGCTATATACAAAGATGACAAATCTATGATGAATTGTTGAAGATTTGGTAAGGAATTTTTAGCTGTATGACAGCATGCAAGGCGCCAATCTATCCTACTGGGTTATATAACCGATATCTGAATATATATTATATATCTGTTATCGAACCCGGATATCCTTTTGACCTTTGTGTCAGCGTTTACCATGCAATCATCTCCCGAATCCCAATTGAAGAATTGATGAAAAATTGATGATGATATCAACGACGACGACGTGGTGATGACGACGACTATGAACGACGACAATAACGATGATGATGTTGGTGGTGATATTTAGATCTATATCACCTGCAGCGGCATTCTCATCATCATATTTTTAATTTCCTTATGTTGCGCTAGTTGCTTTAAACCGCGCTATATATTAAATGTCAAGCCCTTAATTTCACTTTTATGGTAAAAGGTTTTAATAAAGACATTAGTAAACGCGAAGCTGCATCTTTCATTTTGAGGCCATAGACAAAGAATTTCGTGTTTTATTTCACTGTTGAGCAGTTTTCTTTTTTGTATCAAATTGAAGAGGAGTTTGATAATTAAGACCCAGTTTCTGTCATCAGTCAGTTTGTCTTTTACGATTGAATCCAATTAAAACGAGGCTGGGCTAACAGCCGACGGACGGCAATACGATTCCCAAGATTATATTTCTATAGTCTATAGGGGGAGGGGGAAGGTGGGGGTGGAGGTGGAGGTGGGAGTGGGGGAGGTGGATAATAGTCCTACTGATTGCAATGAATGCCATGCATGCAATGATGTCATCCAGGCACCATTTTTTGGAATTGACAGCAGGAACAGCTATGAAAATGAGAAGTTCCTCTACATATACTCTTACTGGCCTTTTCAAATAATGGCGTTGGACAATCGGGTCGTTTGTGGTTGCAATGGTCACATGGCACTTGACCCGGAGCAGAGACAATGTACTATCGAATGGTTGTGCACACGTCTGAATTTAGGAAGAAGAGAAACTTAAACTACACCTCATATATGGTAGAAGGTACAGATTAACGACACTGTGTGATAACAAAGATCACCTGCGTCGCCCTCCTACTTGATCAAGGCTTGGGACTGGTACTGTCAGAGTGCGAACAGTGGTGGAATTATAGTTCGTACTGTCAATCAATTTCGATTATTAGAAGTGCGCTGCTGTCCTCAAGTGCACGTCCGCGTTCAAGAAAAGGACGCTTCTTTTGAGGACCGTAACGTAATGTTTCACAACCAAATCGAAATCGTTGATGTCCTCCGAAGCGCCGTGCGAGTGGTTGTCTCATAAGTCGCTCCACGGCGCAGACGCTCGATGCGCTCGCCCTGATCGCGGCGGAGGAGTTTACAGCCGGCAGCCATGCACCCTGTACCTGCCGGCTGCCGAAGCGCAGAAGCATCGTCCGTCAACGCACCTTTCGAGAGACTGCCTCAGAAGATCGATCGACGGAGCCCCCTACCCGTGTGCCTGTCATGGCGAAGGAGCATATAGTCAACTCTGAATTCTGGCAGGCAGCCGCTTGCTGGAGACGAGAGTCGGTGACCAAGCACGGAAGGGCGATAATCCTCCGCCACAGGACGTCCGTGTAGCCCGCGCCAGTCCCAAGCCTCGACAAGAAGGAGGGGGAGATGCCAATAGCCATCCGGCTCCAGCGCGTCGTATACAGATAATCAGAAATTGTTGATGAAGTAATATCAAGATCAAGGTTCTAACGCGACGATTTTTGATCTGCTCGATACGGGATCGAATATATCTGGCTCAATTTTTATGAAGATTATGGCAATCCTGCTGCTTAATGGTGCAAATGTTGGCAGCAAATATCTCAGATAATTATATGTATGAAACCAGAGGTCCGTGAAACTATTCTGAGAGGAAATCATAGGTGTAAGTGCTTGCGATTTCATTTTCTTAGCCCTAGTTTATGTATATATCAGAGGTGTAACAAGGTTTTGAAAAGTGGGAACGGCGCATAATTTCTAAAACATTGTCTCCCAACTTTTAAATTTTGCCCCCCCCCCCCGAAATTTGAAAAATAGGGAGGGCAGAGATTTTCTTACCAAAATTCATCTGATCATAATTACTCCATAGAAATGAGATATGCAGGACGCTTTTAAAGTATACGCCATAAAGTAGGCCTACTATTTTGTACAATATACAGTAAAAGTGCATGCAAATTAATCTTTTCCATCATCATGAGGCTAATAACGTGGTAATTGCAAAATCGCAAGTGCTGGATGCAAATAAATTTCTGCTTTAACTTGCCGCAAGATTCGTGTCAACGTATCAGTTATTTAGATATAATATTCGATATGCATATTTACAGACATTTCTGTAGTGCCTCCATAATTACTTACTTAAATAGACTATGCCATAGTTTTGATTAGGGTTTCATGTTTAATCAATGACTACAAACAACTATAATGTTGCTATAAGATGGTTGAGTACATGTTGGCTGGTGAAAACAAGGCAAATGTCAACATTCGATAGGCACATTCATAATTGGTTAAAATGTCGGGATTTAGGTGGAAGAGCAGTACTTGAGCTAACCTTGAGATTGCTACGAAGGAGTGGAGTACTTACAACATTATTTCCATGGCCTCTGAATGCAAAGGTGGAAACCCATTCATCACTATCTCTCGGAGCTTCCCACTTGAAGGATTGGCCTAACACTCGTTTATTGTGAGATCACTTGGCTGACACATTGCAATCAATAGCCGGAACTAATTTAGTATTGCTAAATTCCAAATGAGTGAGTTTTTGCTCAATTCAATATCCGGGGTCATCATAGTCAACGGGACAATTTTAGATTTGTAAGTTGGATACTCGGGATACGATTTTTGTCAAACTCAGACTGCAAAGAAATGGAAGTCATGAGTCACGATTGTAGACTAGGGTCGGATGATGGCTGGAAGAACGACCGATCGCGCACTAGACTTACGTTGAGCTATAGATCGCCACAGTTTTTCACCAGCCTCCATCACCAACAGAGCAGCTCCACGCAAGTCTTCCGTGCTACTAACTTCTCATTATAGCAGAGTCGCCTAAGAGGTGCATGTTCCAACAGACATTTCCAATCAAATTTGTGCCCTGACACGGATCTGAACCCCGACTTCATGATTGTAGACCAACCACTAGACTATTTCTTCAGCCAATGACGAATATTCTAATGTCAGAAATTTTCTGTATTTTGGGAAGGAACAAAGTGATACATTATAGATGAATGAATAACAAAACATGCGTTATTCTCATTTGTAAATGACAGTTTTTTAAGCAAGAACAAATCGTAAAAACAAACTTTGAACTGTTGGAAATTTATTGACCCACAATACCTTAATCATGAAATATAAAAAGCTATTGGAGAGACATAAAAAATAGAACCGATTTGGGGGCACGTGTAGGGGCACTGAGCACTAACACTGGGGGCTTTGTTCCCCTCCAGTTTTAAAACTGGGGAGGCCGATGCCCCTCCTGCCTCCTTGTTACACCTCTGTAAGTATATTCATAATTACGATAATTACGTGATTAAGGCTTTACCAGTGGATAGACATTTTCGTGTATAGAACTAAAGAGATTTGCTGTCTTAATCAGATCTGCAAAGCTGGTCGAGTCATCCAAGAATAAATTAATTGATTAATAGATGAAGTTTGCTATTTTAATGCTCCAGAAGTTAGTTAATAAATTGTCACATTTTGCTGTTTTATGCGTCAGAAAAGCTAACTTTTGCTGTATTTATGATATTAAATAGTCAAAACTGCTTTGTTTCTACAGGACTGTCTTGAAATAGAGAAATGGGTGTTTTAGATTCGAGAAGTATCTGTAACTATTGGCTGTCACATGGGTTCATTGCACACGCTGACAACATCAGCTTATAGTCTTGCATCAGACCGAGTAAAGGTCGACCATGAATGGACCATGTTTGAACGTATACACAGTCTATTGTTCTCCTTACTGATACTGGTCCTATAGGCCATTTCTTAGGCTGATCTTTCTAGACAATGAATTACGGTGTGCGTAAAAGAGTGCGACTTTACGATCCTGATATCTTAAATGTGGCCAGTTGCGCGCTACTTTAACTCAAGAAAGAGGTTATAAATAGCGATGGAGGTCACACCTGATTTACAAATTGTTCCTGGCCAGCAGGCGGGAAGACGGAAGCAGCACAGGCGGTTAGGGCTTACTTCGTCTCAGTCTACCCCTTACAAGCCCTCTCCACCCCATCCTCCTCTATGGCTCTGTCGAAGGATTTAACGGACCTTAATTAGATGATCTGCTGTCCGTCCAATTGAAAACCAATTGAATAGTTTATGTCCTCGAGCGACGGAAAGTGTTTGGTATACGGAACGATGCAGTTTGCTTACATGCTAGAAGAGGAGAGGGAAGAAAGAAAGAGAGAAGGAATAATGCAGCTGGAAATGATAAGGAAATGAACGTTGAAAAGCAGGAGTGGTAGGATGAAACGATGAAGAGAAAGAAATAACCGTATACCTGAACACTTGAATTTCCCTTTAAAGGGAGCAAAAGAAGAGACACAGACCGAATTGGGGAATAGTAGATCGAAAACAAATAACGACAAGGAAATGATTGAATTTTGGTTTAATACGAAAAGAAAGGCAGGAAAATGAGCGGAAGAGGGTTAGTTCGATCGATGGAAGAGATAAGAGGAGAAAGGAAGAATTGGATCTGATGGGGAATACGATTGAGATCGGAGCAGAGGATTGAACACATGTGGCAGATTTAGCATACGATGGAAATGGAAAGAGAAGTGTTATAGGAAGACACGATTAAGTAAAACAATAGACCTATTTGATTGGACCTGGAAGAGTCGTCGTCCGGCAATTATAGAGGATAGTTTATTGCACACTTGTAGGTGTTTTCCCTACTCCATGGCAGTTAAGATTATCTAAACACTGGGAAGAAATTAAGAACGGCTGTTAGAAGAGGAAGTGTTGATCATATAATGGGACCTGCTTTAAATCGACCAAGTACTTCCTCCTCCTCCTCATCCAGTCATTATCCCTCCGTTTCCGGGATTGAAAAGGCGCCAGAGAACCGTGGCCCACTACACGCACACCATTTCCAGATATCCGTCTACATGTGGGCAGCAGATACTTAGCATCGCAGGCATTGAACTGTCGTCAACGACAACCATTCGTACTATACTACATTGTCAGAATTACAACTGCCAGCAAGAATAATGTGCACGGTTTCATAATTAGAGCCACCACCGTCCGGTCTCTGTTCATTTCTCGCCGAATTGATCGGATGAGAGCTTTCATCGACGACGTTTCTAAGAGCGAAGAGAGTTAATGATTGCGGTGATGCAAAACACACGCACCCCACAATTGATGTTCATCTCTTTATCAAACAGTAGTACTAAAATTATATTCGTAGGATTTCTGAATGAATTTGCCCCATCAAGTGAAGATATACCGCCCTTCCTTTCCTGCTGCAGGGCGCTGAGACCGTCTCTGGCCAATCGCGGCGTTGATCGAAATATTAGTCTGACTTTTGTTGCCCTCTATATAAGCAGACGACGACCGACGGCCCCTCTCTTTCATCGGATCATGTGAGGAGCCGCCGCCGCCGCCGCTGTCAGCCCTCGATTGCATTGCATTTCGCTGGGTATCTTGGCGCTCGCTGCAGGGTATACCTCCAAAGGATCAGTTTACACGATGCCTAACATTTCTTCAGTCGCCGTCGCACAAACGTACCATCCATCAGTCAATGCTGCAGTTGAGGTATACAGGCAGTCAACGCTCCATCCTGACATACCTAATCATACACACACATAATATATATATATATATATATATATATGGTGTGTATATATGTATGGTGTATATTTATTGCGTATATATTCACATACGTGCCTATATACATGTATATCGGATATTATATTGAATGTACGCACATGTCGCCTATAAATCAAGTTTAAACCGATTCGCGTTTAGAGGTTTTAAAATATTTATCTTTATCGTTTATAATATATGTGGCGTGTATAATGGTCTGCATAATGCATGGCACATGTGTCGTAACATGTTGCAGATGTGTTTAAGCCAACCTATTTAATGTTATTATATCGGTATGCGTAAGATACGCTCATGTAGCCAATGATATAAGTAGGTTTGAAGGTAGTTAATGCACTCATTTTGTGATGCCCATCGTTCGGTCGTGTATAAAGCCTAGAGCTGGACATTAACCACCTCTGTCCATTTTACGCAATGAGCGCCTTGCACGGATCTCCACATATTTAAAAATTTTAATATTAAGCCTAATTCAGGCTAAATGGCGAATCTATGATATATATCATAATCGCTATTTGCTATTCGGATAAGCATAACATGTGCAAAACAATTAAGGTGCGTATATATATATATATGCATGACCGAGTTTTGAAAGAAAAACATGTAGGCCTATTTAAGTGGCAGATCTTATCAATTGAGTGGCAGATCTTATCAATTGGGTGGCAGATCTTATCAATTGGGTGGCAGATCTTATCAATTGGGTGGCAGATCTTATCAATTGGGTGGCAGATCTTATCAACTGGGTGGCAGATCTTATCAATTGGGTGGCAGATCTTATCAACTGGGTGGCAGATCTTATCAATTGGGTGGCAGATCTTATCAACTGGGTGGCAGATCTTATCAATTGGGTGGCAGATCTTATCAACTGGGTGGCAGATCTTGTCAATTGGGTGGCAGATCTTATCAAATGGGTGGCAGATCTTATCAATTGGGTGGCAGATCTTATCAATTGGGTGGTGGGTCTCAAAACCGAGATTCCGGCGAGATCCGGTTGAATCTAACCACAGCACGGTCTTCGACCGCCGATAATTACGTGTAAATTCTACACCTGTAGTATACCTTGTTATTCGTTCGTTGTCTATTATATATATATATTTATATATATATTTATATATATTTTTACATATATATGTTTGTACTAATACTGCAGTTTGTAAATTGAAAATTAACGGAAAACAATAATTCTGATTATTAATAGTCACGTTAAATTGATAGCCCAGAAATTGAGTCAACTATGCAGAGGTGATTTAAAAAGGCATGATTTCTGTATCCAGTGGCTTTCGCCAAATGGATGCTTCCTACTCTGTCTGTATATGCGTTTGTCTGTCTGTCTGCCTGTGGTCGTTCTATCAGTAGGTTAATCTGTCTGTCACTTTCTCTCTCTCTCTCTCTCTCTCTCCTTTCTGTCTGGCTGTCTCTACCTCTCTGTCTCTGCCTGTCTGTCTGTTTATCTATCTGTTTGTCTCTCTCTCACCTACTGTCTCTCTCTCTCTCTTTCTCTCTCTTTCTCTCTCTTTCTCTCTCTTTCTCTCTCTTTCTCTCTCTTTCTCTCTCTTTCTCTCTCTCTCTCGCTCTCTCTCTCTCTCTCTCTCTCTCTTTCTCTCTCTCTCTCTCTCTCCCTTGCTCTCTCTGTCTCTCTCTCTCTCTGTCTCTCTCTCCCTTGCTCTCTCGGTCTCTCTCTCTGTCTCTCTCTCTGTCTCTCTCTGTCTCTCTCTGTCTCTCTCTGTCTCTCTCTTCTCTGTCTGTCTGTCTCTCTCACCCCTTTCTCTCTCCTTGCCTGCCCCTCATTCTAGGTCCAATAATTACTCTGTTATTTCCCATAGTTGCTAATGCATGCATGCATAGACATCTCTCATACCTATTTATGGCACATGGAACTGGTGTTCTTTGTCCCTCTCTTCCTGCTTCCATCCTGTTTCCTTCTTTCCAGTGTCCTTTGCCTTCCATTCAAAGGCCTGATTCCTTCAGAGACCTTGACATCATTCGCCACTTCCTCCGACATTAAGCATCCCGTCCTGCTCTGCCCAATCGACTTACAGGATGGCATTGTCTGTTCTGCATAATCTTACCTGGCGATCAACACAGTTTTACTCTATAACTTACTTCATCTGGCCTCACAACCCACTCAACATCATCTCACCACACCTTACATAAATAATAATTATCTTTTGACGCAGACATGAACGACGTTCCCTACGTCGACATTCCGGGTCTTCCCCCACTCGACGGCAGCACAGACGACGCAAGTCCACTGATGGCAGGTGACAATAGCCCAGCGAACAATGTCTGCGCCATCTGCAGCGACAGAGCCACCGGAAAGCACTACGGTGCTGCCTCTTGCGATGGATGTAAGGGGTTCTTTCGGCGCAGCGTGCGAAAGAACCACACGTACACGTGTCGCTTCAGCAGATGCTGCATCGTCGATAAGGACAAACGCAACCAGTGCAGGTACTGCCGACTGAAGAAGTGCTTCCGCGCTGGGATGCGAAAAGAGGGTAAGCTCATCATCGACTGTGAATCATAGACCATCATCCATTGAAGCAAAATGTCAATCATAGACCATCATCCATTGAAGCAAAATGTCAATCATAAACCATCATGCATTGAAGCAAAATGTCAACCATAGACTGTCATTCATTGATTACGCGATCGATTATTTGCTCATTGATTGACTCGGTTGTTGAATGATTTGTTGTGTGGTTGAAGGAATGAAAGATTAATTAATAAATATATTACTTAATTAATTACAAACGAAAGATCCTGTTACCAACTCACTCCATGAGCCTATCGATAGAAATTCCTGACCCATAGGCGTATGCTTGAAGTTTAAACTGATTGAATGAAGTTAAGCCTAAGTAATATTGTATTCACAAAGGCATGTATCTTGAACTTTCAATAACTGTTAATGATATTATATATTTCGCGTCCTATATGAGCTGGACCTCTGCTGGGCATTTGCCTCTCTGCGACCTCTTGATGGACCTGCAAGTCCATCTACGAATACATTGATCCAAACATCCATCCATATACAGGAGGATGGGAACCGACTGAATTAGTTCATGTAATCTATAGCAGTATATTTACTGTTTTGTACATGCAGCGGTACAGAATGAACGAGATCGAATAAGCAATCGTAGATCGACGTATGATGACATCAGCCAGACTGGTTCCCTGTCGGTCAATTCCTTAGTCCACGCCGAAGTCTCCTCCAGACAGGTGAGTCATAATACCAGAGCTGCACATCTTACCAGACAAGAAACTCAGTCTTGAAATTTGTTACTCGAAGTAGACCCATGAGAACATAGTTCTTCAGAATTATTCACGTGCAAGATCACGGGTAACAGATAGATCACGATAGCAACAAGCATTGCAACTGAAATAGTAAATTCACCAAGAGCTTTTCAGAAGAAACTGACCAGAGACCCTCTGTGTATGCTATAGTTTGAATGATGTTCAGTTCAATCAGAACTCTAAGAATTCAGCTTCACATAATTATGGGAAGCTATGGTAAGAAGGTCGATTATAATCCTTGACTATATATATCCATTAGTATATAGGTACGACGGCACATCTGTTTGTCTCTGTCCTGTTTCAGATGACGGTACCTTCGCCAGCATCGAGCGGAGAAATATCGCAGAAGACGATAGCAACGATATCCGATATCTGCGAGTCAATGAAGCAGGAACTTCTGGTCATGGTTGAATGGGCCAAGTTCATTCCGAGCTTCTGCGAGCTACCACTTGACGATCAGGTATTACTCACTTCAGATAGACCAGATATAACTAGCTCATGTGCACAACGGATATTCAGCGCGGGGTTAAGAGGTCATGACTTCATGTTGACCTATGTGATTGTAAAGAAAATGATTCTTTGTATAACTCATCTTACATATTTCATGCATACTTGTCAGAGATTCCATCACAGGCGCCAAAGGAAACCCGCGACTACAAAATTAATTCTACATCAGTTAGTTGTAATGTAATTAATATGTAAGACCTAATGTAGAGCGGCATTTACGACGACATAGAGCGTGCATGAGTGAATATGCATGATGAATTTCTCCCTAAAAGGCGCTATATAAATGTTTAATTACTTAACACATGGGCACTTACTTTTCTGCCTTGGTAGTTAGCGATATAGCTAGATAGATTGGTATAAATATATACAGACAGACAGACAGACAAAAGACAAAGACGCAGCCTGCGGCTTCTATATATTTAACGATCACAGTCATTAGGAGTTGACATGTCATCAGCACTCGTAATCGTAATCTCCACACTTCTAAAGAGCCAGTCGAATCAGATGATGCCATGCGCACCATCCTATTCACGAGCGCTGTGGCAACGATTTGTCCGTTTGTGTGTATGGCTTAGGTGGCCCTTCTGCGAGCGCATGCGGGTGAGCACCTGTTGCTTGGATTGGCCAAGCGATCTCTGCCTCATAAGGACGTCCTTCTGCTCAGCAACGACACCATCCTTCCTCGCAATTCCCCTCACGACGCAGGACTCAATAGAATCATTGCTCGCATCCTAGACGAGATCATTCAACCACTCAGTGAGGTCCAGCTGGACAACGCAGAGTTCGCTTGCATCTCAGCCATCGTCTTCTTCGATCCAGGTATGGCATCAGGGACCTTGAAGTCCTTCGCGCACAATATAGCTCTGCAATATAACCGCAATTGTGCCGTCGCAGCATCTGTGCACTTCTGAGCTGATTGCAAGAAGGGCGACATGCAAATTACAGTTGTGTTGTATCTTTATCCTGAGTCGAGTTTAGTGAGGTGGCTGAGGCCGTATTTTGTCTGCAAGGCGATGTTAAGAAGAGATAACTCGAGGTTGAAGTCAGCGAGAATTAAAATGAAAAGGTCATGGACTCTTATAACTAAATGCGCACACTATGCACCAGTCACTGATTAATATATAAACCCTGAGCAAGTCTCTCTCTCACTCAGTATTGCCCATCACCAAAATGCTATGTCGCAATGACCAAAGTAGCAATCTGACTTCTGTGGCGCCCCATTCTGATGCTCAAGACACCAACCGATGGTCGCTTCTATAAACATTTAAATATAATAACAATATGTGATCGGAAAATCAGGTTGAAATTCGATTTGTCATAAAAACTCAGATGGTGACTGATATTACGAGATTTACCTCCATGCATAAATCAATATTCAAATATGAGAACATTCCTCTTCCACGGGAGCCTAAAGTGCCACCTTTTGAAGAATATATGCATAACCGGAAACAATTAATTGAAAATAGAGCTACTGTTGTTGAACCTGCAGACGCCAAGGGCATAAGCGATCCGCTGAAGATCAAGTCGATCCGTTACCAGATCCAGGTCAACCTGGAAGACTACGTCAACGATCGTCTGTATGACTCCAGAGGACGCTTCGGAGAGATCCTTCTGATCCTTCCAAACCTCCAGAGCATCACGTGGTTGCTCATCGAACAGGTTCAGTTCATGATGACCTGTGGAAACCTTAAGATCGACAGCCTTCTACAAGAGATACTCCTTGGAGGTCAGAGTCTTTAGCCAGATTTTTTTATGGTATAATGTTATCTTGTATTGGGTGGTAATATAATTAGGCCTATGATCTTAGTTAATCATAGCTGATCCTATTTAGTATCTTATCCAATCGTAGCTCCTCTTTTTAAACTAATCTAATCTTATCCAGTGTCTTATTTGCCATCATCTGGTATTTTATCAATATTTTATTGTTATTATGTCTGGTCTGTATTGATCTTGCCAGTTGTTTTATCTTGCCTCGTATGGTATTTTATCTTAGCATATCGGATCTCAATAATGGCTTATAATATATTCTGATCAGTTTTATCTTAGTCGATTTAATGTTAGCTAATCCACTACATAAATATAAATTCAAAAAGAGCGACAGCAGCCGATTTATTAGTATAGGCAGGCCCTTTCGGAGGTTCGAGGAGACCCGGGCCATTCGCAAAATCTAGGACCCTCAGTCCCTCAACTCTTCATCTTATTAAAATTGCACATGGTAAGGCCTATATTATCTATCTATGAAAAAATCAAAATGGTAGAAATCTAAGATAAAATATCTTTTAATCATTCTTATTTCACAAATGCTTTTTGTCCTTTTTGATTTGCAAATGATTAAATTATTTTTTAGAGAAATCTACTTTTTTTGCAATATCACAGTTTATATTAAGTAGGCATTGCTCAGTCCATTCAACCGTTGTTGTTCAACTGTTGAGCGATGGTGATTTCAGAGGCGGTGAATTTGTTGGAGAGGTGGGAGGGACACCCAATGAGAGGGTAAGAAATGTGGAGAGAGACAAACGCATCACGTTTCCCCTCTCTGTAAAAGGTGGCAGGACCTGCCCCCCTCGATCCCCGGGATCGCCGCTTCTGGTGATTTTTGATTTTGTTGCAATACGTTGAAAGTTCTTTCACCAGAAGCCACTGCTGCTGGAAAACTGATGAAAATATGTAGTGCAACAGTGATATTGGGGAACACTGCAGATAGACCAAGTCCAAGTATCTTTCAGTAGGAAAGTATAATGTCGGTTTGCATTCTTCTTTGAAATTAGTGCCATGAGCTCTTCTAACATCTCACTCCCAAGATCTTGTGAGTTTTTTGTCATAATGCTGTTGACATTTCTTTAGCAGCCGACAATAAATCTTCGTCAGTCAAATTTTTAAAGTTCCAAAGATATATGCAAACAAATTACAAATGTCATATAATGAGTGAAACTGCTGTTGTAAACCTCATTGTAGGCTACGAACGTAAGGCAATATAGATGATTGATCACATTATTAATAGCCTATAACTAATTTATCTGATTTTAATTGAAACTATTGTAACCTAAGTTATCGCATGTGATATTGCACGAAAGTAGATTTCTCTAAAAATAATTTAATCACTTGCAAAACAAAAAGGACGAAAAGCATATACGTGAAATAAGAATGATTAAATTACATTTTTATTTCAGATTTCTTAAAATAATCCCTGAATTTTTTAAAATAGGCGAGGCCTATTTGAAAACAAAAAACCATGATAATATTTTTAAAATATTATTTTAATAATATTCAATGATTACATAATTAAGTTCCATTGAGCTGCATGATATCATTAAACTCCATTGAGCTGAAATTATTTTATCTGAGATTATTGCATAGAGCCTCCTCGTTGATTTTTATGAAGGGCCTAATTATCTGTCACTAGAAAACGTCAGATTCACCTGTAATGTTCGTTAATATTATAGTAATGCTCTTGATACGCAACTTCATCTGATGAATCTGATAATGCAGCTTTTTTAAATTTTACTGTTCGTTAAAATCGTTACTCAAGGTTATTTGAAGTAAAATTAAAACTTAGTATTAAGCAATTATAGTAGTACAGAGTTTAGTTGATTTTAATTTTATGGGCCCATTTTTTGAGACCCCTCTTCAAGCAGAGGCTCGGGCCAAGTGGTCCGCCTAACCCCCCTCTGGGGGGCCTGAGTATAGGCGTAGTATTATGTTTTATGACCAAATGCGCTGACATTTTAATTCAATCTCATCTTATTTTAATTTGTCCAATCTTCATAGGCATCTATAATGACCTGACCTGTATAATTACTGTTCTGGACAGGAGTTATATACGACGGAACATCGAATATTGGTTCAATGGGATCGGGTCTTTCTCCAACTTCCCTCTTTCTATCCCAGTCGTGTGGTGGTGTTCTCCAGCCTATCCACTCCTCATCGTCTTCGAATTCCTCCTTCAACTGCAACCCCTCTTCGTTGGTCTCGCGTGACTACCACCCGTCACGCCCTATGCGTCGTCACCCTGAGACAAACTTTGACTTTCCCTCCTCTGACGATGTGTGTCTACCGCACGGTTTGATGCCCTCTTCAGCGATGACCACAGAGCACCCCAGGAACGTCCGCCTTCGGACCGACTTTCCCTATCACAACATACACCACCAACAATCTTCAGTTAAAGACGGGGTTGCAGCCAACTCACCGTCCAATGCATCTGGGGCCATCATAGCCGAGGCTTACCGAGCCATCACTGACCCTTACGGACTGCAGACTGTCGAGCCTTATAACTCCGGACCAACGTACAGGGGCTTCGTTCCCAGGCACCAGCTCAAAACCGAGATGCTAGGATAGTCTGACTGGGACCGGATCTGAGTCAGATCGTGAACTCGCTCTATATGATATTATAGTTGACTCCGATCCAATTATGAGTGGAGTTTTGTACGACCCTAATAGGTTAGCAATCGAAGCTAGAACCAAGTCAACTCAAAGATGGTGAATTGATCAAAGCTTCTTGTAACTAAACGCACACCACTTTGGTCGTCAGTTGAGATGTACTACGTTACTAAAAGACGCAGGACGCCATTGTCAAATTGGTGCGAGACTAGTTTCTAGTACACTAGCTTCAATTCTGTAGCATCATGATGCTGGAGCTGGAGCTGGGCTGGAGGATCGTATCGTTGCTGTGGGGATAAAATATAACACAATTCTCGCATCTGCATCCTGAGTAAACGTAATTTCGGTAAAGACTTAGTTCGTACCCGATCCATGAAACCTCAATGAATAGTTATTAGATCTTGAATCTGTGTCCTAACAATGCTTCCAGCAAATAACCAACGCAAACCTCAGAACGAGGCGGCATCTGTGAAATGTATTCATGAGGACAAGCAATTACACCAAATGTGCCATTAACGTATACCTTTTTCTGAGTTTGCAAGCGAATAAGATCTTAAACTTTATAAACTCGGACGAAGGTATATTGAAATGCCTTTTAAGTTGCCAGGTTGTTGACGTTAAGCAGATTGTCAGAACATTGGGTTTACAGGTAGAAATGGTCAAAATACGTCGTCTAATGAGCTGTTGAGTTAAATGTAAACTGATTTAATTTGCAATTGTTTGTAACACTTGAAGCAGAACCGATTTGAAAATCTGTACACGACTTATTTGTACAATATTAATTGTTAGAGATGATCACAGGTTTGATGCAATACGCAACATTTTGTCCTTAATCGTCTTCTCTCACTTTGAACAATAGCCTTTATCAATAGTTGTAAGTGAATAATTATTCGTGTGGTCACTATGGAAGTGTAAAGTACGTTATTGTCTATGCCATATCACATTGAAGAAAAGCTTAGAAAAAAAGAGAATGTGACGGAGCCACTTTTCCCTGTCTGTAACTAACGTATCCTACCCATTGTTTAAGAGGGAATCCATAGTCAGCAGCGGGACATGTACGTTTTTGGATTTCCCATTGCTGAGCATCACAGATGTGTTGACGCTGTGAGGATTAGACTGACTGAATGTTCATGTACGGTTTAATTGCTTTGTTTTGACTTTGATTTACTTTAATTATTCGATTGATGTCTTAAAAATAAAATGGTTTTTATTTGATTTTGATTTGAACGTGATCTACAATATGGCCTAACTGCGCATATGACTAATGTCTCGCCAGTGCGAAGATAGAGTGGACAGTCTCTGAACAATGATTGATTAGTCGTGCATCATGTGAAATTCATTGTGTTCATTCAACTATTTCGCCGAGACAGGGTTGTTGAAACTGGCAACCTTCTCCTTCGCAACTGAAAGTCTAACGATCAAGTTCCTGAAGATTTTGTAAGAATTTGATTTTATTTCCATTCAGACAGGCAACAAAATAATTATTATGAACCTCTCAAAGGGTCTTAAACTCATTTGTAGAGGCTGCGTGAATTTCTCAGAAGATTGAACACTCTTTGTCTTTGATTTTTGCTTATGTTTTATTCCATGTATTGTTTTAAATCTTAAGTCATTCAACGATTTTCCAGGCTTTGTTCCTGGATAGAAAGCAGAAGGTGTAGACATGTTATTGTAATCTCGATTATATATATATATAAATGCTCGTTCATTTCAAGTGCTCTTAATAATTATATCTTCTTTTACACTGTATGTCAAACGATTTTGGATAGACTTGAGAAAATCTTCAGATTTTTATGTTCTGTGCAATTATTTTAAACATTGTTTGCAGGTTGTACGACCTTTTGTAGACATCTGATATAAATTGCTTGCTGTAATGGATCTTCCGATGTTTTGTTTTGAATAAAATACCAGACATTGGGATTCTGTGTTGATGTGCTTTGTATTAGATGCATACGCCCGTGTATAAGGTTGAGGCTACCAAGGAGCTTATTGATTGAGGTTATTTCTACAGATTTGTGGTGCTTGTGAAGCTATACACACCTGCTTGAATTGAAATTATTCGGTTTGGAGGAGGTCGATTTTATCATAATAAAAATCGCTGGTTTGGACATCAGGGATTTGTGTGAAAAATTTATTTTGTGCGGGAAACGCTTTAGATTTGTAAATCATGGTAAAGAGAAGTAATACACATGTATCCGAAGTATACGCAAAATATCGCAGATAAAATTAAACCTATATCGACTAGCAATGCGATATTTCAATTTTTCATTGCTGTAATCAATAATTTCACCCTCAGTTTCGCCTCCAGACTTTCATCAATTGTGAAACAGCTGAATAAAACTAAATGTCGCAATTAAACGATGGACCATGTTGAACTGAAAATCAAAACCTGATTTCAATTAAAGACTTATTAATTACTCAATTATACATTTAATTGCCCATCGCATCAGATATGTTCCGTGGAGCTTTCTAGCAACACCCTAAAAAAGGGATTGGATTGAATCGACACGTGACACATCTTTGTATCTGTGCAGTAAGCAGTCAATCTCGTACGTATAGGCTACTGTTTATATGCAATATAACACACAACGGTTCAACAATAGCCTAGGCCTACGTCTCTGTTAAGGTAAAGTAACTGGATAAAAATGAGAAGCCTTAATCGTCTACAATTTTAAGTATAAATGTACAGATGCCATAGGCCATACACTTAAACAGAAATCAATTATGTGCTGGAATTAAATTTAGGCGTTCCCCTTGAATAATGTAAGACGTTATCAGTTCTTTAAAACTGCACACGTCGGTCTCGGTTTGTAGACGGCAAATTCACCGATTTAAATCCTGGCAAAAAGAGAATAATCTTGAATTTTCAATTATTTAGCGCTCTCTGACTGTAAATCAGCATAATTTTTCGAAATAATGGCGATCGTGTCGTATCGTTTAAATCTAGGCATCGTTATGAATCATCGTTTGTTGCTGACAGTCGGGTTCTTCTGCTGGTGTTGTCTTCGGTCGTTGGTAGAGACATCGTTAGAAATGAGGTTTGTATTACACATGTAAAAATCACATTTCTACTTCAGACTTTAGGTAGACAAAGAGATGCATGATTGTCGACTGTGCTGTCACTCCTCCCCAGTGTCCAGTTAGTGTAAACATATTTCGCTGGTAAGTTGAAATCAAGTCTGGATGAAAATAAAAAATATAAAAAAACCCAGTTTGTATTATATTATATAAACATAAATTGCCTGCATATGGGACATAGTATGGAGCTGACGCGTTAAGAGTACAACAACAAATTAATAATTTCGTGCGTTTTGGTGTTTACTGACTTCTCAACACCTGCATTAGCTCCTCGGACAGAAAGATAGGAACACAAGAGTGTATACCCAATACCATAACCGACCACCACCATCACCGACCACCACCGACCACCACCGTCGACGTCGCCGCCGCCGTCGTCGTCATCATCAACATCGTCATCATCATAGTCATTTTCATCATCATAGTCATTTTCATCATTATAGTCATTTTCATCATTATAGTCATTATTATTCAAGATCAAAATAATATTCCTTTTGCTTGACGTATATGTTCACAAATCTTATTGAAAAACAATTTTCTTCAGTTATAAAAATTATCAAGTAAACTCATGAACACCGAATTTTGAAAAGACTCTGACAAAATTTTAGGGCCTATCACTGGAATATCAAAGAGTGACTGTCAGACCTAACTATATAGGTTTATATGCTACATGCACTTGTTTTTTTCTTGTCTTTTAAGTTGTATCTTATTTACTAGATAAACTCATTGACCTTATTCTTCTCTGTCTAACTACCAGGTGTAAAGAGGGTGGCCCGCCTACAGGACGTAGGTCCTTCTTGGGGATTATCTTCCCTGTTGATCTAATTTGAACATTTTGTCTTGATTCTACTTGTATGTACATTGTAAGCTGAGGTCAATAAAAAGAATTTGTCATGATCATTGTCATGTAAAAACCTTGTTAAAGTAAAAATTACCCCTCGTACCTCGTAAGAGTGCTAGAAAAGGTCTTTAATTGTCATTTCTTCAAGACTACATTTCAAGTCATCTGCTATGACAACCCGTCGACTTTTCTTTAAGTCTGTCTTTGAGCTGTCATTAATTTAGAACCCGAGATACATGTATCTCTTTCCGTTGTTTGTAGCCACAACATATGACCGTCTGTTCAAAGCTCCGTTGCCCGTTTGACAGGTGGCTGAAGAATGAAACGGTGCTGAGCCCAGTGAGTTAGAGGCTTTGCCTGCGGCGTCTGTATCTAAATACTGTGAACTAATCTCCGGAGTTCAGGGAGTTGCGATGGTCGAGGCGTCTTCAACTCGGACTTTTATATGAGTTACGTTGGGTAGAGATCCAGCACTCGACGTTGACGTCCTACGTGCCGATTGGACTCCTCCAATTGCTCGACTGTTCGGGTGGTGTCCATATCCTACATGTGTCTCGTCTTCGACGCCAGCAACTGCATAGCCAGGCTACTCCTTTCCAGTCATACCACTTCGAGCCAAGACGAAAAATAATTGGAAATGAAACACCACAACCATGAGAAGATACGAAGATATAACGATTTAGGTATGTCTTTTATATGTCCAGAAAAATGCATTAAGAAGATGATTAACAAATGCACTTATCTTAACCCTTATTCCATCATTTCTTCACTGTGCAAAGCGACTTGGTTGTTACAAATGATCGGCCAACTACGGTGCCGTATAGAAATTTTCTTGTTTTCGACCCATTCCCTTGTAATAAGACTCCTAACAACCTGAGACATGATCTCCTCGACCATTTTGTTTTGTGCAGGTCTTAAGATGTACTGAGATGTGTTAGGTTGGGAGCGCCTCTCACGAGTCTCACCTGAAGTGGCGCTATATAGATTGGCAATTGCAACCGCAGTACTGCTTTTATTGCGGTTATGTTATTATATACGTCAGAATCGTCATTTAGCCATTATACTGTTTACCTGCCGACGGGGAGAAATAAAAACAGTAGAGGTGCATATGTAGCGTAACTAGCGTTGAAATTCAGCCAGTAACAGTTGTTGGCTTCACATAATCTGTAAAGAAGATGGTAATCGTTATATTAATAGGAAGACTGTAATAAAGCAGGTGACTTTTCAAGTTCTATCCGACTTATGTAATAATGCCGTATTATATAGTAAAGTACAATGTAATATTTAAGTACAACGACCTCTTTCGGTGGATTGCGTGCCATACATGTTCAGATAGATAGCTGCGCGTCAACTGAGTCTTACGCTACACCACTGCTCGCACTCTGGCAGTGCCAGTCCAAAGCCTGGATAAATGAGGCGGATGTCGCTAATGATCTTTGACACCACACAGTGTTGTTTAACTGAAACTGCTACCACAGAGAGTTTCCACAGTGAATATTAGCCAGCAAGTAAACTTGTTCAAAATGGGTAAATAAACTGTCAATTAAGTGCATTAAACCTTAGAAGGGCTGCCCAGCCGATCCTGACCCTATCCCAGCCCTGGACATCCCAACCCTGCCCAGCCTAGCACAACAGCTTATGTCTTTTCAGTTTATTTAATATAAATCAACTTTATTTATCTACAGTTCACTTTAGTTCAGCTCTATGCACTTCAGTTTATTTTGTGTTATTTATTTTATTTTATTTCCGACCGTGGTAAGATCAGTAGAGCTCTGTCCAGCCCATTATACATCAGGAGGGCTGCCCAGGCGAGCAAGACACTGGCTCAACCCTATGCACCCCATCCCTACCCAGCCTTGCACAAAAGCACAGCTTTTTTAAAGTTAATTTAGTCTAATTCAAATTAATTTCGACACATTTCCGTTAAATTCTACTCAGTTCAGCTCTATACACTTAACTTTATTTTGAGGCATATTATTGGATTTTATTTTCGGTCGAGTCAGTTCAGCCCGGCTCTGTCAAGCCCATTAATCCTCAGAAGGGCTGCCCAGCCGATCCTGACCCTATCCCAGCTCTGGACACCCCAGCCCTGCTCAACCTAGCGCAACAGCTCATGTCTTTTCAGTTAATTTAATCCAAATCAACCTTATTTACATACTATTCCCTTCAGTTGAATGCCGTTTAGCTCTATGCACTTCAGTTTATTTTGTGGCGGTATCAAATTTCGGTAATAAATAGTGATCAGATCGGTAGGCCTACATTCAGTGACGTGGGCTCGAGACCGCGGTCTTGGTCTCAAGACGGTCTCGAGACCGGAAAACTGCGGTCTTGGTCTTGGTCTCGAATGCACCGGTCTTGTTCTTGGTTTCGGACCATTGCTCTTGGTCTTGGTCTTGGTCTCGGACCATCTCGACTGCGTCGATCTTGGCCATGGTCTTAAAGGAACGGTCTTGGGATGGTCTCCGTCTTAGTCTAGCGTTCTTGGTCATTTGCCGTATCAGAGCAATTTCTTTTATATTTGTCGGCCACTTTCGATTATTAGAGACACCGGATGTTTTGGTCCTACGTGATTGTTATCGATTTATGACGTGCTGAACATCTATATATACATGTTACTATGGGCAAAAAATGCATTTGCAACAAAACCACCCATTTCAAAATTTGCTTTCAAGAATGTCAAGGTTTTGGAACAATCTAATAATTATGTGGTCGGCCTGGTGTAATTACTGTTAACCTACAATTCAGAGTACAAGTGGGTCTACACCGTTCAAACGGAACGTTAATCTATTTTTTCAGATGTCTTATTTAGAACCTATACCGTGTACTGTAAGCAATTTATAGTGTGATGCTCTCAGGCCGAAACCAAGGGCTGAACCCGCAAAAGTTCAGACTGGCCGGTAAAACTGTTTTCTGGACCATTATTAAGAATAATATTCTTCAGTAATAAACTTAATATTTTAAGCGTGTTATTTTGTTTTAGCGTCTTATTAAATTGAATTGCTTATAAAAAATGAGTATCGGTCTTGGTCTTGGTCTCGGACCAGCCGGTCTTGGTCTTGGTCTCGGACCAGCCGGTCTTGGTCTTGGACCTCTCGGTTTTGGTCTCGGTCTTGGTCTCGAGGTTTTGGTCTCGTGCCCAACACTGCCTAGGCCTACATTGCACCGTCGTTTAGTGATAGGCATGCTGGAGATAGTCGGATGGCAAGGCGATGAAGGAGTGTTTTCATTATATAAATTACGATTATTCTATTCAGTATTAAATTCATTATAGGTCATATACAGCTTGTAACAGCATCGGCAATAGCATGCACATTGCGCTGTCAGATTTAAAACTGTTTGACTAATTAAAAATGCGGTATCATTTTATATAAAAATAAGAAAATAGAATAAGATAGCATATATTAAGTAATAAACTACTTATAAAGCAAATAATAAAGCAGGCCTCACAATAAAGAAATTATAAGTTCACACAAAATTGAAATTAAGCAGTAAAAAAATATTATTTATCTCTACATATTGAAAAGAAGGTCCTAAATAACAGGCCTATCAGTTAACCATGCTGAGAGCCTGGGACCATGATAAGTCTGGCGGCTGGTGACACTAGTAACTGGTTATTTAGATAACGGATACGGTACGGCTTCATATTTTCATTCCCTTTAAACTAAAACATTAAACAACATGGCTATAGAATGTAGGCACTTGGCACTGGGCAGTCTTACTTCCTGGATATTTTCGCTACGAAACGCAGTCAATACAATCTATTAAACGTACAAAAGTAAAAAAGACATAAAATAAATGAATATTTTTTAGTTGTAGGGGCCTAACTAAAGTTAGTGTAAACATATTTGGCTGGTAAGTTGAAATCAAGTCTGGATGAAAATAAAAAATATAAAAACCCAGTTTGTATTATATTAATCGAAACAGGATGCAAGTTAATTTAATTTCGCCAGTATACTTTCGCACCCATCGAATGAAATAAATTTAGTAATAGTAATAATGTCTAAACTCTCTCTAAACTGTCTATATCCGACACAGGAAGCTGCCTAGGGCGCCAAATTTTAGGGCGCCGAATGTTAGGTATAATACGGTTATGTTTTCAGGAACAAAAGTTTATGATAATATAAAAAGAAATTCATAAATTAGTTATTAAAAACTGGTTTTAGGCTAATTCCAATTCCAACAACGATATTCTATTGAATCTCCCGCCCTTCCCCTAATTTTCCTTTTCCAGAATCGTCTATACATTTTGAGAAGAAACATTTCTTTGTGCCCCTTGCAGTGTGTGCTTGACCCATATTTTCTCACATCTTACTGTTTATGCAACGGACTTGGGGCGCTCTTATAATGGATTACTCCGAAAGGGCGCCAAATTACCCGGGGACTGCTCTGATGTCTAAAAACATTATGTGCAATTCGATCATGTCGATGGTACTTTGATAGGCTATATCGTGCATGTTAGTTTTAAGTCAAGAAAAGCTAAACCGCATTGTGCCAGTTTTAGACGAGAGGAACAAAAATCTTGAAGAATGGAACTTATACAACAATAATTTTATTTATTTATTTTTTAGCAAAAATGCCGCCCCTAGGACAAGTGCCGCCTGGGGCGGTTCACCCCACTCGCCCCCCTCGCTACGCCACTGATATAGAGGTAAGTTGGTTGCTCGCTGTTAACCATTCCTGCTTGCTTTATGCAACATAACTTACATAAGGTGGGTGATTTTAAACTGTGCTGTCACCTAGCGAATGCGCGTGTAGCAATTCCGTTTCGTTTGCATTCGCTAGGTGACCTAGCGAATGCGCGTGTAGCAATTCCATTTCGTTTGCATTCGCTAGGTGACTGCGTTATTTTATCGTCCATGAAGTACGTTGATGAAAATAATTCGTCTTATGCGTCTTCTGACAAATGCCTTATATTCAGTCGCCTTATATGTTTCTGTTTTTGTTTTTCTGTCTTTGTTTATTATGTGTATGTATCGAACCACTGTAATCAGACAATTTTAAGTATTTGACATCGATCGATGCTGCCGTGTGACTATCTTCAACCATTGTCTCATGATCTTTCATTCCTCTGGTACAAGAATTCTTCCCCAAGTTGCCCCAACTGATCTCCCCCCACCTTCCAATTGCTGGCCTAAATGACGCCCACCTTAACAGTCACTATTAACCCGCTGCCTCGGGCCCTGCTAACAGGACCATCCATTCTAAAGAACGCTAGCTCATCACCTAGCTTCGCTTCTATTTTAACCAACACATTGCCTAGTGAATTGAAAGATTAGTCAACCTTATGGGGTAGCTAGAATTGATCACGCGTCCTGCTGCTCTCGCGCCAGTGTGTTATTCTGTTCTATTTACGGATTTATAAAGCGCATCTCACTGTACAACCTAATCAGAGGCGCTTCCAGTGCGAAGAAACCCAAAAGAAAAAAGTCTTAAGAGAACGAGCAGAAACATTTGTGCTACCGCTAGATGAGATTGCAGTAAGAGTCTCAGCAGGAAGGCTGTTTCATAGAGAAGGGCCAAAAGAGGCATAGGCACGATGCTGAACTGTGGCAATTCTAGGCTGATCCATTACTCTACGACCAGAGTCGGCGGCCAAATAGGCAAGGGCAAAATTAACTCAGCCTCTGGACACCCGTTCATTGCACATCCATGTTACTAGTACTACGTACAATAATGCTGGTTTATTTCAGAAATTTCAATCTCTTGTTAGTAAAGTCATTGCACTGGGACCTTATAAGGCCATTCAAACGAATGAGCGGTGGCGATGGATATCACCCGGTCAGACTCTCATTGAAAAATGAGCTGGGTCGAGACCATAATTATACGGTCGTTATATAAAAACGTTTACATTAACATTTTGCATAGCGTCGCTAAGCTGCTAACAAAAAGCGCAACACTATCCGATGCTCTGAAAGCAATATGTAGTCTATGAATTCGCATCGTAGGGCAGGAAACCTGCGTTGTTTACCACGCATAATATTATGGTTGTTTATGAAAGTACAAATCTTTAAATTAAGTGCATGTATTTTTATAAAAGTCAAATAACATGAGAATCACCGCTTTCAGGAAGGTGGATATTGACCGGTTTTCGGACGAGAGCTACGAAGAGGATCAGGCGACTGACTATCGGACCTTCAGAGGCAGGTGAGTAGCGAAAGAAGATCCTCAATGAACTCATGCAGCAAGAGCGTTGGTATAGGATCGAGCGCGGTAAAAGTGAGTTTTAGCGTATGTTATTATACCATTATGTTATTATTTGACGTGAATAGATGTCCAACTATAATTGAGACGGGATCGATGAAAAAGAAGAATGTGCAGGTAGAAACTTGAATGATGCAAGAAATTATGCTTAAATGGAAGCTGGATCGATGAAAATATCATGCTTATGCTTAAATGGAGAGGGGATCGATGAAAAAGAAGAATGTGCAAGTAGAAACTGAATTGATGCAAGAAATTATGCTTAAGTGGAAGCTGGATCGATGAAAACATCATGCTTATGCTTAATTGATGCGAGAATGTCGTTGCTATGGACGTGGAATCGATGTAAATAAGGACTTGTATGCACGATTGATTAAAAGAAATATACGTTAATGGAAGGTGGATTGATGAAAAGAAATATACTTAAATGGAAAGTGGATTGACGAAGAGAAATATGCATGAATGGAAGCTGGATCAGTAAAAATATCATGCATAATTGGAAGTTCAATTGATGACAAAACGGCATCTCGGTTAAATCTAGTGGAATTTCTTATCAACATTTTGTTTAATTAAATACTCTAAAACACACTTTAAAATTCTTTTAAGCAATTCAGCTTCCATTTAAAAGCATTATTATTATCATCAATCCAGCTCCTACTTACAAAACACATGATATAACGAAGGAAATAATTAAATACGCTAAAATACACCACAAGCACATAGGGTAATAAAAGACGCTAAAATACACTTTTACCTTGAGCTCACATGACTTTGCAATGGAAGACTTGATAATGGTTTGTAGCTCATCAGAAGTTACCTAACTTAAGGTTGTTAGAGTGCAGTTAGTAGAGACGAATTCAAGTGGAGACAAGCCAGAGATGTTAGCTCTAACAGATTGAATTTTGGTGGTACAGTGCTTTGCAAAGGCATCAGCGGTGAAGGCGCAGTTCTGTGATTAATGTTCTTCTTCAGTTTCTGCCATTAGCTAAATATGTCTTCCAACTTCTCAATGGCATTCTGTTCAAATATCGGGATACTGCCATTGACAAAAATATTATGCGAATAACTTCACGTACAACACTCCATGAACTGTTTAGATTGTCTTAACACAACAAGTGATGAAGAGAAGGAGAGATGACATAATGCTGGTGGTCTCATGCCCCAAGCCAAATACCCAGGGGTCAGAAAGTTGCTGCTTGTCGGTGATGATATTCCACAGAGTATTTGAGTAGGGCAACTAAAGTCACTGTTGACTACTGATTGACTGTTCCAAAATGAGTGTTGCAATGAAATTGTTAAGACAGTTTTTTAGATCCATTTACTTAAAAGTCCAGTTCTTATAAAAACATTTGACACTCCTGTGTTGAATCTGTTGATATTGCATCTGAACAATTTTACTGATTAATAAATAAGCGAGAATAACGTAGTGTCGGATACTAATTTCGTTAAGATAATAATTTCATTAGCTTCACAAATGTTGCCACCTCTAAATATCTAAATATGTATCCAACATTCTAAAAATAATTACTATTGATTTCTCTCATGACAGGTAACAAAATGGGAGGGTACCATCAAAGAAATTGAGACGTATCCCTCTAATGCATACATACCCATGTACTAAAATGGGTGTTGAAGAGAGATGGGGACAATCAGTTAGTGTTTATTGATTTTAATTATAAGTTGTTTATCAAATCAATTGGCTAAATTGGTAATCAATTATAATTATAATTGGCCAAATATTAGCTATTTCTCCAATTTGATTCTAACTGGTTAGAGTTGTACCAATTAATCGACCGGCCGATTAATCGGGCCAATTATAGAGATATTGGCAATATCAGATATCAGTAAGATCATCGGCGCCGATATTACAATTTTTGTCATTTTGTAATATTATTTTCGATCTTTTAGAGGTTTGATAGTCCGAAGGTTCTATAATCCGACGGTTTGATAGTCCAAAGATAAGTGTTTAGCTCGAGAGTGCCTAGGGTTTGATAGTCTGAAGGTTCGATAGTCAGACGGTTAGATAATCTGAAAATCTTCGAACAAGAAATTTTTTTTCGGACTATCGAACTTACTATTGATTTCTCTCATGACAGGTAACAGGAGTTATGTTGATTGATGCTTGGTGTATCATTATAGCTGTGCTATAGAAGTTCTAAGATTTTGGTGTTGCTGAAAAAGTCTTTGAAAGTAGTTTTTCGGCTGTAGATAGTGATGCAAAAGTATCAGAGGATATTTAGAGATTACAGATTCAGTGAGACTTAGTGGTCGGTTGTTTCTGTGCCATGAATTCATTTTTATTTTTTGTGGCAAGCCATGAAATTTCATTTGTTATTAATTGATGACTCTGTCCCAACTCTTTTTTACTTTGATTGTTTTTGGGGAAGATATCTTTACAGTGCATTTCGTTTGGCCCCAGTTTTTATATGTAATGTGATGGTCTGTGTGTGTCTCTTTATTCAATAGTACTGTTAAACCAAAGCTGTTTGTTGTTTAAATATTAAGTGTAGCCATGTAATGTAATCGAGCACTTATATAGCGCCCCTCTAAGATATCTACTCATGACATGTCATTGCTGAGTTCTGCTTTTCAAATAAGTAAACTATTTGTTTTATTTTCTTCAGGACAGAGCGTTGCAGTCCGTGATGAAGGTTCTGATGTCGTTCAAGGCCAATGAGATTGAGGCCGGCCTCAAAGGCCTCTACTAGACGAGACAGTACACGCTGATGAAGTACATCTATCGAGGATTCGATCGTCCTTTGGAGGGCAGCAGTGCACAGCTTCTTGTTTGGAATGATAAGGTAATTATTACCATTACTTGTATTATTAATACTAGTAGTAATGTAACGTAAACGAACATTTATATATAGCGTACCCCATCAAGATATCTACTCAATTATGCTTTTATTATAAGTTGGTAAATAAGTAAGTAATTTGAGTCTTATGATTTAAAGATTGACTCAGTTTGATTAAGTTAGTAAAGTAAGTTAGTTATTGGAGTATAATTTAATTATTAATTCAGTTTAATTAAGTTAGTAAGTAAGTAATTTGAGTCTTATGATTTAAAGATTGATTGAGTTGGATTAAGTTAGTTGTTTGAGAGTAATTTAATTATTAATTCAGTTTGATTAAGTTTGTAAGTAAGTAAGTAACTTGAGTCTCATGATTTAAAGATTGATTCAGTTTGATTAAGTTAGTAAGTAAGTTAGTTATTTAAGTGTAATTTAATTATTAATTCAGTTTGATTAAGTTTGTAAGTAAGTAAGTAATTTGAGTCTTATGATTTAAAGATTGATTCAGTTTGATTAAGTTAGTAGGTAAGTTAGTTATTTAAGTGTAATTTAATTTTTAATTCAGTTTCATTAAGTTTGTAAGTAAGTAAGTAATTTGAGTCTTATGATTAAAAGATTGATTCAGTTTGATTAAGTTAGTAGGTAAGTTAGTAATTTAAGTGTAATTTAATTTTTAATTCAGTTTGATTAAGTTTGTAAGTAAGTAAGTAATTTAAGTCTTATGATTTAAAGATTGATTCAGTTTGATTAAGTTAGTAGGTAAGTTAGTTATTGGAGTATAATTTAATTATTAATTCAGTTTGATTAAGTTAGTAAGTAAGTAAGTAATTTGAGTCTTATGATTTAAAGATTGATTCAGTTTGATTAAGTTAGTAGGTAAGTTAGTAATTTAAGTGTAATTTAATTTTTAATTCAGTTTGATTAAGTTTGTAAGTAAGTAATTTGAGTCTTATGATTTAAAGATTGATTCAGTTTGATTAAATTAGTTATTTGAGAGTAATTTAATTATAAATTCAGTTTGTTTAAGTTTGTAAGTAAGTAAGTAACTTGAGTCTCATGATTTAAAGATTGATTCAGTTTGATTAAGTTAGTAGGTAAGTTAGTAATTTAAGTGTAATTTAATTTTTAATTCAGTTTGATTAAGTTTGTAAGTAAGTAAGTAATTTAAGTCTTATGATTTAAAGATTGATTCAGTTTGATTAAGTTAGTAGGTAAGTTAGTTATTGGAGTATAATTTAATTATTAATTCAGTTTGATTAAGTTAGTAAGTAAGTAAGTAATTTGAGTCTTATGATTTAAAGATTGATTCAGTTTGATTAAGTTAGTAGGTAAGTTAGTAATTTAAGTGTAATTTAATTTTTAATTCAGTTTGATTAAGTTTGTAAGTAAGTAATTTGAGTCTTATGATTTAAAGATTGATTCAGTTTGATTAAATTAGTTATTTGAGAGTAATTTAATTATAAATTCAGTTTGTTTAAGTTTGTAAGTAAGTAAGTAACTTGAGTCTCATGATTTAAAGATTGATTCAGTTTGATTAAGTTAGTAAGTAAGTTAGTTGTTTGAGTGTAATTTAATTATTAATTCAGTTTGATTAAGTTTGTAAGTAAGTAAGTAATTTGAGTCTTATGACTTAAAGATTGATTCATTTTGAATAAGCTAGTAAGTAAGTTAGTTATTTTAGTGTACTTTAATGATTGATCCAGTTTGATTAAGATACTAAGTAAGTAGGGTATTTGAGTGTAAAGATTGATTCAGTTTGAGTAAGTTGGTAAGTAAGTTATTTAAGTGTGATTTAAAGATCGATACAGTTTGAGTCAGCTTGTAAGTAAGTAATTTGATTGTTTTTTTAAAGATTGACACAATTTGAGTTAGTTATTAAGTAAGTAAGTTGAGCGATATGAATTAAAGATTGATCCAGTTTAATTAAGTTAATAAGAAGTACGTAATTTGAGTTTTCTTGGATTTCATACAATATTCTTAAAAAATTGAGAATTTTAAACTGTTTTATAATCACTTTAAAATAGTTTATTATGATAAAGAGAAACTGTATGAACCTAATTGAGGTCAAAAATCATCATATTTAAAAAAATTTATTTTTATTTTTTATGGTTTAAAATTTTAATATCTCCGTTATTTCTTCATCAAGTGAAGATATTTCTGCAGTCCGCTTTTGCCCACAGGCCCATAAACAAGCTGTGAAAAAATTATTCAGTTTGGAGAAGGTCGACTTTTTTGTCCGAAAAAACCGATGGACTAACCATCATCGGTTTTTTTCGCGCAAAAAAATCGACCTTCTTCAAACCAAATAATGTTGCTCCAGGGCCTACAAGCATCACAGATCTGCAAAAATATCTTCATTTAATAAAAAAATAACATGGATATTTGGGTTTTTCTGAAAAATCGAGAAATTTTAAAGTATTTAAGAATCACTTTAAAATAGTTTATTTTGATAAACAGAACCTATATGAACCTAATTTAGGTTAAAAATCATTGTATTTCTCCCCCAAATTTTTATTTTGAAAAAATAAAAATGTCGATATTTCTGTTATTTTTTCATTAAATGAAGATATTTTTGCAGTCTGTTAATGCCTATAGTCCCATACACAAGCTTTAGCAAAATTATTCAGTTTGGAGAAGGTCAACTTTTTTGTCCTAAAAAATCGATGAAGGTCCATCGGTTTTTTCGAGCGAAAAAGTCGATCTCCTCCAAAGTGAATAAATTTTTTACAGCTTGTGTATGGGCCTATAAGCATAACAGATCTGTTCAGATATCTTCATTCGATGAAAGAATAACCAAGATATAGACATTACTGTTTTCTTGAAAACTAGAGAAATTTTAAAGTGTGCCAGAATTGCTTTAAAATGGTATATTATGACAAGTCAGTGAAGCCATACTTATATTGGGCACTTAATGTCATTTCTTTTGACAGACTACTACAAAATCCTACAACTTGGAAACTGATTAGAAGACTCAAACACAGAAGAAGACAGGTATTTTAAGTCATTTATTATTTGGAAGTATTCTTTGTATATAATCTAAGGAAACATCTCTTTAGAGAAAAGTAATTTTTTGTTCTTCTTAGCATAAATCAGTCCATGTTCATAGTCTTATGTAGAGCGTTTTCTTCATAAATCAGTCCATGATCTTATGAAGACTTCTCTCATGAACTTTCATCGCTGTCGGAGCTGGAGCTTCTCTAGACATTGAAAACAAAGCAAAACATTAATTTAAACTTTGTTTTATTACATTGGACATTAAAATCTTCAACAGGGCAGAAATACAGTTGGAGTTTTTGCTCCATCTGTGCCCATAGCCAGCTCGGCTATAATGAGCAAACTAGCCAGCTCGGCTATAATGAGCAAACTAGCCTGCTCGGCTATAATGAGCAAAAGAGCCAGCTCGGCTATAATGAGCAGACTAGCCAGCTCGGCTATAATGAGCAAAAGAGCCAGCTCGGCTATAATGAGCAGACTAGCCAGCTCGGCTATAATGAGCAAACTAGCCTGCTCGGCTATAATGAGCAAAAGAGCCAGCTCGGCTATAATGAGCAACTAGCCTGCTCGGCTATAATGAGCAAACTAGCCTGCTCGGCTATAATGAGCAAAAGAGCCAGCTCGGCTATAATGAGCAACTAGCCTGCTCGGCTATAATGAGCAAAAGAGCCAGCTCGGCTATAATGAGCAAACTAGCCTGCTCGGCTATAATGAGCAAACTGTGGGTGGCAAGATAGAGCTTATGCTCAATCTGTGCCCCTAGCCAGCTCGGCTATAATGAGCAAACTGGGGGTGGTAAGATAGAGCTTTAAAATAGTTTATTATGATAAAGAGATGCTATATTCTTTCTCTGAGTGGGTTTCTTGAAGGGGAGCTATATAAATTTTTGAAATGAACGAAACGAATGAAATAATGAACATATGAACACACTTTAGGTCAAATATCATCGTAATATGATGATATTTGACCTAAAGTTGCCTGCTATCAAACTGAATCATTTCCTAGGTCACAATCAACAGTTTGCCCAATATAGCCAGCTTGGCTATAATGAGCAAACTGTTGATTATGATTTAGGAAGTGATTCAGTTTGATAGCAGGCGTTGTTATTCTTGTTGTAGCTGCTTGCAGTGACCGGTCTTGGAAGTTTTGTCCGAGTCTCGACCGACCGCAAGAGAGTTTGGAACCAGCGTACTCGACAGGCAGGCACCACATTCCCTCCACCGATTCTGTGGAAACGACTTTCACCTGAAATCAAAGACGAACTCTTCATTAGACACTTGATGCTGGCAAAATACCCTTACAGAACACTTTGATCTGATGTTGAACGCTGAGAATTGAATTGTAGATGTGACTTATATTACGTTCATAGTTGGGACTTAACTGTGGTGGGATTGCTGTTGACTTTGCAGCTGTGTGCAAATGCAGTTATGTTATGTTATGTGAAACTGAATAATTATATGCAAGATGCAGATCAGTATCAAATTCAAAAGTCTTGGTTCTTCTCAACTCACAATAATGTACAACATTGTACACTGAACTCGACATACATGCACACTAAATCAATCCTTTGGCTATTGTGGGCCCTGGACCAGTCCAGGGCCCATAAAAGCCATTCCTGGGAGGGCTGTCTTAGCATGCATGTATGTATGCATTTGCCAATTTATATAGCACCTTATTAGAACCTCGCCAAGGCACCTAGCGAAATTACCCACTTTACCAAGTTAAGTCTGCAATGACGAAGCTTCTTCTGCTCCAGTCTCAGGTCAAAATCTGGCAGGTCAAGCAAAGAGCCTCATCAACTGTTGTGTGAATAATCTACCCCTGCATCAGATATATATCCTAAATAGACGGTCAAGGTTTTATCAAAAAATCTAGAAATATTAAAGTTTTTGGGAATCACTTTAAAATAGTTTATTATGATAAACAGAAGCTATATGAACCCAGTTGAGGTCAATAATCATCATACTTACAACATTTTATTTTTTATGGCTTAAATTGTCAATATCTTCGTTATTTCTTCTTCAAGTGAAGATATTTCTGCAGTCCGCTTTTGCCCATAGGCCCATAAACATGCTATGAAAAAATAATTCGGTTTGGAGAACGTCAATTTTTTCCTCCGAAAAAACCGATGGACTAACCTCCATCGGTTTTTTCGCGCGAAAAAATCGACCTTTGACAAACCGAATTATTTTTCTCCAGGGCCTACAAGCATCACCGATCAGCACAGATATCTTCAATCTTTGAAAAAATAACAGAGATATTACGGTTTTCCTTGCTTGAGAAATCAAATAATTTTAAAGTAGTTGGGAATCATTTTAAAATAGTTTTTTATGATAAGCAGAACCTATATTAACCCAATTAAGGTCAAAAATCATAATATTTCCACTTTAAACAAAAAATGAAGGCCTAAAATGTCAATATCTCTGTAATTTCTTCATAAAATGAAGATATTGCTGTCCGTTGATGCCCATAGGCCCATAAATAAGCTGTGAAAAGCAACATTAGCTTTGGAGGAAGTCGATCTTTCAGTATTTGGATAGATTCCGACCCCCTCTGCTTCTTTTTTGACAAATCGGACCCTGACCGAGACCACGACCCAACCCGATCCTGAACGACACCCCGACTGAGACCATGCAAGACCTTGACCCAGAGCCTGACCGAGATCCTGACCATAAACCGAGACAACTAAAGACCGAGACTAGATCTTACCAAGGCCTAGAGGACCTAGACTCAGACCAAGTGTGCTGATATCGATTTCAAAATATCATACTATGGAAAAGAGAAGCTATAGCCTACGGAAAAATATAATCATAGTTTAATCGAATTACACCAAAATTACATAATTGAAATCTTTATTGTGAAAGCTTCAAATGTCAATATCACTATTATTGTTCTTTCATCGAATGAAGATGTCTATGCAGAATTGTGATGCTTATAGGGCAATATAGGCCCATACACCAGCTGGAGCAAAAGCAAAAGCTTGCAAATAGCGCTATATAAATTTCTCGACATCATTTTTGTTATAGCGCTATCACATTTCAGTGGATGAATGTATCTATGCAAACCCGTGGTACTCAGAGTTCCCGGATGATAACAGGCTAGAACCACGCGGCAGTTTTCTATCTCCTTCTTTCTTCACTCGTGCGCAGGAAAATGGATCACAGCCTTACAATCCACTCACGTCATGCTTCGAGTTCATCTGACATCTTTCACGTCTTTAACAATATCAATTTAAACTATTAAATGCTGTCCGTGCTAGATTCCGCAGAGGCACTGGCGTTACTCAACACATCGAGACTGCACATGTTGTTGAAACGGCCTATAAATAGCCTACTATGAATGGCCCTCTGCTTGGAATCGTTGAAGCGTGTCCATCCCTATGTTGATCAGCGCGGGAAATTTGATTGGAATCAGATTGTCTGGCATAACACTCTCCCATATATTTATTCGTGGAATGTAGACCATATTGCTGCATGTATGTTTGCATATGTTTGCATGCCTCATGATGCCTCTACCTTACTATGTACTTATGTGTGTGATCCCAATTTAGTCAGATAGACTATCATCATATTTTACTCGAATCACTGCAAAATTCTAAAATTTAATCTTATTATTGAAGGAATAAAATGTCTGTTTTTTCTATTTTTCCTGCATCGAAATGATCGAATGAAACATTTTCTGCAGACACTGACGCCGACTTCTATTAAAAGATACTGGATCAACAGGCCAAGGATAATACTATGCAACAGCCAACAGTGCCTCTCTATGCTCAATCATTCGTAAATGTAGTGTACTGTAAATCCACCAAAAATTTTCAGCGCCCACAAAAGTCACGTCAGAGAGACCAGCTTATTCACCGGCGCTAAAGACAAGCACTAAAAAACCACGATAATTACTTAAAAAGAAAGGAAAAGAGGAAAATTGAGGAAAGGGTGAAAGAGAGCTTATGGAGGTAAGGTAGGGTGAGAGCAAGTGGAGGAAAGAGGAAAATAGCATATGGAGGAAGAGGGATGGCGAGGGGAAAATGTAGACTAGAAAGCAATTGAGGAAAGGGAGGAGAAGAGCATATGAAATAAAGGGAGGATGACTGTAAAATGGAGGAAGAGGAGGAAGAATGCAAAATATAGGAAAGGGAGAATGAGAGTATGGGGTGGAAAAGGAGGGTGAGGAATTGGTTCATTTCGATTCGCTGGGTGTCACCATATAAGCGGTGTTTCTTTAATGTGAAAAATTAGTTCATCTCGATTCGCTACGTGGCGCTATTTATACGGTGTTTACTTAACGTGTCATAATGAGTTCATCTCTATTCGCTATGTGGCAACAGGCAACTGGCAGTCGAAAGTGAGGGTGAGGTTTGGCCTCACCGTCACTTCTCCTTTCCTCCAAACGTAACAGCAATAACAGCAACCGTCCCAGCATTCATAGCAGCAATAACAGCAGGCTTAACAACAATTGTAACAGCAGTCGTAACACCAATAGCAGCAACCGTAACAGCAATAGTAACATCAATAACAGCAGACTGAAGAGCAATCGTAGTAGCTATCGTAATACCAATAACAGCAGCCGTAATAGTAATCGTAACAGCAACTTAAACCAGCGTTTCCCAAACTGTGTTCCGCGGAACCCAAGAGTTCCGAAAGGCGAAGACAGAGGTTCCGCGGAAAGCATTCAACAAGCTTGAAACAATTTCAAATCAATTATACCAATTTTTCAGGCGGACTTGCAGTATATTTGACGCATTTTCGCCTTACTGGATTGCATGATTCTTTTCATAATCCCCGCTTCCAGTTTAAAAAAAATCTTTTCACGATTCCCGCTTCTACTTAGGCAGAACTCCACCTTCCAGTTAAAATCTCATCATTATTTCCGCTTCCAATTAAATGGCATTTTTTCATCAATTCTTTTCATTAATTAACCTTCTAGTTAACATCATTTCATCAATCAAGCTTGTACTGTAGTTAAAACATATATATTATATATATATATTATATATATATTAATCAACCTGCCTTCTAATTAAGATAGAGCTTAAATTACGGAAATTATATCGTACGTATTAGGCCGATACGGACGAGAGTGAGTCACCTAAACTGCAAATTTCACATTATGCGTAGGCCTATAGGATGCTTTTTCATAACATTTGTGAAGGCCTATAAGTTTATATGAAGAGAATTTATGTGTCTTTGTCATCGTTTTTTTGTGTTGTTATTAATCTAATCTAGGCCTAAATCTATATTGTCTGCATTCTAAAACGTTTGCAAAACCGGAACAGTGTTTAGTTTTGGACCGGGGTTCCGCCAAAAAAATTGGAGGTCAAAAGGGTTCCGCGGTCAAAAGAGAATGGGAAACGCTGACTTAAACTATTAAATACTGTCTGTGCTATCTAGATAAAGGAAGACGCAGTGGCGTAACTCAAAACATTGAGACAGCAAACCTAACAGCAACCGTAACAACAATAAAAGCAACCCTAACAACAATCGTACCAGAAATACAAGCAACCGTCACAGCAACCGTAACAGCGATAGCAGCAAATATAATAGCAACCGTAACAGCAATAACAGCAAACGTAACAGCAATACAGTGATAACAGGAACCCTAACAGCAATCGTAAAAGCAATAACAGCAAACGTGCAGCAATCGTAACAACAATCGTAAGAGCAAAAACACCGTACATATGGCGCCACCTAGCAAATAGAGATGAACTAATTATAATACTTTTAATAAACACCGTATATATATATATATGGCGCCACCTAGCGAATAAAGGTGAACTAACGTTAATACGTTTAATAGACACCATCATTTTGGCTCCACCTAGCTAATCGAAAAGAACTAATTTTTCTGCCTCTTTTTCCTCCATATGCCCTTATTCTCCCTTTCCTCTATCTTGCTCTCTTCCTCCGCTTCCTCCATTTTGCACCTCATCCTTCTTTTCGTCCATATGCTCTCTCCCTCCATTTCTTCCATTTGCCCTCACCCTATTTTTCCGCCATTAGCTCTCTTCTTCCTTTAATGTATATGCTATCTTCCTTTCCGTTCTCAATTATCCCTTCACCTCCCTATTCTCCTTATGCTATCTTCATCCATAACCTCTGTTAGAACGAAACAAGATAGGATATAAGTCGTTAACTCCGTCAATGCTCACACTCTGGCGGTGCCAGTCCAAGGCCTGGAAGAAAGAGCCGTTAAACAGTAACAAGCACTGTCCACACGCTGGTGAAATGGAGGGAAAAGAGGTTGAGGGCAAACGGAGGAAAGTGAACTAATTATATCGTATTAAATAATCGCCGTATAAGTTGCGCCACCTAGCGAATGGTCGTGAACTAATTATAGCGTGTTAAATAGATATCGTGCACACTGCACCACCTAGCGAATGGAGATGAACTAATCAATGCGTGCAAATCGACACCGTATACATATCGCCACCTAGCGAATGGAAGTGAACTAATTAGTTCACTTCCATTCGCTAGGTGGCGATATGTATACGGTGTCGATTTGCACGTGTTGAATAGCATGGTATATTACGGCATGTATGGTGTCACCCAGAGATTCGAAATCAACCAAAATTAAGGAATGGGATGTTTACGGCAACACCCTCTAATGAACCCACTCACCGATCAACCCACTAACCAACCCACTCGCGGATCAATCCACCCACCCACCGATAAACCTACCCGCGGATCAATCCACCAACCGATCCACCAACTGATCACCCCACCAATCTATGAACTCACCCACGGATCCACTCACTCGCCGATCTATCGATAGATAAACGCAACAGATAAAGCCGAAAATTTTATGGTGCATGAGAAACGATTTCAGTTTATTATGATAAAGATGAGCTGTATGTGCCCGTTTTAGGTCAAATATCATCATATTTTATTCGAATTACCGCAAATTCTAGACATTTTACTTTATTTTTGAAACCTTTAATAACCATGGATTAAAGTTTCTGTCTATATTATTTTTCATCGTATAAAGATATCTGCAGAATTGTGATTCTCTAATGCCAATACACTAGCCAGGGAAAAATTAGAGGTCAGCCGAGTCGAATAGTCGACAGCATCAAAAAGAGCAAAACTAATAATACACTGTGCTTAAAGGAAGCAACACGAAACCGAATAATGCGAAACAGGCGAATCATACGACATATTATTCGAATTACAGCCGATTCCCATCCTTATAATTATATTATTGAAATCTTTAATGCCAAATGTTGAATATAAAATAATTCGCAAAGTTCTCTATAATTCTTTCTTTTGACATTGCGCCGATGAATTAGGTCGTGGTGTGGTTCTTGTGTGTGCTGAGTAATTTTCGAAGATTTACATACACACTACATTTAATCGAATGAAGAAATCTATGCAATGAAATATATCAGATCTATGCAGACACGTGATACTCACAATTCCCGGATGGTGGTAGGCGAGAATCATGCGGGAAATTTCTCACGCGTGGAGCAGGTCAAATTCTCGCAATCCGTTCCTGCTATCCATGAAGTCCATCTGTAATCTATCATGCCTTTTTAAAACCAGCTGAAACTATTAGGCCTAAACACTATCTCTGGGCTAGAGTTTGCAGAGGCAGTGACGTACCGTAACTCAAATTAAGGTTCGAGACTACTCAGGCTGTTTGAACGACCTATACTACGAAGGGCCCATCTGCCTGGAATCATTGAAGCGTGGCCATCCTACATGAGCTTGTTTATTGGGAAACTGCGCGGGATATTTGAGCTGACTCTGATTGTCTCACATAATTATATTATACTCACGCAAGTGTGCTCGTATGTGTGCATATGTTTGCATGTTAGTACGCATGCAAGCCTTTACGCATGTACCTGTGTGTGTATGTGTGTACCTGTGTGTGTATGTATGTGTGTATAACGGCTTGTATGTGTGCATTTGCTCGTGTATAAACGCTAATTTTGTGTAAGTGGGTTTGTTTGTATGCATTACTGTGTGCATGTATGTAGGCCTACGTACATCACGTCATGTCATGTTACATCGTCATCGTCGCGAAGCGACGATGATCAACTATTCACAAAGGCGACAAAGTTACAACAACAGTATTCAAATGACATAGCACCATCGTTCTTCGAGCAGCTACAAAGCTTTAGAATGGTTCTCAAACAAGAAATTAAGAAAATAAACACAATCAAAGAGTTGAGTCATCTTTTGATAATCGAAAATAGTCCTCTTGTTACATCACTCCCAGATGTCTGCACTGCATATCTTCTCTTTTTCACTTTACCAGTAACTATGGCAACAGCAGAGAGGTCGTTCTCCAAGCTTAAGCTCATCAAAAACTATTTGCGTAGTACCATGTTGCAAGATAGACTATCTGGATTAGCCATTCTCAGCATAGAAAACGAAAACGCAAAGAAAATGGACGTTGATGAACTTGTTAACATTTTTGCAGAGAAGAAGTGCCGCAGAAAGAAATTCTGTAGAGGCATGTCTTTAAACTATGAAATGGATTTAATTAAAGGGATGTTAAACATGTTATGACAATCAGGTTTACAGTGCGCGCGTTTACTGGTTTAGTTTCTTTAAATAACTGTTGGAGTGGGGGCCCGTATATAAAGTTGCTGTGGGGCCCGTGGTGAGATAGCTACGCCACTGCTTGGGCATTGAGGTCATGGATGACGTCTTAACATTTTTATAGGCCGTATACATATGGGGAGGTGGGGGCAAGTTGACTGAAAAATAAGTTTTATCGCACGTCATCGTCAACGATAATGCTAGCATAATAATTTTTATCTCACAACGCAGCTACTAATAACGGCTACACTCTAGCACAAATTCAGGCTTCACATTATTTTATAAGTTTACAAAAAACGATCAAAAAAATATTCTGAGTCAGCCAACTTGCCTCTGCTCTGTGGCAAGTTGGTTTCCTGCTTGGGACAAGATGGTGGCAATACAAATCATATGCATAAAACTGATTTGTAACAGAGGAAAGCGATTGCGTTATGTGTGAATTAAATTCGTTTCCATTAACGGCATTTAACCTTAATAAAGATGTCAGATAAAAACTACGTAATTAAAATGGCAATTTCTATAAAAAAAATCGCGGTCATTTATTGGCTCCAAGCATCGTCTGACTGCCTACCTGCAGCCTATCTGGTTCTCTGAATCTTGACCTCTGCTTGTCGATTTTGTTTTGATTAAGCGCTTGTGAATAAGCTGGTTACGGCGACGCCGCTTTTGTAGTCGCTTTATAAGTTTGGAGTTTACTATTACGATGACATCAGTTTAATGTAACAATTACTAGACACATCGATAATTACCTTTAGGCCTATAGTGGAGCCAGTTGGCTGACTTGTGGAGCAAGTTGGTTGCATCCGCCAACTTGCCCCCGCCAACTTTCCCCAACAGGTCAACACTACAAAATCTCGTGGTCACTGTTTGCACAACGTGATTTGGATAAACAGGGTAGAGCAGTAATAAAGCGCAATGTATGCTTAACAAAATAACCCATTTGTCATGATTTTTGCATTTATGTGAATTATAATATAGGTCTACGATATTTAATATCAGTGAAATATTTTAACCAGTAAATAGGACAACCTACTTTTAAGTAACACGCGAAAATAAAGCACCGTAGCACATGGCCGCCATTAAACAAAAGATCAAGCTTGACATGCCCATCGATAAACTTCTTGTTAGACGTCTTTCCTGTCAGTGGCGTAGCTAAGGGGGGGCGAGGGGGCGGACCGCCCCGGGTGACAGCATATGGAGGGTGACACTGTCACCTCCAACAAAATTTTTCAGCCAGGCTAAGGTGCGAAAATAGTCTGAAAATAGAATTGTGAAAAAAACCCAACCAACACAGGAAATGTGACCGTTATGACGTCACATATTTCGAATTTGAATCTATCAACCGTCGAAAATATTGTCTGAGCGAGTACAGCTCTTTTGGTGAGTCATTTTTCTTATATTTTTTATTATAATTTATTTCGAACAATGTTCGAAATAAATGACGACCATGGCTTTGTCGAATTATATGAAAGAACGTCGACGACAGCATAATATCAATGGAAGCTGTCGAAAGAAGACAGCTTCCATTGATATTATGCTGGGCATGTACAGTCCGCAAGATGCAAGGATGTACATTTGACAAAGCAGTTGTTTACCATTTAGAAACTACAATGGACATTTATGAAATTTTCGTCAAATTTATAGGACTAAAAAACAGAAAATAAAATATAAATAAAAATAACTTAATATCTGATAACAAGTTTCTTCCGTGACCTATGAATTTTGAAACCTACTTATAGAGGTAGAGTATGTATGAAAATTTAGCTACACCTAACCATTCAGCATAGGGTCGTGTGGGGTCACTGGGGTGACATTTGAACGGACCGCCCCGGGTGACGTTTACTCTAGCTACGCCACTGTTTCCTGTCCCGCATTATAATTATATAGCGCAAACAAAACCTTGCCCCCGCAACCAACGTGCCCCCACCTCTCCTACTATACATAGCGAATGTAAAAGTATCAATTTTGTATCAGGTAAAGGTCCCACGCAAACGTAATAGCGTCAGCTATTACATACAATAGTCCTAATAGGTATAAAATCTAACACGCAATAATATTCATTTCTAAGACCTCTATTGTACAAACTGACAAAAACTAATCGAGGTAAAACTATAACTAAACTGGATCGCATCCTGCGTTCAGCAGCCCGGCCCATTGGTCGCATACCCAAATTCAACCACGGCTCCAGCTACATGTGCAATGTCCTCCACTGGCTCCCGCTTAAGCAGGGAATCGAATTTCGAATAGCTGCCCTAGTCTGACGATGCCTGCTAGGTCTCGCTTCTGCCTACCTATTCGAGCTTTGCAACCCCACCCTTAGTGCTCGGGGTACACGCTCCCTCCGATCGGTTGAACAGGGTCTCCCCTGTGTTCCTCGTGTTCGCACCACCACCAGGCAGGGCCGTGCATTCTCAGTGGTAGGCCCCTCGATATGGAATGGCCTCTCTTTGACGCTCCGCTCCCTTCCTAGAATCCCTCTCAGGCATTCCTCTCTCGACTTAAAAGACTGTTTTATTTGACCGCGCTGAGGTTGGCAGCAGGGCTGTTAATATCACGATAAAGTATCGTGATACTTTGGTATCGCGATCTTTTTGCAGTACCGCAATAGTTTTATTTGGTCGGTATACATCGCGTGTGTATCGCGATACTTTTTTTAGCCAGTCATCGATACGCGATACCAATACTTTTTTCTCACCGTTATAAAAGATTATAAAATTTCTCTTCCACTTGAAATATTTGCGATCAAGAAAAGCTGAGCAATAAAATTAAATAAACACGCTCAGAAAATTGTCTCTTGTTGCAATTTACGTTCTATGATGTGAATATAATGAATCTATAAATACGGAAACGATCGGATAGTGTTTTCCCCTCTACGCAGAGGCGGCGATCCCGGGGTCGAGGGGGACAAGTCTCCCCACCTTTTACAGAGAGGGGTTAGTTTATACGTGTGTAACCCGACATTTTTTACTCCTCTCACTGGGTGTCCTCCACATCTGTCAAGCGAGATCGCCGCCTGTGCCTCTACGCACATCCTTTGGAGAGGTGCTCATGCATCTCCTTTTCCTAGGCCCTTGAGTCGGCAATGAACGAATCCGAAGATACTGGACACGGGGCCAGTGATATCGCAAGACTTGCCATTTACTTCCCAGCTTGCTGTTTGATGACAAAGGCACGTGTGTGCAAACAACTTGCCCAGGGTCGTTACACGGAGTCGAACCCGCAACCGCATGCTACGCGAGCAAGCACATTACCGATAGGCCGTCGTGTAGCATGCTTAAGTATACAGTACAAATTTTCAAAATAGTATTTTTTATAATAATTGTAATTATTCTGATTTTTTATGTAAAAATCATTGTTATATTTATATTGATCTTTGATATGTGAAAATAATAATTGCAATTATACTGATTTTTTATATATAAAAATAATACTGTGATTATGCTCCTTTTTTTGCTCCTTTCTTTAGCACATGTTTTGTGTGAATTAACAGGAATCTTGCTCGTCAAAAGTATTGGCAAAAGAATTGGTATTGGTATTGCAATACCGTTAAGAAAAAGTATAGACATTGATATTGCAATACTTGTTTTTGATGAAGTATTGGTATTGGTATCGCATTACTTTTTTCCATTATTGTTAACAGCCCTGGTTGGGAGTGCCTCTGAGTAGTCACCTTGAAGAGGCGCTATTCACAAATTCTCGTAATGAATATATGTGAATGCAACGTAATATGATTAAATCGCGATCGATTGTGGCTGAAATGACTGATATTAGTAGTAATAAATCATATTACGTGTCCACTTCGCTGCTATAATAATACAAATTCTGTACTATTATAACAGCGAAGTAGACACCGACCACGCAATGAAGACGTGGCACACTTTCGTGGATTAAACATGCTTTCGTCAATCCATTCAATCGCTTTTATACCAGTGTCGTCCTTGTGAAGGCGGTAATAAACGGGGAGACTGAGGAGCAGGTACAACGGTGGTACAGATAGGCTACATTGTAGGCTAATTGTGATCCGACATATCTACAAAGCGTCTTATACCAAAACTTCCGTCCGCAGGTGATCACGATTACAATGTTTTGCAAATATTTGCTTCACATTAATATAAGATATGCCCTTTAATTATATCTGCGACAAAATAGTAGACCCAGCGCAATCGCTGAACAGACTGTCTTACAATAGTTATGTGCATAGGATTTGAATAATGCGCCGATATCAGTCTTAGCACAAGCTTTAATCTGAAAGGCCTCCACGAGAGATTGCTCAAGGACAAAATGTTAAGCAAGATTTCTTGCCAATAATCCAACTTCTATTTCAGCTTGCATTATATATACCCACCTATCACCAAAAATTCTGTCATCAATCCAACATCTATTTAAGCAAGCATTAATATTATTTATAGTTTATCTAATACAGTGGGCCAACAAATAACTGTTTGTCCGTAAGCCGTTTGATGTGACACGTCTGATTGTTTGCAGGGCAAGGCTGTGGGTCCTATGACAATTATGGGATCGAATACTGTTGGTGCTATGCACAATGCTGCAGATGCTACTGGACGACTTTAATGACGTCTTCAATTGCCATATGCGAACAATTATTTATATAAGGATACGGCGAAAAATAACCTCGAAGGCCATTGACCGAAAGGCTTCAGCTTGAGTAGATTCTTAATTTGACGACAGTCCGGGAAACTATTTACAGTAAAAGCTCAGAGATGACTTCTACCACTTAAACAATTGCATATGCATTGCATTTCTACCACTGGTCACAATTGCTGTGTCTCTCGCCCCAATCTTCAGTCCTTGTGGACTTTTGGCTGTGCTACAAATATATCTCACTTCTGGGCTTCATCTTCTCAACGGATTCAGACATTTGGATCTCTCATTTCATTAACCCCTATCATCAATTGGCAGCCGACTAAATCTGCATCCCAGAATCCCATTTCCGCCGACCATAAGTGCGTGTCATAAATTTTGTCTACTGCTGCTGTAGACAAAATTTATGAAACGCACATGGTCGGCGGAAATATGATTCTGAGATGCAGATTTAGTCAGCTCCCAAATGATATGTATTTGTAGTAATATTATTGTAGTGGCCGACACGACAATAAGATTAATACCAATACCAGTCATTACAACCACAATCGATCGCGATCACAGCTGCCAATAACACGACTGTAAAATGCCTGGGACTTTCTTCACAGCCCATTGCCCTTGCAGACGCTCAGAGGAAGAATTTCCTTCTTTGTCCACCAATTAAGTGTTATAATTATACTGTTGTCGATGATCAGCATTTTCTGAGTTGATAACAGAATTCCAGACTGACCGCATTGAGCAACACTCAATTTAGTAGGGTGTTTAAATCTCCATGTGGCTCAATAGGTAAGGAAATATTAGGCTATTTGGGGAGACAGTATACGGTCTGATATGAGTATCGTAAAGGTTTGTCATTAAGCATTTGGATTGCATAGGGCCCAATTTATGGTATAAAAACGCAATCAGAACCAGTAAAATCTATTGGTCGCATAAATCCTGTTACTTCAGTCAACTCTAATACTACATCTGCACTCAGCAGTTAGACCTACAAAACATTGACAATAACAGAGTTGACTGTAACAGGGTTGTCAGTTTAAGCGAAGGAGTGCGCTGGGTACATGCGGCAAATGGAATAGTGGAATACCCAAAACACCCAAAATATTTGGCTCGGTAGGCCTACTCGCCAACACCTCAACAAGCTGGACTTATACTCTCTTTGCAATTCCCTACCCATGTCTTCTCTTGTGTCCGGGATCTTCTAGAGGCCGTCTTGGACAAAGAACTGTCTTATTAAGCATATTTCGGCATTGACTCGTTCCTGCAATTATTTCTTGCTCCAGTTACGGGTTGTATCCCGTTCTCTCTCTCTCTCTCTCTCTCTCTCTCTCTCTCTCTCTCCTCATCTTCTGCTATCACCTTGCTTCATGATGCAGCCATTATCGTTAATCGATTAGACTACTGTTCCTCCCTCTTCTGTTGGCTGGCGCAGATCCGCTTACAAGTTACAACCATAGGAGGAGGTTCTATGGGCGGCTGCTCGTTTGATTGGCGGTGTCCCTAGATTTGGCAACATCTCTGTATACCTGCGGGTCGATGTCTTTCACTGGCTCCCGGTCCAGCAACGCATTCGTTATAGGATCTCCTCTATTGTCTGGCATTGTGTTTTGGGCAATGCGCCTTTCTATCTTCGGGATCTATTCACCTTAACTTCGGCTTGCTCTCATCGCCGATCTATTCGCTCGGCCTCCAGGGGTCGCTTTGTGGTACCGCATGCTGATACTGCCACCAGACAGAAAAGAGCTTTGCAATTGTTGGTCTGAGTGTTTGGAACATCCTTCCATCTGATCTGACATTCGCTCTTTCCCGCCGAGGCTTGCCTTATTCTTTCTATGAACTTCTCAAGACTTCCTCTTTGACCTGAGTCGGGAGCGTTATCCAGAAGAGGTTCTCTAGAAATTGGATTGATTGATTGAAAGTGATGGTGAGATTTTCGCCCTCAACCTCCCTTTCCTTCACTTTGCATTCTACCACTTTCCTCCATTTTGCCCTCCCACTCTCTTGCCACCATTTTGCCCTAACCTTCTCTTCCTTCCAGTTTGCCCTTCCCATTCTTCCTCCATTTTTGCCCTAACCTTCTCTTCCCCCTAGTTCGCCATTCCCCTCTCTTTGCTCTCCCTTTCTTTCCTCCAGTTCGCCCTCCCCTCTTTCCTCCACTTTGCCCTAACCTCTTTCCTCCAGTCTTCTTTCCAATTCTATTTTCTCCATTTACTCCCTCAACTTCTCTTCAGGTATTTTATTATTTTACAATGGAGAATAAAATGTACCAAAAATCCTAGGGCGAGAGTAGTCTCTCGCCCAGAACCTTGACAAGTACTGGAGCGAATGTCCCTGTTGCCCCTCTGGACTCACGCCTATGGCATAGGGGCTCATGTCTATTTCGTAAACCCCAGAGCAGACACTGGACGAATCCAAAAGGGACTATAAGAGCCACTAGACCGTATACTCTGCAGGTAACACAGGACTGAATTAACTGCTGGTTGATAATACGAGGCTTCCGTGCATAGGCTTACATGTAGTAGGCCATATTCTAAATTTAAAATGCAGTGGCATTTGCCGTTTAACGAAGCTGTGTAGCAAAGACCATTAGTGTCGCTCTCCTCCTTCATTAACCCTTGGGACTGGCACCGGATCGAACTTGCTTTGTTAAAGCGCATTATAAATATGCAATTGCATTGAAGACTTAGCGAAGCGGCGAAGTACATTTTTCAGACTTTAAGTAAATCATTAAAACTCTACATACAGTCCTTACCAAAGTTAAAAACATAAACATGAAACAATGGCCTACTTCACTTACCTTAGAGCAAGACCAGTACTTAACCAAATTTACTTCACCTGAAAAGGTGACAGTCTGACAGAGTGCCTTTGGATTGACTGAAATTTAAATAGCCCTGTTGAGATAGGTAACTGCTGGCCCAGAAATTAAGGCCTATCATTAGCGAATTTGACGATATCTGTACCATTACCATGAACAAACGGTTTCTTCGTAGTTACCTTGCTGCTAAACGGGTAGCACCATACGAACGGCTAAGTCAGATTTCAACGGTCACACCATGTTGAGTTTAAAGTTCATAGACAGACTTGATAGCATGAAGTCATCAATGCAGGAACGAAGTCTTGACATCCTTATGGGTATTTTTTCACGACAGCGCTCAAATTGAGAAAAAAATAACTAAATAAAAAAGATGATGCCAATTTTTATACATTACAGATATTTTTATGGAACTGCTGAAGCAAACTTAATATCGAGCACTGCTAAAATTTGACAGAGTTGGCCTAAAATTTAATATCAGTTTTTAAATATTTTCATTAAAATACAACTCCGTCACTTTCATTTACCTTTACAACCCCGGCGTTGTATTTTAAAATACACTGTCCATAATTTAGAGATAAGTTTTTATGGAACTGCTGAAGCACACTTAATATTGATCAGTGCTTAAATTTGACAGAGTTGGCCTAAAATCTCATTCCAGATCCTTAACAATTTTAATAAAACACAGCCCCGTTACTTTGATGCATATACATTTACAACTCCGTTACTTTATTTTAAAATACGCAGTTCAAAGTACTGTCACTGTTCATAATTAGTGATTAATTATTATAAACTGTGCATAGTGATATGATACATCAACCCTAATAATTCTAATGTCTCTTTTCTTTAAGTCCAATTACTGCTTCTTTCTTCTCTGTCGTCAGCTACTGGTTGGTTTACCTCCTCTCTGAGGCAAAGATTGTGAATACAAATTGCCATGCTGCTTGGTTACTACCTTGGATAATGCTTTAATCTTTTCATTCATAGATACACAAACATATATGTGTTTATGTATATACACAAGAAACTCAACACAACGCCAACTCCGTTTCAAAATTACAACACCGTTACTCAAGGATAGGTATCGGAGTTGTTATTACGGAGTTGTAGATTTTTCGTAATAAAGCCATCGCGCTGCTCGGTTACAATGAGATATAAGTGATAATAAGTCTATAGTGGTCAGGCTGTCAGTTTCAATATTATCATATTTTTTAAAACATAAATATATATATATATATATATAGACGGTAACGGAGTTGTGGATCTTTAATATACTATAATGTTATCCGATTAATTTCCGAAAATTGTCAACATAGGCCTTAACAAACATCTAAATTGACCTCTTGCTGGTAAATTAATATAGGCTGGTTTCCTGCTTTCGAAGAGGTCAATTCAAAAATCGAGAGTTCTCAATTTATTCCACAGACGGCCAAAGACTCTCAGTAACGGTGTAGTAAACAAAATTTTTTAGGCCAGAAGTTAAATTTAATTTTTAATTATTAAGTTTGCAAGTTAATGAAAACTGTATAGAACACTGGCCAAATATAGGTTAAATATAAAATGTCATTAAAAATCGTTAATGCCCTTCAACTACTAATATAAAGTAACGTTGTATCAACTCAGCAAGGGAAAGGACAATGAAATTTGTTATATTATTTGGTCATTTTTTCCATACTAATAAAATAAATAATATAATAAAAAATTAGCGTTTTCCAAGTCATGTATACCATACAAGAATAAAAAAAATAACAAAACAGAATGTTACCTTTAGTGTAGGCCGGCCAAAGCAAAAGACCGAAAATTTTCGAATTTGAGCGTTCTCGTGAAAAATACCCTTATAGCGTTGGCCACCTCATTTAGTTGCAGACATAGAGTTGGGTATCGTCACCAAAAGGTATATTTCAATGCCATGATGGCAAATAATGGCTGACAGTGCAGAGGGTATAGAGGCAGAACTTTGTGGGTCGCAAAAGAGCACTATAAGAGATCCTCCGGTAACACCTGATGGTGGACAACTCTGCGACTTATTTCCGGTATGAGTTTTGTGTAATATTTCGATGACAGTGTCTTCAAATAAATTTTACAAAGACAACATTCACTCAGTTTTTCTCCAGTTATGTACTCTAACGTGACCCTTCAGGGAAGAACTACCAGCCACGCAGCAAGTGAGTTCGGACAAAACTGTCACGTATGCACAAATTCTTTCCCGTATAAGTTCTAAAGAGCCTTTGGGTTTATAAAGCACCGCAAACCCTTTCTGATATCAGATGGTGGCATCTCGTGTCTCTCTAGGTATGGGACTCTCATTGGCATGAGACTTTCTCACGGTTTTCTCCAGGATAGATTTTCATCTGTGTTGTCAGGCTGCACTCATCCTTCAGTGATTGGCTTTTCTTCCGTATGTGTTCTCGTGTGAATCTTCAGAGTACCAATCTCGGCAAAGGATTTCTCACAAAACTGGCAAATGTAAGGTCTTTCTTCAGCGTGAATCTTAATGTGTCTGGCTAGATTATGCTTATGTTTAAATGATTTTAGACAGACATGGCATTTGTATCGTATCTCTCCAATATGGGTTTCCATGTGACTCTTAAGACAAAAACTAGAGGCAAATGATTTCCAACATATCTGGCATCTATATGCTTTTTCTCCAGCATGAATGCTCTTGTGAACCTTCAGATATCTTGCACAGCTAAATAATTTCTGACACACTTCACAGTTGAATGGTTTCTCACCGGTGTGGACTCTCAAGTGCACCTTCTTGAAACTACTGGCAAATGACTTATTGCATTGCTCACATTCGTATGCTCTTTCTCCCGTATGGCTGATCATATGAGCATAGAAATGGCCACGACTTGCAAATGATTTCTCACATAATAGGCTCACATGTGGCCTTTCTCCAGTATGAGATCTCACGTGGATCCTAAGAGAGTGTTCACGTCCAAATGATTTCTCACAAAATCTGCACTTGTGTAGTATCTCTCCAGTATGGTCTCTCATGTGAATCTTCCTCATGTAATTAGTGGTAAATGACTTACCGCATTGCTCACACTTGTATGCCTATATACGGTTTTCTCTAGTATGCTTTAGGATGTGCTGGCTCAAATTATGAAGTCCTCTAAAAGAGATTGGACATAAATGACATAAGTAGGATTTATCTCCTGTATGTGTTTTCATGTGTGACTTTAATGCATTGTTCTGTACAAATGACTGCCAGCAGAACTCACATTTGTAGGGCTTTTCCTCTGTATGGGTTCTTACATGATTCATGAGATTACCAGCATCGGCAAATGACTTCTCATACAAATGACATTTATGGGGTTTCTCCCCTGTATGTGTTCTCATGTGCAACTTTATAGTACCTTTTGCAGCAAATGACTTTAGACAGAGTTCGCATTTGTATGGTTTTTCCTTTGCATGGCTTCTAATGTGACTTTTCAGAGTAGAATACCCTGAGAATGACTTCTTACATAGCTGTACGGTCTTTCTCCAGTATGGGTTCTCATGTGTGATATCAGAGTGTGACTCTCTGCATATGACTTTAGACATAATTTGCATTTGTAAGACTTTTCTTCTACATGTGTCATCATGTGTCTCTTCAAGTAAACATCAGTGGAAAACGACTTCAGACATAACTCACATTTGTAGAGCTTCTCTAAGACATGGGTTTTAACATGTCTCCTAAAGTTATTACTATGAGCAAATGACATCTCACATGACTCACATTTGTATGGTTTCTCTCTAGTATGGACTCGCATGTGTAACTTTAGAATACCACCATGTGTAAATGACTTAAGACATAACTTGCATTTGTAGGGCTTTTCCCCTCTATGGGTTCTCATGTATGATAGCAGAACACGACTGTCTGCATATGACTTCAGACATAATTCACATTTGAATGGCTTGTCTCCAGTGTGAGTCCTCAAGTGCCATTTCAGATGACCAATACCTTCAACCGACTCTTTACAAAATTTGCACTTGTGTCTCATCTCTCCAGAATTGCACCTCATGATTATTCAGCAAAGTCAGTTGAATAAAAAAGTGTAGAAAGTTGTATGAATATGTTCATGAAATGAATAGCAATATTGCCTTTCTGTTGTAGGGCTTCTTCTGTTTGAATCTGTAAAAACAAATATGTCATGCTGAAGTTTAATAGCTCAAGGTCTTATGTATATAAAAGTCTAATTTAGGAATGTTAAACGATAATCGGATTTCCGGTTTTCGGTTTTGAAAACGGTAACCGGTTTCTGTCATTTCCAAGACGGTACACTAATTTTCTTTAATAGTTTCGCCTTATTGTTTATCTCACCTATCCCAAATTAATTCCCATAGGAAAATGCTCAAGTAAGTCGGTCAACTTCAAAGGTACAGATGCGGCAAAGCGAATTATTTCCCGGCAGCGTCTTCCAACAGGGTAACTAATAGCTGCTGATTGCTAATAAACGACCCTTTTGTCGAGACAAGCCTAACGTGGGAACGTGAGCTAGGGAAGAACAACCCGAACCAACAAAGAGAGCAGCACTCAGACGAAAGACCTGACTTTAAAGCACTCACTTAAACACTTTGGTATTGGGTGTTGATGTTGCATTGCAATACGTAATACATGAAACAACGTGCAGAGTTGTGTTACATTACAATTTACAATATGTTTCTAAGAACACCTTTAAAAACCGGTAACCAGTTTAAAACCGGTTATTTTAAATCCAGTAATCGGCTTGTCCCAAAAAAGATATTTACAACCCTAGTCTAATTGCATTAATTTGCTCATCATGGTGGTATTTACAGGTACAGGACATCATGTGAATTATTCGCGTATATACAGGTTACAAACCAAAGTCTTTAAAAAAGCATCTGCATACTAGTAGAGTTGATTATTGCAACTCAGTCCTATATAGTCTTCCTTTATCTACCATTCAATTCCTTTACCACTCTTCTCCATCAAGCTGCAAAGCTCATCATTTATCAAATCCCTGGCCTTCATGGACTACACTTGCTTCCCATACAAGCCCACATAAATTTCAAAATCTGTCTTCTAAATGTACCAAGACAACAAAAATTCATCTCCTTCTTATGTTTCCTCGCTTATTACAATTTGCTCATCTCTCCAATCCAGATGAGGACTAAGATCTTCATCTTTATTGCAACCCAATCACTTAGAAAATTTGGAAACCATGCATTTGAACTTAATTATTTCAGTGGTAGAAGTGTATTTTCGCGTATTTCAGTTAAGTAAAATTCTACAAATAAACAAATGACGTATTTTATTATCATAAACATTACTGCAGGCAGTGTACTCAAGAATAACGTAGAACCATCCCAAAACAGCAAAATTCATTTAATGAATCCATCTTCTACTTAAAGACCAAGTTTTTTGGGCTGTCAGTTGCTCGGGAAACTACACACATTTCTAAGTAATAAAAGTAAAAAGGTAAAAAAAATTATTCTTGGTTTTTTTTGTCCTACTTAGGGGGTTGTCAGAGGGGTTTTGTTAGGGGGTTTTGTCCGCGACCCGTCTTGTCAATCAAACTAGAACAGAGAAAGAGAGCGAGAGAGATCGAGATCTGCTTAGTGTAGCTTAGTCAGTGTGACCCCCAGGTATTATAATAAATGCTCAGGTCCGACCATACAGAGAACCTCATCTATGCAGTCCTATTCAGAGAACGTGCCTCTGAATCAGCAGTATATATATACGTATATATATTATATAATCTGTGTTGCGCTATACACATATAAGCAATGAAACTATAATATTATATCTGGTCCACAACGAACACAGGCAAGTACACAGGGACGAATACAGGCACGAAGGCATATGAATGGCGTATCAAGTAAAGGTGTCTAGATGCATATAATTATTCACTCAGCCGTCCATTTGGTCCATTTGAGCCTATTAAAATAGACTGACCACAGCGGTCCATTTGGTAAGATTGTATCCCAGGCGACTGAGATTTTTGGGGAGATCTGATTGGTAGCCAGCAGGCAGCAGATATCAATTAGACCACGCCTCTAAACCTTGGGGTTTAAGAATATGACCCCTTTCATCGATTTAGCTTCCATTGACGTATACTTCTTTTCATCGATTGAGTTTTTGCGTACTCGGTCTTCTTACATCGATTCCACTTACATCGTAATGACATTCTTGCGTCAATCCAGCCTCTACTTAAGCACGATATTTGCATCGATCCAGTTTCCATTTAAGCAGAATTCCTTTCATCAATACGGTTTCTACTTACAAGGTCTTCTTTTCATCGAACCCTGCTCCATTAAGGTAAAGTTCGACATATATCTACGTCAAACAATAAAATACGCTAAAAGACGAGTCAATATTAAAATATGTTTCAGATCAACAAAATTGTATCGGTAAAATATGGTGTTAGCGGCTGTAATTATTCTGTGTGTGCTTTATGTCAAGCTACATACGCATTTACTTTCATCATTCCAGCTTCTATTTGTGTGTTTTTCTTTTCATCACATCCAGCCTCCATTTAAACATAATTCTTTTCATCAGTCTAGCTCCCATGCATTTGAACAGAATTCTTTTCATCACATCCAGCTTCTACTTAAGCTGGAGTTTTTCACCACATCCAGCTTCTATTTACACATGAATCTTTTCATCACATCCAACTCCTATATTCATAAACTAAAATGTTCTATGTAGTGTTTATGTTAACTGTTCAATACACGTGGAGCTTCTGCGGCTGAAAGTTCGGCCTAAAACGCACAGAAAAATACCTTCTGCGGACGAAAGTTCTTCGTATATGTCTAAAAACGACACTAACCCTGACCCTAAACGACCCTCACAACGCCTAACCTGACCCTAAACGACCCTCACGATGTCAAAATCAGACCCTAACCTACCCTCACGACGCATATTAAAAAATGTTAGGTGTTTATAACAATGGACATGCGCCAATGTTTGAGCCTGCGCTGAGGTCTTCACGCGTGAAATTTGTTTACGGGTTCGGCCGCGGAAGTAGAATCTTTGTTTGCCTGTCTGCCCAGCAAAAGTCACTGAGTACAGTAATGTTTTGCCAGTTTCTCCGTAAATCTTTGGTAAACCTTACTGTATCTGGTGCTGTTTGTCTTGCGTCTGTCGCTGGAATTAAGTAACCAGATGTTTGATTCGAGTTTCAAAAAGGATTTATTTACGTGTCTGTAATTATAGTTGCAGTTATTAAAATTAAATACATCATGTAAAGTAAGTATATTTGCATTTATTAAAATGAGATGCACACTTAATGGATGAAGCTCGGTTTTGAATCGGTTGAATCGCCTTTACTAATAGCATGGGTGTAATAACGTTGTCAAGAGGGCGCTTCACGGGTAAACATTGCGACGGCCGCTGAATAGGGGACTATGTGAAATAGATGGCGCCAGTATCAAATGTGGGTAAGCTACCCGAGGTAAATTGTGTGTGATGTATGTTTCTTCACGCAAAACTACTCAAAAAGTTAGCTAAATTATAAAATGCGTACGTATTCCTGCGCGCTAAAATTCAAAAGAAAAGAAGGCGGCAACCTATTAGATCTGAAGATTTTAACCTGCATGCAATATTTATAATTTTCTTGTTCGCGCAGCGGTAAATGGAAAGTCCGTTGTGATTGGACGTAAAAATGAGACATAGGTTGCCCTCTCCTCTCTCCATTTATAGTGTTCAAATTTAAGTGTTTATCCATAATGGAATCAGATTTTAATTCTTACGCCAGCCATAGATCGGAACAACATAAATAAACAATGCATGGCCAATAAATTTTTTTTGCTTAGACCTATGTGCATACTGGCGCCACCTGTTTCTACTTTAGGAACTGCCAACAGTCCCCTATTTCCTTGCCTTTGGGGTGCAAGTTGTAGCCTTTCTGTGCAATAGGAGGAAACGGGTTGAATCGTGAGCTATTATATTTTCCGATCTTGTAATGTTAAGTATATTTGCAGTTATTCAAATGAAATGCACACTTGATGGATGAAACCCGATTTTGAATCGATTGAATCGCCGTTACTAATATACGCGTGTAAAAAACGTTGTTCAGAGGGCGTTTCACTTGTAAACATTGCGACGGCCGCTGAATTTCCTTGCCTTCGGGCGCAAGTTGTAGCCTTTCTGTGCAATTGGAAGAAACGGGTTGAATCGTCAGCCATTGTATTTTGCGACCCGTGATTCTTCACGGGTTAACAGCTAGCCCTAAACTAATAATTACCTAATACGTCGGTCAGTCTGACTGAACTAAATATAGACTGTCCGCAGATACGGGTACAGTAACCTATAGCAAGTTTTCCCAATGAGGTTATATAGTGTATATAATAGATCTCAACGGTTTTCCGTAAATCTTTCACAAACCTTACTGCACCGGGTGCTATTAGACTCTTTCAACTAAACAAACAAAATGTCTGATTCGAGTTTCAAAAAACCTTTATTCGCATATTTGTCAGTCTATTTGCAGTTATTAAAATTAAATACATCGTGTAATGTAAGTATATTTGCAGTATTTTAAAATTAAGTGAAATCTTAGCGGGTAATGAGTATTTTTGGCGCATTTTAATATTGACCGCGCGTTTCAAAAAGCGTTTCATCCACGTCTAATTTTTAAACTACGGCCTCTCAGCGCACGGAAAAATAACTTATCCGGTCGTGTAATGTAAGGCTAAATTAAGTACGACCTGTGATTTTTCACGGGTTAACAGCTAACAGAGTGCCAGTTGCAGTTGAATCATTAGCTAAAATATAATCACACACGTGATTCTTCACGAGTTAACAGCTTCACGTCGCTGCCCGAGTCACGTGTGTGTGTGCTGTCGTTATAAACACGTGAATAGCACAAGCGTTTAGGAATCATTAAAAATGGAAAATTATAGAGCAAATGTGCGTTTTGGCCCTTATAAGGTTAAATTAAGTTCGATCTGTGATTTCTCACGGGTTAACAGGTAGAAGAATGCCAGTTGCAGTTGAATCGTGAGCTAATATATTATCTGAACCGTGATTCTTCTTGAAAGTCGAAACACTTATGATTAAATAATGATTATGAACATTCAGAATTAAAATGTTGTATTTTACAGCATTACTTATGGAATTACTGTATGGAATTTGGCCAATGTCAATGAATCGCATAATCTATTGTAATTACTGAGGCCTACCTATTCCTAAATTCCGGGTCAAAATAAGAATTGTCCGGAATAGGGAGGGTGGGGGGTCTGGGTCTATTCAGGGACGCAACATTTTTTTCGACGCCAAGACCGTGGCCCATTATGAATATTCATGATATTTGATGACGTTTTATAATCTTTCATTTAGCATATTCGCTCTGATGGTGATAGACTTAACGCATTAGCCCCGACTAATTACTGTAAACAGTAGTGAGCAGCTTTAAAATAAAACTGTTCCGAGTTAAGAATGGCAACTGATACATTTTATTTTATCATTTTGCCCGTCGTATTGTTCTGAAAATAAAAATACCTTAGCCAAGTTGTTTTTACAGGGCTGTTGATGTTAATGTTGCGATAAAGTAGCTATAGGCCTATCGCAATACTTGCAAGGTATCGCAGATACTTTTTCAACATCACAGCGCATAATTCGTTTAATCGCATCCAGCTTCTAATTAAACATAATTATTTTCATCACATCCAGCTTCTCCTTAGATAGGATTCTTTTCATCACATCCTGCTTCCATTTAGCCTAAACGTGAAAAATCCAGTTAAATTGAATAAATGCACAACGTACATGACGTCAATTAATTAGGTAAACGTTACTTATTTTCGGGAAAATATTTTTGAATTAATTGCGCCAAAGCAAAGGACAAGACCTACCCAAAAATGTTTGCTATATTTAAAACTTTCTTAATATAAAAGCTACCTATAATGAGAAATTTGCAGTTTTAAATAACATGCATCCTTAGGTTGCAATCAAATCCTTGGGTTGCAATGTTTTGCATATAGTTATATTTATATAGCGCCTCTCACAGAATAACTATACAGAGGCGCGCTCAGCACAGAAACCCCGATGGAAAATAAACGCCACGCCGTTGAACGGTGTAATTATTCGTTTGTCATTTGTTCATTCAGAAAAACAGACAACGCTGCACAATAAAATTATCTAAAAGCAGAAAACTAACGTATAAAGCTGAAAAGCTTTGTAGGAATTGGTAAATAACATTCCTATGTTATTACTTTTACCCAAGGACCAAGACACGTGAATATGAATTAAGGCAATTATAGATTACGTTAGCTCTTCTTAATTTATGAACATTCATAATGGGCCACGGTCATAGCATCGAAAAAATTTAGCTTCCGGGACTATCGCGGCCGTTCCGCGACAGTTGGCAACCCTATTTTTCGCTCATCTACGAAAAACCTTCAAAAACACCTGCACTCGGTTCTCCAGCATAATCTAACTAAAGCTAAGCAAACACTCTGGCATATTATACCTGAATAATAACACTGCCAGAATTTTTCTTAACATACGAAACATTTTTTTATTTACCTGTCGGACTACAACCCGTCAACAGCCGTACAATAATAAATTAAAAAAATTCCCTATTTCCCTAATTCGCAAATTCTTCGGATTTCTAGGGTGTATTCCGGACCGGACACCATTTACAAACTTTCGCATGAAAACCACTTTTTCATTAAAAAAAACTGGTTACCTAATCCTAAATTCCGGGTCAAAATAAGAAATGTCCGGAATACGGGTGTCTGGGTCGTTTCCGGGACTATCGCGACCATCCGAGACAGTTGGCAACCCTATTGTAAATGGTTGACCAACACAACCTATATTATCGCTCGTCTACGAAAAAAATCAAAAACACCTGCACTCGGTTCTCCAACACAAGCATGATCTAACTAAAGCTAAGCAAACACTTACTCTGACATATTATACCTGAATAATAACACAGGCAGAATTTTTTTTAACATACGAAGCATGGGAAATTCAACAGCCGTACAATAATAAATTAAAAAAGTTTCACTATTTCCCCAATTCGCAAATTCTTCGGATTTCTAGGGTGTAATTCGGACCCCATTTACAAACTTTTCGCGTAAAAATACCTTTTTCAAAAATAAATGAGTGGGTTTGCAACTTTATCACGGGTTAACACTTAGTTAATAAATAATTTTACCGACGCTAAAACCATATTTTACCAGTTTATCTTAATTGTTTCAGTTTAGCGACACGGTGCGGTAACATAGATTTTTATGCCTCCCTTCTCCTTACCATTTATATTTAAAGAAATCAACGAAAATTTTGTCTCAGGTCTTCTTGAAAGTCGAAACACTAACGATTAAAAGCTTCAACATCCAGTGCGTACTAACCGAAAATATATAGCGGAAATATAGTCAGTCTGCCATCTAGTGATCTTCTATTAGTATACGTAAGTATGTATGTAGTTTGTTGGATCGCAAGCAAACGCACAGACATGAACGATCAAGAATAGTCAGAAGCGCCTTTAAACTGTAATTTTCTAGTATTTGTATTGTAAGTAAATTGTAAACATCTGCACTAATTTTGGAATCAAAACCATTTAAGGTTTATGCGAAGCCTTTCAGACATTGATGTAGTCGATGACGTCACGCTGCATGCAGACGGGACCATACCACCAGTGACAATAACAATCACAGCACAACAGTCCATCGTTGCAACTACACGAAATCTTAAAGGCCCAACCGGGCCAACAATTTGCACCACATCCGACACCAGGAATTTCAGATAGAACTATAAGATCAAACACATTTTATTTTTATGATAAATATGCTAGAATGAGACAAAAGTGAACTAGTGGCAATGGTGTTATTGCAAACAGGCGTAGGCCTAGATGAATGGATATTACTCATATTAGATACTCATTAAAAGAATTATCTTATGGCTAACTACAAATAATAAATTAATTATCTGAGTGACATTAATAGATGTAATAAAGTAGATTTCTTGTGCTCCAAAATTCTCGTAATGAATGAACGATGTTGAATCGTTGGAAACGGAAAAGTATGACGAAAAGTTGGGTAATACAACGCATATGTCTTTTAGGCCACTTTATGATCGAGCTTCAGAGGCAACTGACGAAATAATTATAGTGGTATGCAATAACAGCACAGACATTTGATTAGAACTAAGTACAAATTTTTAAATATCTTGAGTTACATGTTCCACCAGAATTTGAACCCTCTCTACAGCAACACACTGCTTTCTGTATGCTTCCTCTCTTGCTGAAAGCAGATTCCGTTCCATTGAGACTGAGACGTGTATCCAAACCTAACATACAAGAACAATCGTCATCATCTGCCAAGAGAGCAGCGGTAGCCCTATCCACTGTTGAACCGATCAGTGCTAACTAAGAAAGCAATTATCATACTAACCATATAAAGCTACATGTAAATGACATCTGATCTGATAGACATACTGATCGATACTCGGTGTGATCTATACTCACTGTGTGAGTATAGATCACTGTGCTGACAGCACATTGCTATACATAATATAAATGAACGTTGACGTGAAATGAAACAATATCTTATAATGTAGGTTATGGCTACTTAACCCTCATCTTGTAATGCTTCCTCTCTTGAGAGACCTCCGCTAACGTTGCGTTGCAAGTGCTTCGCCCTCTTCAAAGCTTGCAGCTGTACATAGCAAAATTTGACAGAAAAGCACAATAATGCTTGAATACTGTGTAAATAAGGTACTATGAACTGGTCAAAATCATTATTCCAGCTTAAATCCTAACACATGAAATTTTAGATGATCAACTGAGTCTAGGACATTACCCCCACGGACATTACATAATTGAAGTATGCATATGTATAGTTATGTGTGCAATGCTGCAAGTCTGCATATAGGCATGTATGTGTGTATATATGCATATAGGTATGTATGTATGTATGTACACATGTATGCATATTTGTATGTATGAATATATATATATGTATGTATGTATATATGCGCTATGGAAATATTGTGATATCTGAGGGGTAATGTCCTATGGGGGTAATGTCCGGGTGACGGGGGGGAGGGTACTATCCTCATACCGATCAACTTTGCTCCGCTTTGGCTAACAAAAAAGAGGGCAAAGACTCTGCAAGGTACAAGATGGCATTATGTTTACCTCTAGATTTATCATGTGTCTACATGCATTCATACATACATGTAAGCAAAATGTATATTTGCAGAGTACAGTATCAAAACGACAATAGTAAGGCTACCAGGCATGTCTCATCTGTACAGCCGTTCAATCTGTCACCAAACGTCGTTGGTGACACAATAGCCACACAAGTCAACGCAATCCAGAAGGCAGCCATTATGCAGACAGCAGAGACGAACAATAAAACAGTCTGTTGTGATGCCTTTTAACGAATCGGACATTCAAAAGAACTGTCTCAAGGAGCTGCTCTTATATGAGAAATCCTGATTTACGTAGCCTGACATAGCTCAGACATTTTCTCACATCTATTCAATATTCATACACGTGTATTGATCAATGACAATCAATTTAATCCTTTAAAACAAATGTTAATGAGACCAGATATTATTCCAAACAGACCAACAAGACAAATGTCTGTGATATTAAAATCTGAGACCTCAAGCTGTGTTGGGCTAACTGATGTAATATTAATGCTCGTGATAACACTAACATTAGCACAATGTTGTAGCTAGCACAGCAAGATCCTCAGAGTAGGTCTCTTGAAGAGGTGATACATAAATTCTCAGAATCAATCAATCAATCAATATGAATCATTGTTCAGACAGTGCGATAAAATTGACCAGATACAGAACAGTGAAAGATTTTGTGAAGTTTAGACTCTTATCAAATACTAGATTCTCCTCATTTCAACCATCATGCTTGATCTGTATTTCGGCATAATCTCTCTCCTTGTATGCACTTAGATGATGCTGCCCCGCGAATAACTGCACAAGGCTCTGCTAAATTGCGGTTATCACATATGTCCGTGCATATAGCGGTCCTCAAATAAATTAACGTGACTTATCCACCTCCTGTTTCATAAAATATTATTTTTATCAATCCAACTTCTATTCAAATAATCTGATTTCTATTTCAACAAGCATTTTTTTCATTTATATATAACCTATTTAGGAAGAATAACTTTCATCAATTCAAGCATTATCATCATCAATCAAACTTATATTTTGTCTAATACACCTTTTATCAGCGAACAATTTGTCATCAACTATTTGTCGGTGAACCACTTAACCATTTGACATTACATGCTAGAAAGGTATTACCACATACAAAGAAACATACACGAAACTGTTATTTTTGAACCACTAGTGAAACCTTTTCTTACAGGCCATAGGCTTTCAGGCCTAAATTGTTACATGGAAATAAACTTCCAATCTTATGGCTCTACCCATATTTATTTACTATATACTGTGTAATGAACACCAAACAATAGACTAAAGAAGTTTATTAAGTTTCTGTACAGATTTACATCATGACAAATTGTACACGTTTCTTCAAGAGACCAACAATGTTCTAAATCATGCTTATCACACTGTACTGACAGTTGCTTTAACATCGAAATCCGAACTTGCAGACATAATATGCAAGCATGCCTACTCGACAAATCCCAGTGAAATGCAGATTATAATAACACTTGAAAATCTGTAAAATTATCTATTCACAACAGAAAACAAAATAACATTTTAGGAGGCCACAACACAAAATGTATACCTTTGAAATAAATAATAAGATGATAGGAGTATTTGGAGGCAGCCAACATTTCTCTCAATGTTACATCGATGAATCCAGTTTACTTTGCACATATAATCGTAAGTATTAATGTCTTGAAGGATAAGTCTTCAGTGCATGAAAATGCATCAAAAACGCACCAATTGAAAAAAAGCAGAGAATAGCACCCTGCCTTGAACTCTTGGTGGAACCCAAACAAGATTCCACGTTGGAACATGGGTTCATATTTACCTGATGCAGTTCTGTTGAAAAGTGTACGAGACAGTTTATCAATATTCCGTATACAATTTTACATAGATTGCTATGATTTGATTTTTAAAAAAAGATTGTAATAATAGACCAACACAAAACAATCAGATTAATAATTATTCATCAGAATTCCAATATGCTAATGAAACAGCTCATCGATCATGGTCGTACCAAAGGGGGGTCAGCAGGGCCTAGGCCCTGGGCACAAATGTGGAAAGGGCACAAATGTCAGGATGGAATAACTTATTATCTCATAAAATGCACTATTTTCAAAATGTGAGGGCGCAAACTTGATGCTAAGCACAGGGCACAATTATAGCTGGGTATGGCCCTGTCATATTCGATATGATGGCTTTGTTTGAATGAGGTCTTATAGAAACAATCTTGGAAGATCTCATGTCATAGAAAAACTGGGTAGAACATTTTTATCCAAGTTGAACAAGGCTGGCATTTCAAAATTTATCTAAAACAGCAAATTATTAAAGAAATAATCAAAGAGCAATTAAAGAAACTTAGGCATGCATAAAGGAATTATTGCACAATATGGTATGTTTGAAGAAAGGTAAAATAAAAAAATTACTCTACAAAAATTATAATCTGACAACGCCTATGAAAAGTGTCCCTTGTCCATTATACAGTCTCAAGATAAATTAAAAATGGCTTTGAAAAAGGTAACTTTACAAATTAAAAACGCTTTTCAGTAAACAAAACCACTTAGGGTATAATTAGATGTGTTAAAGTTTGGTAAAATCAGAGACATAGGAAGTGTTACAGCACTAAAGTTCCTCCCGACCTTGTGGCAACTACTCACTCATTTATCATTGGATAAAATATCAATCATCCCAGTGATCACATGTAAATAATTACAAGCACTCAGACCTAATTCAAACCAAAATGATCACTCATCACAGAACCCAAGAGGCTATTTTAAGTATCTCTCAATTCTCTATTGCACCGGTTCTCTATTGCACGATCTCAATCGACTAAAGAAACTCATAATTGTATGTGCCTCACTGAATGTGACACAAACACCGCAACCCAGTCATTCCAATCCTGAGCCCATTATTCTTAAACAGAAGAGTTCACAAAATCGCAGAGAATTTGAATCCGAGGTCGAGCTAGTCAGTGGTAAAGTGAAGAGAAGTTACTTATCAAGATCTTTGAAAACCATTGAGCTTCATACGTTATAGACAGTAAAGGACAAAAGCATGCAGGACAAAAGCACACATGACAAAAGTTTGCAGCTATAAAATATAATGTGCCAATTAACTTGATAGGTAAATTACTATGAAATATTTGTCATCACTTATTCAACTTCAAACATTTATTTTTTTATCACTTATCCAGCTTCTAATTCTACTATAAAACTTGTTCATCTCTTACCCAACGTCTACTTCCACTGCAATAATCTATCTCCCTTAAAATAATTTGCAACGCTGAAGTTCATACAAAGAAAAGACAACAATTCACGATGCTAAAATGGAGTTTTATCAAATATTTTGTGTGCAGTTCTGAAAACAACTATACATTAAATGATTTTGCAACTAGCTTCAGACAGTGCGCACTTGTCCTGCGTGCCATATTCATTGTGCACTTATTTTCAGCTCCCATCATAGACAACTATAAATGATTGAGTAACTAATGGAGTGGACTACTTAAAATTAATTATCATCATGCTATTTTTGTTGTGTTTTTCGTATATGATGCGTATCCTGGATGCCCTGGTCAATAAGCGAATGCCCAACCCACCACGATATGAGAAATATAAGAAATGTTGAATAATCAAATATGGAAGAAAAAGCACAACATCAGATGTCAGAGAATTCTGAATTCAGATCACAAAGACATGAATTATTCACAAAATACAAAATATCTCAAAGTATCGTTGACCTTTTTTCTTCATACAAGGCAGAAAATCCACTCAATGAATCTGAGTAAAGTTTTAATCCGCTGTCTTATGATTACTTGCCAAAGAAACATTAGCATACACACAAATACATATAAAAAGGTATATACCGCACATATACAAAGAATAGTTTCAATAGTACCTGTCAACAACGTTCTATAAAAATTGTCCTGTAGATGCAAATCACAATAGTTAGTAAGATTAGGAATCTGAGTAAGACTTGACATGCCTAGCATCAAAACCAATTCCCAGTGACAGCACATCATCAAAGACTTTGAGTCAACTATTTCCACATGTTTACAACTGAAAAACATCTCAAAGACTACAGACTTTTAATTTTCAATTCTGACCACAACAGTTACCACTCGAATCTGACAAAGTTTTGGTTTTACATGGACAAAAGTTAAGGCAAGAACTCACTAATTGTGTGTTTTTAGCACCAAATACATTAATTCATTAGAAAATTCATATAGCGTTTACAATATTCGCTTGAATAAAAACATTTAAGTGAAGAAGGAATTGATTAAATACCAGATTGATATTATCTGAGCTCGTCATATGACAGTCACCCTAAGTCAGTCTATGTTGTTATCCTGCCAGCACATACATGGGCATTAGAGGGGGGAGGGGCATAATGGGATCTACATGGGTCACATACAAGAATATGGGTCTTACATTAGATTCATGTGGACAAATGGCATGGGCATATTACACATTCATCAACTAAAAGCAGATAAAAAAACTGAGATTGCACAGATAGATAATCGGGAATTATGCAATGTCGAGTAGACTGATTGGGTCTTGGACCTCAATCACTAAAACAACATGTGTCAATGTTACTCCATACAGTTTATGCTCATTACCTTAGATTTATATAGTGCCACAACATAATAATTATTATGACACATGACAAGGCACCTATCCACAGTACTAATCAATAACAAGTAACTTTGCTCTAAATCAACCAGATGGTTATGATTTGCAAGTGAGACATTCGATGTGAGCACTCAACTCAACGGTCACTGCCCTCAAGGGTCTGATGCTACCCTGCATCCTCAAGGGTCAGACAATACCCTGGCGTCCTCAAGGGTCAGACGATACCCTGCTCTGGTTGGAAGAAATCGCAAAAAATTGAACGCATTTTCAAAATAGACGTGCTAAGTCTGTGATAAAAACAGACACGACAGCAGTGTCCGAACAACTGGTCCACCAGACACTTTCAATACTCATCCATCTCTTTCATATACAGCATAAAGTCACTACAAGTCGAACCTAAACAATTATCATATAGTTATCTGGCATTAAGGTCAAAAATAAAATCCTAAAAACATAATATATGTACAAGCAAAATTCAAGTTCGGTTCAATGACGCCAACATCTATACATTGACACAATTGGTCAAACTGCTCTCATCTGGAAACACGGGAAGTCATCCATTGTAGCCATTGACCTGAAGATGACCTCATACAAATTTCTCAATCAGCAAAGCAGCGCTCCCCATTTCACGGCTTAACAAAACAGCCGATGGAATGTCTCTGCTCTGATCTTGAAAACAAGTCACAACAGCAAAACAGATAAAACTGGTAAAATCAGTCCAAGTAAAAACACTGAAGAAAAACCGGAATCTCTCAGGAGTATAACAATTTGTACAGATCGACAAAAATGCTAAAAACTAGAGGAAAACTGACGTAAAACTTTACAACGGACTATGGCTGACACAAAAATAATAAAGCTGGTCGTACTGAAACACCGACTGCATTCGGAATCATCTGAAGTCCGGGATGAAATGCAAACAATATCGTCCGATTGTTGGAAGATACAGATAGAATCTTGGTGCAGTGAAAGAAGGGCAAGGTAGATGGGGTATCAAGTGCTGACCACAGCAGGGAACCAGATTGTATAGACTAAATCTCTGTTCATTACAGTCGTTTGATGGTCGTGCTGACGACCCCATCGTAGCAGACGCACAGCGCAGGGTACGTAAGTCTCTTCGAATCGTAAATGTACCGGTTTCTCAGTGGAACAAAAGTGCAATTCTGCTTCTGTGACGACTTTTCATCAAAATCTATGGACACCTCGCCGTTCGTATCCCCCATGTCTTCGTTGGCAGATTTAATGTCTCGTCCGTTGTTGGCCTGATCGACGTAAACAGTATCACCATTGAGACATGGCAGAGAGGAAGGAGGTGTTGATGGGAAATTGAAAGTTGTGCGTCCATCAAATAAAGCAATCTTCTCACTGATCAAACCCAAGAGAGCACTGAAAAACTCTGGAACTCCATCGTATCCTGAAAATCAATTTTAAACAATTAAAAAATTATAAATTCAATTAATAATAATCAGACATAATATACTGCTTTAAATCTAGATGTATAACCAGATGCATAAGTTTAACAGAATAAAAAGCCATCTCTGAAATTCAACTTCCACTCAGATCAAAGTTGAAAATATGAAGAAGAAAAAAGAAACTTATGTTGCTCAATCAGTTCAACCAACCCTTCAGTATCCTCGAATGCTCAAGAATAAATCCTGAAATGGTGTACAAAAATGACTTCAAATAAATAAAATATGCACAGCAAAATCATTCAATCTAATAAAACACAAACCTTGGTCACAAACTTCTTTAGCCAGAAATAAAAAGTAGGACATCGAAAACCATTTGAACTTCATATGAAGGGAGGAATGGCTTATACATTATATCACATTTAGCAAAAATTTTAGCCTGTCCAAAATAATTTCCACCTATCAAAAGGATGAGTGGCTGACTAAGGGTCTGCATCAAGGTCTCTTGCAGTGTTTAGTTTCTTGTATAAAATCCAAACTCGAGTCCATTATCTTCCAATGTATCAGCCTTACGAAAGGCTAATTTTCCATTCTTAAACCAATAGCACAATTTTATGTTGCAACAACATATCAACCATGTCATGTCAACAGGTTCACCGACAAATGGTTCACGTACAATAGGTTCGTGACCTGAAAGTTATTATTCACCCACGGTATTCAGTCAAATAGAAGTTGGATTGATGATAATAAATGCTTGCAGATCCAATTTCTATTTCAGCAAGCATTACTTACATCTATATAAGCACATTTATTTCAATGATCAAACTTCTATTTAAACAAGCATTGATAGCCCTACCTGGAAAAGCAATAGCTGGTTTGATAGTGCTACCTGGAAAAGCAATGGCTGGGTGGTTGATAGCCCCACCTCGAAAAGCAAGAGCTGGGGAGTTGAGCCCTACCTGGAAAAGCAATAGCCGAGGGGTTGAGCCCTACATGGAAAAGCAAAAGCTGGGGGTTGATAGCCCTACCTGGAAAAGCAATGGCTGGGAGTTGATAGCCCTACCTGGAAAAGAAAGAGCTGGGGGTTGAGTCCTACCTGGAAAAGCAACAGCTGGGGGTTGATAGTGCTACCTGGAAAAGCAATGGCTGGGGGTTGATAGCTCTACCTGGAAAAGCAATAGCTGAGGGGTTGAGCCCTACATGGAAAAGCAATAGCTGGGGGTTGATAGCCCTACCTGGAAAAGCAATGGCTGGGGGTTGATAGCCCTACCTGGAAAAGAAAGAGCTGGGGGTTGAGTCCTACCTGGAAAAGCAATAGCTGGGGGTTGATAGTGCTACCTGGAAAAGCAATGGCTGGGGGTTGATAGCTCTACCTGGAAAAGCAATAGCTGGCTTGATAGTGCTACCTGGAAAAGCAATGGCTGGGTGGTTGATAGCCCTACTTGGAAAAGCAAGAGCTCGGGGCTGAGCCCTACCTGGAAAAGGAATAGCTGGGGGTTGATAGTGCTACCTGGAAAAGCAATGGCTGGGGGGTTGATAGCCTTACCTGGAAAAGCATTGATGTCAATGACAGCATAGCGTCCAGTATCGTTCTCGATGATGACATCAATACCCAGAAGGTCAAGGCCAAACTTCTTCTGGATGCCTCGGATGAACTGCTCCATCTTCTTGCAGTCTGGTTCGATAAGAGGATGAGACAAAAGATCCGATTCATCCAACTGACAAAGAGAGAAAGTCAACAACAACATATAAGTATCAGACATCTTTATAGCAGCCATTCATTCATTCAAACATTCATTCATATAGATGACTATTATACCAAAGCAATCCCAATTCCATATGTATCATACATCTTTACATCAACAACAACAACATATGGAGATGCTGGAACCTTGGGGCCATATCTATGGGCTTGGAATAGCCAGGGTGTAACTCTTACCTCTGACATAAAACTGGCATACGCCGGAGCAACGCGTAAAACTGCTATGCATGAGGCTCGAATTGTGCGTTACGGTGGAAAAAAATTTACTCCTGGTCAACCCTAGGTGCAAGTCCGCTATTGCCGAATAGGGCTATAATCAAAATGGCGACCATTGTTATGATTCGTCGCATTCGACGCAGTCTATGACGCTTTTAGATGCTTATAACATAGTTCGTCGCAATACTCTAGATCTACGGAAAATAGCACATTTTATTATGCCTTCCATTTTCATCATGATGAAACACTACTAGGCTTTGTTTGTGACGAAATGGCTGACGATGTGGCATATGATGTGCAGAGTAGAGGTTCATCGCCTTTGGCCATGCAGTAATAATTAATATCACAAAAAGTAAAAAAAATGCCATCTAGATTACTCTGACATTAAGTTGACAAGCTTTTTTATTGTATCATTCATGTATCATTAATAAATTTGGTTGATTTCCACAAAATTTGATTGAGGACTTTGTATCTTAGCCGTTGTAATCCGAATTAAGCGCTATAAAATCTTTGCGCATGTGCAGTTATCATTACCCATTGAAATCATTACCGTAAATCCAGCGTCAAGCATAGTCTCAAGAACGTTATGTCAGGTGCAACTACTCCACGACTATTTCTAGCTCAAGCATAGCAACGACGGCCATGGCCTATTCAATGAATACTTTGGGTGTAGTCATATTCAGTGAATAGGCTATTCCAATGTCATGTGTATGGGCCCAAATGTCCAGACCTGGATAAAAAGGTCTACATAGGTTATGTGTCAAAGAGATGCAATTTAAATGTTTCTATTTTAAACCAACACGTAACACAAATCATCTGAGAAAAACTAAAACCCTAGACGTAAAACGATGCAAAGGAGGTCGTCATGCTATGCTAGAGTACATATTACTCAGACAGATTCTCGTCTGCGTACGATCACTGTAATGTAATGGAGCACTTATATAGCGCCACTCGAATCAGAGGCGCCCATGAGTCAACACAAAGCTCAACAAGGCTAAACAGAAGAAAGGAAAGTCTTCCTAAGGCAGCAAGGGAGAGAGAGAGAGACACAGAGAGAGAGAGAGAGATAGAGACAGAGAGACAGAGAGAGAGAGGAGAGAGAGAGCAGCTTCTTCCAAAGAGGACGGGGGGGGCTGTTCCAAACGAAATGCACCATATTAGAGCATGAATACGGTTGATAGATGAACACTCACTTGGTTTAAGAAACATGAAGAGTTTGACTTTGAAACATCATTGCTGTTGAAAAATATCGTTTCATGACCTGAAATCAACGACAGCAGCAGTCCATTGATCATCTCAATTCATACAACAATTAACTCTCCTTTACAGTGTAATCTTTTAAATTATCCCATGCATGTTGGCAATGTGTCCCATTTTACAATTAGGCCAAACAAAGTCATTTTTAAACAAGGAACAACTTCCAGACAACTGTCATGGACTTGGTCATCGTCACAATACTCTAACCACTGCAAAGACAGTTTGAACCTGATTAACTGAAGCACAAGATAATCAGTCAGTCAGTCAGTCAGTCAGGCAGCCAGCCAGCCAGTCGTCACCTTTTGCATTGGGTTCTCAAGCAGATCAATTAATTACATGCATTGAGTTTAAGTTATAAGTAAAACACACTAGTATGGTTGTAACAGATAGGCTAATGAATCATTTACAGCTCTCTGCTTATGAGATGTCATCTGGGTTTCCACGGATCTTCTGATACTATTAAGGGTCTTGACAAGAAGACCCTTATAACAGACCTCAATTTATGTCTAGGCCAATATCAGTTAAGCACGTTACACTAATACATTTTTCCCCATGTCCACATTGAATGAAAATAATAAAAAGATGAAAGAAAGCAACCTTAAACAGCCAATGTTCATTTAGATTTTAACTTACTACAGTCGTAGAAGTTTTTTATCGACGGTCTCTGAATGATGAAATGCTTTTGGCCAACAACAAAGATTTTGAAAAGGCGAGCATTATGGTTGACGAAGGTTTGTGCAACGCAGGGAACAGTTATGTCCTGAAGGCCTCTCTCGTTTAGGATGATCGCCATCTCCTACAAGAAAACGAAGACCATCATTATTATTATTATTATTATTACAGCAGTTTTATATAGCGCCCCTTCAAGATATTCTACTCAGAAGCGCTCCCAGCCCAACCACGGTCAAACAGGACAGTCCTAAGGCCAGAGAAAAACAGAGCAGATTGGCCTATTGGTGTGAGGCGCAATGCTACTGGTAGGCCATTCCAGGTCACTGGACCAGTCAGTGAAAAAGCACGGCGCTGTCGGATAGCAGTCCTCGTACCGGGGACAAGCAACTCCGCATGCACAGCAGAACGCAACAAACCACGACGTCCAACAGTGACAGTGTGGCAGCAGACTTCAATTAGGTAGAGGGGCGTCAGGCCCTCCATGCAGCGCCGTACCAGCGCTGAGACACGGTAGGTAATGCGCTGTGGGTAAGGGAGCCAGTGCAGGACATCACGCATATACCCAGAGACTCGGTCAAACGTAGGGATGCGGCCCACCAGTCGGGCGGCCGAGCGCAAGACCCTGTCAAGGTATTTACGCCGACACACCGGGAGCCCATCATAAATGGCGCTGCAGTAGTCTAGGCGGGAGACAACAAAGGAATGGACAAGCGTAGAAGCAGCGTCTTGGGAGAGGTAGCAGGATACCACCCAAAGTTGCCGAAGCTGGTAATAACAGCTACGACAAAGTTGACTGATATGCTGGACAAAGGTAAGCTCCTGATCCAAGATTACCCCCAGGTCTCTGACCACGGACGAGCAGGTTAGGTGCGGATACCTCAAAGCGAGGGACCCGATACCTAGTTTTGCGAGCTGCTGGCGGGTGCCAAGCCATATGAGCAGTGTCTTGCTCGGGTTAAGTTGTAGGCGATTTGACGACATCCAAGTCTGGAGGTTCTCAGTGGCTTTGCTGATTGCACCCACAGCCAAAGTCATCTCATGTGTAAAGATATGCTATGTTCCTCTCTGATAGTCTTCCATCCAATTGGATCAACTTCCAGTTGGATCAACTGAATGAAACAGATGCAGCCTAACGAAATGCATCACCCGCGATCTCTATTCATCAGAGTACAAAAGGCCTTCCATCAGAATACAAAAGGCCTTCCATCAGAGTACAAAAGGCCTTCAATCAGAATACAAAAGGCCTTCAAAGGTAAAGTCACAAGAGCAAACAAAACCATAATCTTCACAGCCATCAAATCAAGTGCGATTATCAACCTCAGCTTTAAATAATGGTTTAAATATAAGATTGAAAATTAAGGTGTAAAATCCATAACTGGTGCAAGAGATAACAGAAGGAACGAGATAGTGAATGTAATATGCTCTGCAAAAGACAGTTCTTGGTCCAGTAATACCCCCCCAACAGACAGATCTGGGTAACGAAATAATTCCTACATACTATAATTATCTTATCAATATTTGCTAATATTATTATCACTGTTATTCTTGAGGCATAATTACTAACCTCTTCCTTTTCTACAGCCGAGAGTGACGCAGCAGTCATGTGTGAGACACTTGGCTTGCAAACTAGAAAATAAATTATATAAAGCACAGAGTAATGAAACAAATCGTAGTTTCTTACACACTGAAATGAGAAATAAACAACAACCCCCAGCTATATAACCATAGTAATCTACCAGTCTGCCATTGACAATGTTGTCTCAACAGAATGAAACAGATGCAACCTAAGTAAAAGTTCAAAGTTCACCATTACTCATTTCTTTTCATCTGTGAACATAAAGCCTTCATACGTAAAGTTACATAGAGCCATCCTAAAGCCAGATCATTTCAATGCAGGCAGCACACATTCTGTCAAATGAGCATTTAACAATTAACAATCACTGCACAGGCCACTATAACAGAATTATTAGCAAAACTATCATTTGTTTAACAATCACCCCATGATAAAGACTATAAGGCTAACCATTGTAATCTACCGTAGATGACATCAATGTTATCAGTACATATAATTCCAAGAGAAGAACTCACATTGAATGAGATAGTAGATTATTCTAATGCAAAGTAGGGTTGCTAATATTGGTTTTTGGGGCAAACCGATTATCGAATTTTCAACCGATTATCACTTTTTATTAGTGTTCTTGGAAAAATATTGTAAATTGTAATATGCATGTTATTTTATGTAATACGTATTGCAATGCAGCCTCAACACTCGATACTGAAGTGTTTAAGTCACATTGTGACATAACCTGGAACAAACAGAAACCTACAACGCTCGGCTCTCATACTCTCCCCGCCGCTATGCATCGTTCTCCATTGAAAACCCCCACCGGCAGTCGCCTGTTAGTTCTCCCCTGTACGGATCAAATTCGGGTGCTTTGCGGTCAGCTCTTCCGCCTTAGCTGGCTACGGTTACTCTTCCCCTAGCTCACCTTCTCACGCTAGTCTTGTCTGGACAAGAGGGCCGTTTATTAGCAAAACTTCAAAGGTAAAGATGCAGCTAAGCTATCAATTACCTTGTTGGAAGACGCAGCAGGGAAATATTTTGCTCAGCTACGTTTATACCTTTGAAGTTGACCGACTTGAACCCTTTCTATGGGAACAAATCCGAGACATGTGAGATAAATAATAAGGTGAAAAAAATTCGATTATCGTTTTGTAAATGACAGAAACCAATTATCGATTTTAAAACCGATAACCGGTTTTCCGGTTATCGTTTAACATCCCTAATGCAAAGACATCTATCATAAAAGTACAAAAGTCTGTTGTCAGACCATGCATTGATTCTCTCCATATGAGTGCAATGATCAGAAAGACTTTTAGTTCACTCACCAAATGGATATCTTACATCGTTTTCTAGTAACAGCTGACGATTCTTGTTAACATCAGACGACGTTAACTCAACAAACGATGGAATGAAGTAGTTGTAATCTAAAAAACACAATAATATTAGTAAATAATACACGTTTATTACTGTAATTGTAATTTGCAATTGTAATTGAAAACTTTTATAGCGCCACTCGTAATCAGAGGCGCTCACGACTCAACATAAAGCTAGGCAGAGAACAGGAAAGTCTTAAGGCGCTTGCGGCAGGCATAAGAGAGACCAGCTCCTCCCGAAGAGGAAAGGGGAGGCTGTTCCAGCTGGTGGGACCCACATACGCAAAGCACCTGGATTGGGCTGTGATAGAGCGCATGCGTGGAACCACCAGAAGTCCGCAGGCAGAGGAACGAAGGGAAACTCAGTGTGGAATAGAGAAGACCCTAGTGCAGAAGGCCAGAAGGTAGACGAGGGCAGAGTCAAGGAGACAGCTGCGTATCAGCTTGAGGGTCTTGAAACGAATGCGTTGAGGTGCATGGAGCCAGTGGAGGGATTAGCGAATGAAGGAAAAGATGTGGCCACATTTTGGAATTCCACCAATAACTGCTTTAATAAAACTCGTTTATCTTGAGTGTGTCTGAAACTCATTGAAATGCAACTTTCCAAAGCTAAATCCAGAACATATGAAACTGGATAATATAACACATAATTATTTGCACAGTCCCTATACATCGGAGCCCATCACAATACAAGGCTTTCTTTCATTTCCATGGCTCTGGTTGCAATTTAAGGCTGACATCCAAAGGATGATAATTAGAGACAGGTGGAGTCACAGTTGAATAGATGCCACAGACATGGGACTAAAAACGCTTCACTCCTATCGACAAGAGAACGATAACAGAGGCTAGACCAGAGGCCAGAAATCTCCCTTAAGACAGCGCATAGAAAACGCTAACAGAGGTTAGACCAGAGGTCAGAGATACCTTAAGACAGGGCACAGAAAACGCTAAACGAGACTATACCAGAGGCCAGAAATCTCCCTTAAGACAGGGCACAGAGAACGCTAACAGAGGCTTGACCAGAGGTCAGAAATCTCCCTTAAGACAGGGCATAGAGAACGCTAACAGAGGCTATAGACCAGAGGCCAGAGATCTCCCTTAAGACAGGGCATAGAAAACGCTAACAGAGGCTAGACCAGAGGTCAGAAATCTCCCTTAAGACAGGGCACAGAAAACGCTAAACGAGGCTAGACCAGAGGTCAGAGATACCCTAAGACAGGGCACAGAGAACGCTAACAGAGGCTAGACCAGAGGCCAGAAATCTCCCTTAAGACAGGGCACAGAAAACGCTAACAGAGGCTAGACCAGAGGTCAGAGATACCTTAAGACAGGGCACAGAGAACGCTAACAGAGGCTAGACCAGCGGCCAGAATCTCCCTTAAGACAGGACACAGAAAACGCTAACAGAGGCTTGACCAGAGGTCAGAGATACCTTAAGACAGGGCATAGAGAACGCTAAAGAGGCTAGACCAGAGGCCAGAAATCTCCCTTAAGACAGGGCACAGAAAACGCTAACAGAGGCTAGACCAGAGGTCAGAGATACCTTAAGACAGGGCACAGAGAACGCTAACAGAGGCTATAGACCCGAGGCCAGAAATCTCCTTAAGACAGGGCATAGAGAACGCTAACAGAGGCTATAGACCAGAGGCCAGAGATCTCCCTTAAGACAGGGCATAGAAAACGCTAACAGAGGCTAGACCAGAGGTCAGAAATCTCCCTTAAGACAGGGCACAGAAAACGCTAACAGAGGCTAGACCAGAGGTCAGAGATACCTTAAGACAGGGCACAGAGAACGCTAACAGAGTCTAGACCAGAGGCCAGAAATCTCCCTTAAGACAGGGCACAGAAAACGCTAACAGAGGCTAGACCAGAGGTCAGAGATACCTTAAGACAGGGCACAGAGAACGCTAACAGAGGCTAGACCAGAAGCCAGAAATCTCCCTCAAGACAGGGCACTGAAAACGCTAAACGAGGCTAGACCAGAGGTCAGAGATACCTTAAGACAGGGCACAGAGAACGCTAACAGAGGCTAGACCAGAGGCCAGAAATCTCCCTTAAGACAGGGCACAGAAAACGCTTACAGAGGCTAGACCAGAAGCCAGAAATCTCCCTTAAGACAGGGCACAGAAAACGCTAAACGAGGCTAGACCAGAGGTCAGAGATACCTTAAGACAGGGCACAGAGAACGCTAACAGAGGCTAGACCAGAGGCCAGAAATCTCCCTTAAGACAGGGCACAGAAAACGCTTATAGAGGCTAGACCAGAAGCCAGAAATCTCCCTTAAGACAGGGCACAGAAAACGCTAAACGAGGCTAGAATAAAGGCCAGAAATCTCCCTTAAGACAGGGCACAGAAAACGCTAACAGAGGCTAGACCTGAGGTCAGAGATACCTTAGGACAGGGCAGAGAAAATGCTAACAGAGGCTATAGACCACAGGTCAGAGATACCTTAAGACAGGGCACAGAGAACGCTAACAGAGGCTAGACCAGAGGCCAGAAATCTCCCTTTAGACAGGGCACAGAAAATGCTAACAGAGGCTATAGACCAGAGGCCAGAGATCTCCCTTAAGACAGGGCAAAGAAAACGCTAACAGAGGCTAGACCAGAGCTCAGAAATCTCCCTTAAGACAGGGCACAGAAAACGCTAACAGAGGCTAAACCAGCGGCCAGAAATCTCCCTTAAGACAGGGCACAGAGAACGCTTACAGAGGCTAGACCAGAAGCCAGAAATCTCCCTTAAGACAGGGCACAGAAAACGCTAAACGAGGCTAGAATAAAGGCCAGAAATCTCCCTTAAAACAGGGCACAGGGAACGCTAACAGAGGCTAGACCAGAGGTCAGAGATACCTTAGGACAGGGCACAGAGAACGCTAACAGAGGCTAGACCAGAGGCCAGAAATCTCCCTTAAGACAGGGCACAGAAAACGCTAACAGAGGCTAGACCAGAGGTCAGAGATACCTTAAGACAGGGCACAGAGAACGCTAACAGAGGCTAGACCAGCGGCCAGAATCTCCCTTAAGACAGGACACAGAAAACGCTAACAGAGGCTTGACCAGAGGTCAGAGATACCTTAAGACAGGGCATAGAGAACGCTAAAGAGGCTAGACCAGAGGCCAGAAATCTCCCTTAAGACAGGGCACAGAAAACGCTAACAGAGGCTAGACCAGAGGTCAGAGATACCTTAAGACAGGGCACAGAGAACGCTAACAGAGGCTATAGACCCGAGGCCAGAAATCTCCTTAAGACAGGGCATAGAGAACGCTAACAGAGGCTATAGACCAGAGGCCAGAGATCTCCCTTAAGACAGGGCATAGAAAACGCTAACAGAGGCTAGACCAGAGGTCAGAAATCTCCCTTAAGACAGGGCACAGAAAACGCTAACAGAGGCTAGACCAGAGGTCAGAGATACCTTAAGACAGGGCACAGAGAACGCTAACAGAGTCTAGACCAGAGGCCAGAAATCTCCCTTAAGACAGGGCACAGAAAACGCTAACAGAGGCTAGACCAGAGGTCAGAGATACCTTAAGACAGGGCACAGAGAACGCTAACAGAGGCTAGACCAGAAGCCAGAAATCTCCCTCAAGACAGGGCACTGAAAACGCTAAACGAGGCTAGACCAGAGGTCAGAGATACCTTAAGACAGGGCACAGAGAACGCTAACAGAGGCTAGACCAGAGGCCAGAAATCTCCCTTAAGACAGGGCACAGAAAACGCTTACAGAGGCTAGACCAGAAGCCAGAAATCTCCCTTAAGACAGGGCACAGAAAACGCTAAACGAGGCTAGACCAGAGGTCAGAGATACCTTAAGACAGGGCACAGAGAACGCTAACAGAGGCTAGACCAGAGGCCAGAAATCTCCCTTAAGACAGGGCACAGAAAACGCTTATAGAGGCTAGACCAGAAGCCAGAAATCTCCCTTAAGACAGGGCACAGAAAACGCTAAACGAGGCTAGAATAAAGGCCAGAAATCTCCCTTAAGACAGGGCACAGAAAACGCTAACAGAGGCTAGACCTGAGGTCAGAGATACCTTAGGACAGGGCAGAGAAAATGCTAACAGAGGCTATAGACCACAGGTCAGAGATACCTTAAGACAGGGCACAGAGAACGCTAACAGAGGCTAGACCAGAGGCCAGAAATCTCCCTTTAGACAGGGCACAGAAAATGCTAACAGAGGCTATAGACCAGAGGCCAGAGATCTCCCTTAAGACAGGGCAAAGAAAACGCTAACAGAGGCTAGACCAGAGCTCAGAAATCTCCCTTAAGACAGGGCACAGAAAACGCTAACAGAGGCTAAACCAGCGGCCAGAAATCTCCCTTAAGACAGGGCACAGAGAACGCTTACAGAGGCTAGACCAGAAGCCAGAAATCTCCCTTAAGACAGGGCACAGAAAACGCTAAACGAGGCTAGAATAAAGGCCAGAAATCTCCCTTAAAACAGGGCACAGGGAACGCTAACAGAGGCTAGACCAGAGGTCAGAGATACCTTAGGACAGGGCACAGAAAATGCTAACAGAGGCTATAGACCACAGGTCAGAGATACCTTAAGACAGGGCACAGAGAACGCTAACAGAGGCTAGACCAGAGGCCAGAAATATCCCTTTAGACAGGGCACAGAAAATGCTAACAGAGGCTATAGACCAGAGGCCAGAGATCTCCCTTAAGACAGGGCATAGAAAACGCTAACAGAGGCTAGACCAGAGCTCAGAAATCTCCCTTAAGACAGGGCACAGAAAACGCTAACAGAGGCTAAACCAGCGGCCAGAAATCTCCCTTAAGACAGGGCACAGAGAACGCTAACAGAGGCTAGACCAGAGGCCAGAGATACCTTAAGACAGGGCACAGAAAACGCTAACAGAGGCTAACCCGAGGCCAGAAATCTCCCTTAAGACAGGGCATAGAGAACGCTAACAGAGGCTAGACCAGAGGCCAGAAATCTCCCTTAAGACAGGGCACAGAGAACGCTAACAGAGGTTAGACCAGAGGTCAGAGATACCTTAAGACAGGGCACAGAAAACGCTAACAGAGGCTTGACCAGAGGCCTGAAAACTCCCTTTAGACAGGGCACAGAAAATGCTAACAGAGGCTATAGACCAGAGGCCAGAGATCTCCCTTAAGACAGGGCACAGAAAACGCTAACAGAGGCTAGACCAGAGGTCAGAAATCTCCCTTAAGACAGGGCACAGAAAACGCTTACAGAGGCTAAACCAGCGGCCAGAAATCTCCCTTAAGACATGGCACAGAGAACGCTAACAGAGTCTAGACCAGAAGCCAGAAATCTCCCTTTAGACAGGGCATAGAAAACGCTAACAGAGGCTAGACCAGAGGTCAGAAATCTCCCTTAAGACAGGGCACAGAGAACGCTAACAGAGGTTAGACCAGAGGTCAGAGATACATTAAGACAGGGCACAGAGAACGCTAACAGAGGCTATAGACCAGAGGCCAGAGATCTCCCTTAAGACAGGGCACAGAGAACGCTAACAGAGGCTATAGACCAGAGGCCAGAGACAGAACACACAGCAACACGATTGAATCGTTCAAGCAGCCATGCACTGCATGCAAACGGACATCTCGAGACCAATGTCCAGCCAACAGAAAAGATAACGGCAACAATCCTTCTGAAATATGTTGCAAGTAATCCTTACAGCTGCCTGCAACGTGTGTAGCAACCGGTTCAACTGAAAACTATGAACACCAGGAGCAGAAGGAAAATGAACAGCAGGAACAAGCAGTAAAATAAAAACTTTTCCCAGTCAGAAATAAAGAGTAGGGCATCCGAAAATATTTGAACTTCAGATGAAGGGAGGAATAGCTTATGCATCATATCACAGGTTAACACAATTATGCCAGTCTCAAACAATTATTTACACCTTCCATTTTGATGATGGGTGGACGGGTGGTTGGATAAGGGCTTAATCTCAATCCATCTCATTTAAATGCCTGCTGTTACAACAGAGTTGCTGTCTCCAATCCTCCATCAGTCTATCTATCCAGAGCATGGAAGAGGTTGGTGGATTTGTTTTTCTTCATGACCCTAAGCACTGAGACTGCAAAACAGATTCAGTTGTCTATGATGATCTAAAGGAGAGAAGATGAGAAAACGACTTTCTTAAGCAGAATTTGATGTGTAAGTGGAATGAAGGCCAACCTAAAGGAGCAGCAGGGCACAAAGAGCAATGGCAGCAGTTCAGGTCACATGCCTCCCAGACAAAACCCACCCAGACAAACACCCACCCAGACAAACACCCACCCAGACAAACTCATCATCTCACAACAACAACTGAATTCATCTGGCAGATTGACCTACTGCCACAAAATGCAAATATCTGCCATGCAGGCAACAGTGGCTGCACCTTAATACACGTAAGTAAACGAGATGAAAACATTCCAGCCACACTAACATGTGCTAAACATTGCTACATGCATTATTTTACATAAAGTATCTTTAGTATTCCTAAGTACTAACTATTGACAAAGTCTGCAATGCACACTGCAGCCACAGGTGGTGCACTAGACCTAAGAGGAAATCAGGTTGACAGCCAGCAGGTCAATATGTTGACACAGAGGAAAAACAGCAAATGGTGGATACAATCTTTTTAAGTTGAGAACAAACTGGCACAACAGACTAAGTAGATCAGTTTCAAAAACGATGTCAAAAAACATTCTCACCTACAAGACATCAATCATGGCGAAATTTGGCTTCCTTTAACTCAGTGGTTCCCAAACTTTTTCAACTTTGGGCCAGTTTTATTTTGTTAGAGGACATGATGGGAAACAAGGTCAAAAAGAATAATTTGAAATTTAAACAGATTTTTATTAAAGAATGGAACCAAATAACACATGGATACATCCAGTTTAATCATTTTAGAGTAGTAATATTTATATAAAGTTCAATCATTTGATACTCTGATAATCATTAACGCGATTTTTGTTGTTGATTATGTTAGCAAGTTTTTCAATGTCTGGTTGAACATTAGTTGTAATCAGAATCATTAGTTCATTCAAATTGGAATCATTGAGCCGTGAAAAGGTTTTACTTTTAATAAATTTAATTGACGAAAAATGACCGTTATCATCTGCATGTGAAACCAAACCGACAAACATAAAGCTGAGCAAAAGAAAATGTTCAAATTCACTTTTTGGAAACAGTTGTCAAAATGATTTCAAAATAAATACCTCTGTTGAACATAGACAAAAAGAAAAGAGCCGCACTTACGCAAGAAAGAATACTTCAGTATTAACGGCTCCTTACTGGCATATACTAACTTCATGACTAGACAATCAGTAGTCTTGTCTTGTCTTAACCATCCTCGATCCGAGGGTTGGTCGCTTTATGGACAAGTCAACTCCATCTCTTCCTGTCTCTCGTCTTCTTTAGTAAGTTGTCAAGTGGTCTACCGGTCCATTTTTCCACATGGCCTATCCATCGTGTCTTTGGTCTTCCTCGTTTTCTTTCTCCCAGTGTAGTGCCTTGCATGATTTCTTTTTCTAGACAGTTTCCCTCTTTTCTCATCACATGTCCAAAGCATGTTAATTTCCTCCTTTTTATCAGATTAAGTGGCTTATGTCCAAAGTATGTTAATTTCCTCCTTTTTATCAGATTAAGTAGCTCTCGTTCCTTGTCTGCTTTCTCCAATACCCACTCGTTTGTTTTTTGTTGAGTCCATGATACCCTTAGAATCTGTCTTATGCATTTCATCTCAAAAGCTTCAATTCTTTCTTCATCTCTTTTCTTGATGGTCCAACTTTTGCAGCCATATGTAACCACCGGCCATACCAATGCTCTCATTAGTCTCACTTTGGGGGTTAACTTTATGCTGCGACTCCTCAATATTTTCTTCATCCCTATCTGAATACTATGTCCTTTTGCCATCCTTCCTCTTATCTCTCTGCTACACTCTGCATCTTCTGTTATCAATGATCCCAAGTTTTGAAACGTATCCACCTGCTCCAGTCTGCTCTCTTTCAAAACACTCAGTAGAGATGTACTAAAAATTTATATACAATTGGTAAAATTGAACTATTATAGTACATTTGATGTTACTTATAAACGTCATTAAAATATAATAATTTATGATAAATATAATAATTTATAATAGGGAATAGTTATCCCGTAAGGTATTCATTTACTTCACATATAGTTTTATTATATCCTTGCTAGATCGAGGGCCACTTTTGAGCCCTGGCGGGCCACCTTTGGCCCATGGGCCACAGGCTGGGAATCACTGCTTCAACTCAAAGATAAAAACTTAAAATACGCCTTCACCAATCTTAACTTAGTATCATCTGTGCAAAGGAAGATAAGCAGATCCGAATTAGCTGCTCAATCCCACCCATGTCTATCTAGAATCAACTACTTCTAACTGAATCTCACCCATGTCTCTTTGGAATGAACTACTTCTAGCTCAATCTCACCCATGTCTCTTTGGAACGAACTACTTGTAGCTCAATCTCACCCATGTCTCTTTGGAACTAACTACTTCTAGCTCAATCTCACCCTTGTTTCTTTGGAATAAACTGTAGACTTCTAGCTCAATCTCACCCATGTCTCTTTGGAATGAACTACTTCTAGCTCAATCTCACCCATGTCTCTTTGGAATGAACTACTTCTAGCTCAATCTCACTCATGTCTCTTTGGAATGAACTACTTCTAGCTCAATCTCACCCATGTCTCTTTGGAAATAAGTACTTCTAGCTTAATCTCACCAATGTCTCTTTGTAATGAACTACTTCTAGCTCAATCTCACCCATGTCTCTTTGGAACTAACTACTTCTAGCTTAATCTCACCCATGTCTCTTTGAAATCAACTACTCCTAGCTCAATCTCACCCTTGTTTCCTTGGAAATATGATAAAATGGACTGAATGAAAATTGGAAACTCTGTCAAGGAAGACTAGTGTGATTGAAGAGAGTTGATGTCAATCTCATCTGACCTCACATGTTCACATATACAGAAGTCGTGATCTTGCGTCAGCGTGAATCACTGAGAGCACATGATTTAATTACTAAACATAATCTGCTGATAAAATGGGTCATTAGCAATTCTAACGTCATGTAATATGTGCTGAACATGTGAACACTCAAGGAAGGCTTTAAAGGCCTAGAAGTTAATAAAAGCTGTTTATTCACATGACATGGCATAACTGACACAAGGTTGTGAAAATCATTCACCAAATGGTAATCAATGCTTAGATAATCGTGACCAAATCCATCCCACAATTTAAACACAAAATATTATAAAAATACATGAAAATTCTAAATAAAGAAAGGCAACAAAGGAGGCCAAAAAAAATTTGATAAACTCAATCCAACAAAGGTTTTATTACAAAGAAACTAAAAAACAATTCACCCCAAAAAAGTAAAATCAGAATAGAAATTAGCAACTAACTACTGTAAATAACAAATAGTTTAAGAAGACCCGCTCAGTGACTTACTCGCTTCGAGAACGTCGCAATCTCTGACGTCTCTATACTGATGTCGTCGATCAAGAAGTCGCATGACGTTATTAATTGGATCGATGACTATCGTCTCAGGATGTAGCTTTGTGTAGAGCTGTGAAGAAAGAACAGCGCAGTTGTAATTGATAACAATCAGTAACTTCTAACGCGCTGGTGTCTAAGAAAATAACGAAGACGAAACCACAATCAGAAATCAACGCAGAGCATAGATGGGCATGATCTGTTGAACTTGTAGTTGATTAGAATTACAACTAGATAATGAAATTTGCAATTCGATTAGAATTAGCTGCTGAAATTGCAGAGAATTTAAAGAACCAGAATAAGAAGCTATAGATCGCAGAGGAATGGGACAATGCATAAAAAAGAAATTCTAAAATTGACTTGTCCACATTGTCATCTGAAATTGACACATTGGCCATATATCACTTGATTTCAAAGATAAATCCATAGGCCATATGTGGCAAATAACCCAGAATGGGATTTTAAGATAAAACATCATATAGACACCAGGAGCTGCACAGGTTTTCTTATACATTATGGTATAATGTCTAAAAAAACCTGTGCATCATCAAAGGGTTAAAACAGGTGCAAATAACAGGTTCGGAATTCCTATTTTTATTCAAAAGATTGGTCTGATTGACTGAAAAAACTTGAAAGACTGACAGATCAATTGACTCAAATGAACCTGAAACATGTCGATATAGGTCATCGACCCATCGTGTACACGTGCCATCTGATCAGTCAGTTTGTGAAGAATGACGGTAAATGGTCCCTGCTGATCCAAAGAACGGTCAAAGTCAATCTGAAAAGACAAATTAGTAAACAGGTCAATTGTAGAATTATTCTGTGTTGGAGTAGAGATGAAGAGAGGAATCAAATATGGTCAAGTTCTAAGGAAGGAAAATGAAGAAGAATGAAGGAGACCATTGGGACGAATGCTATCATCTGGAAAGAGATGACCAACAGATCATGAGAATGGGAAAAGAGACGGAATGCCAGTCATACACATAGCATGAAGAGCAGGGGACCCAGGACAGAGCCTTGAGGAACACCCAGTTTAACACGGATTCAATGAGTACAGGAATCAACCAAGATTTATGATCAAATGTGTAGACACTGAGACAAATATGATCAGTCCCAACAAAGCAAAGGGGAGGCCCTGTGAAAAGGCCCTGCATGTAAATAAAGAGCAGGACATCCAAAAGCATTAGAACTTTGAAGTTGTGACCGCTCAATGCTATGTGTTTAAGAAGTTGCAAATGATTTAAATAACGACTGTACGAGTCTTGCGGCAATGTTCCTATTCTACACTGAATTACCTAAGGGCATTGATCACATTTATAATACACTTTTTGTTTTACATACAATGATACAAACAGCAAATCAGTTAACTTCAGACGATGGGAGGAATGGATCATACATTATGTCACATTTAACACATATTATTTTAACAATATTAATGATTAACTGTGTTTCTTTTGGCAACTGATCCAATCATCTCCTTGGATTAACAATTTCAACTCCCCTCCTCATCCAAATGATGGAGGACGGGTGGCTGGCGAAGGGTCTGCCGCTAACCCATTAGAAGTCTCTTGAAGAAGTTGGCAAAGAACATAGTGGTCAACCATGTCATGTATGAGATAGAATCGCTAACTATATTATAAGCAAGACATACCTTGACAAGATCAATGCCAGCATTGCTGCAATAAAACCAAAGCAAGCAAATAAATGATCATTGAAGAGAAGTAATTCAACAAGATGTAATTCTCAATTCACACAGGCAATCATACATGGACTAAAACATTACAGTATAAAACTAAAGTACATACCAGCATTACACAATTATAAAACACAATTATTTTCAAACGTAAATGCTAATACTACTTTATTATGCATTCAGTGCTTTTCGAAAAACACCATTAGATAGAAGCAGTGGTCATAAGGTGACCTTTGGTCAGACATATGTACAGTTTTAATCTACATCACTCAGACGAATAATGACAGACATTAAAGCAGTGTGCCTCTATGATCAAGACCTTATTTATAAGCAGGCAAAAGGAAGAACTCCACTGCTGTGTATTTTCCTGCCATTTCAATGACCCACTTTAACATAAAGGGTGCACGAAGCATCAGTTTGAATAATAGAACATAGTTTCGTTATGTTATACTCTGTAAAATGCATTGCTTCCTTATGTAAACTTATGATGCAATTACATAATGAAGATTCTACAAGCAACCAACAGAAATTCCTCTTCTTCTGCCTTTTTGCATTAGCCAGTAATAGATCAAGCACTAGCATCAACAGCATAGAAAACGAGATCAATTCTCGCAATCCCTATGAGGTTGACTAGTCCTTCCAGTCGCTAGGTGGCGGCGTTGGCTAAATTATGCAATGATGTGATGGGCGTCTTGCGTGGCTGACAGGCTGTTATACAGTTAAATTCGACTCCCGTTAAAACTTGTGATAATTCGTTCATACTGCAGTTGCAATCATATTGTGGTGTCTCAATTTGAATTCAATAAACGAAGATTATTATTATTACTGCAATACCTATTATTATCATTAATTATTTATCACTAATTATTTAATCATGCCATTTGGGAAAAACATGACAGCACATTATCAATAAGTGCAGATAAGTAACAACGGTTAATAAGGCATTAGCTCAATTATTGGGGATGGAAGGCAGGGCAACAGGCAGCCAGGGCTAATGTATACATACAGGCTGCTGCTGCTTTCCATTCTGCCAACGGGCTTCAAGCCCGCAACACTGACAATTTCTTACAATCAGTTTTGTCATATGAAATTGACATATATATATATATATATATATATATATATATACACATACACAACATATATCACATTGACCAAAGTGCATTGCATTAGCCAGTAATAGATCAAACACTAGCATCAACAGCATAGAAAACGAGATCGATTCCCGCAATCCCTATGAGGTTGACTAGTCCTTTATTATTGATAATGTGCTGTCATGTTTTTTTAGACAAAAGAAAGAAAGACAAAAGAAAGAAAGACAAGAGAAGGAAAGACAAAAGAAAGAAAACGGATGAAAACTATGTATGACATTGAACTAATACGTAAATAACTTTGAAGACGTTAACAGCCTGAGATGCTATAGGATGTCGATAAACTCTGGTATAATAATAACAATAATATTGACCAATGAAATTGACAGATATCATATTGATTATTGACCTATTAGAAATTGGCATATATCATAGTGACATATATGAATTGACATCATATGTCAATTTCATATCAATCAATCAATCATTCAAAAATACTTGATATAGCACCTCTTCAAGATATCTACTCAGAGGCGCTCCTGGCCTAATCCTCGGCTGAAAAGGAGTTTTAAGAGAGGCGTAAAATGAAGATGAGGAGTTCTTAGGTAGGAGACGGAGCTCTATGGGAAGTCACCCATTCCAGATTGTAGGTCCCACGACCGAGAAAGCCCGATTCTGCCTTATGGAAGTGCGTGCAAAAGGTCAATATGATATCATATATATGTTCATATATATATCACTTGGACATAGGACAGGTGGTTGATTTCATATGTCAATTTCATATATAATATATATATATATTTATATAATCCATTCTTCCCATCATCTAAATCTAACAGATTCTTTTTTGGATCATTGAAACAAAACTGTCACAAAAGTGATCAAAACTCATGGGTCATTCTGACTTCATTCAGTGTAAGGCAGGAGGGGCATTGTGGTGGAAGGACTCATATGGTTGTGACTTCAGCCGTTAGTGAATTCATGCTCTCATGGTGTCGGGTGGTTTGGTTGGGACTGATCATAATTGTCTCAGTGAAGACACTTGACTATCTTTGGTAATCCCAAAACACAATATTGAGTATCAATCTACCTATGTTTGTGTCTATTTTAACTAGAGACTGTTTGTAGGAGGCCACACATGTCTACCTTTTTAAATACCTGGACAGAGTATATGCGTAGGTTCATTGAAATCAATGCGTCATGCTGTTCAGTGTTCACTTATGATAAGCCAAGGTACAGACTAGTGATGTTTACGTCATGTAAAGAGGGTCAAGGTCAGTCCATATGCATCATCGTCATCATCTACATGACATTATTCATATTCAGTGCTCTCTTTCTCACAACCACCCATCCACGTTCCTCAATCAACCGAATCCTTTTGCCCCATTAACATTTTCTTGCAGATGAGTCAACCAGCAGAATACCTCTATTGTTACTTGTAAACATGTCAATGTTCAAAGTTGTTTTCATAATGGTCATTACAACAACGACAATAACGACAATAACGACAATAACAACAACAACAACATTCTGCTGGCTCTCACAGAATGCAAGTAAATGATCCTGAAAGGTGAGCAGTTCAGATGTAAATGACCTTAATCATTAACAGGGAGTCAGTCAGTCCCTTCAAGTACTTAACAGACCAGCTGATAGGTCTACAATACATAAACAATGTTGATGTAAAATTTGGCCGAGCATTGCAAAGTCCAGCTATGACTGATATTGTTTCATAAGGCACAGGTAGCGGTCTTCCAAGTCAGTTGGCTCATCAAGCAATTCCTCAAAGGAAAAAACCTACAGACTCGAGCAAGACCCTCTACAGTCTACACATAACTAGACACACACACACACACACACACACACACACACACACACACACACACACACACACACACACACACACACACACACACACACACACACACACACACACACACACACACACACACACACACACACACACACACACACACACACACACACACACACACACACACACCGTCGTTGAATGTAAGGTCAGTGAGTGTGGTTAGCATGCCACAGAAGAGATAAAGAGGTCAAATTGATACACTAATATTATCAGGCTATCACTTCATCTGCATATTAAGTGAACAGCAACACTTCATCTCATACTAATCTTTGTCTACAAATGTTCTGCCTACACTTGGAAGTCCTCACTACATTCATAGCCTATTAATTAATTAATTAGATATCAGCATCATTCCTCAAAGACTCATAGATTAGATGGTAGACCATCTACTACACAGTGCACACACTTCAACTTGACTTCGATTATGTCATAATCTATTGGTAGCTCATAAAACAGTTGCAAGATACCTTCCTGTCTCTCCTGGATCCTCTTAGATCTGAGGTTGATCACACCTGAAGGACTTCAACCAATAAGTACCACAACAACCCTAACCCAACCAATAAGCCCTCACAGCAACCCCAACCCCATTCATCATTATCACTATGGGAAAAGTCAACAAGCACTGTTTCAAGTGGTTAGTCAAACTGGTCCACAGAACACACAGTTTGAAAATGTCTTCCGAGAAGAATTCTGGGTTCACTTTGTGCTGCTGAAATGGACCAATCAAAAGCAAACAATGCTTCTTATGTTGCCATACTGCATTCTCATAGGTGGAGACTTAGCTCAAGAAAATTGGAGGATAGGTTAAACATTTTTTAAACTAATTTATATATTAGAACAAATAGCAACCAAACACTATTAGGCAATTTCTCATTTAAAACGGACAAACAGTTAAAAACACTGTAGAAATTCTAATATTTGTTAAATATTTATTAAATATTAGGAGATATAAGCAACTCCGTCTCAAACTCAAATTTCCGGGGGTAAGTCCTCTAAGGACTGTTCCCCAAGTGTTTGCCCCATGTAATGTATGTGTAAATTTTTGTATCTTACTTTCAAAAACGGACATCAGATGGTACTGATGAGGTTTTATTGCTTCCATTCACATACTATCTATGTAATATCAGAGACAAACAATTATGAGCTAAATAAATATTTACACTAACATTTTCAATGAGCTTGAAAGCAATAAACCACTTGTCTTGTAGTCTGGAATATTTCTGTAGCCTTGTTGACATTGGTTATTGTCACCAATTTAAATAAATCTCGACTATGATATAAAAGCACATCTTCAGAACCTCTTCTTCAGCTCACATTAACATACACATCTGTCTAAGGCAGTGTAGCCTTCTTGACAAGCGTGCTACAACTTATTCTAGAAGCCGCAGGTCGCACCAGAAAACTCAAAAGCAAACGATAAAAATTTATTGCAAAATTATTAACTGTGCTAGTGGTCGGTCCTCCCCCCCCCCCCCCCCCCCAACAGAGAAGGAAGGCACGGTTCTGTAGTGTAGAAGTACGGGCAAAGGGGACACGGAGCTGCTACCCTTGCTCAACTGATTGGAGGGAGCTGCAACCTCTGCTACATCCAGCCCAGTCAACATTTCTAACCAGTGGAAGTAAAATCAACATTGGTGCTATCCCTATTTGTGTTTGTACTCGGTGAATAAAGATGGTTCATTAGTTCATCCCTTTTGCCTACAGTGAATTGTATCTTATTATGTTGCATACATTGCAGACAAGATTTTATTCACAAGACACTGTCTCTTCTTTTGCTCTGAGTGACATGTGCTACGAGTGAACCTTATGCTTTAAAGCCAATATACCCTTAAGGACTGAAAGAGCCTTCAAAGGCAACAGAATCTCTAGATCGTCCAAGGGCGTGTTTCCTATTAGCTCAGTTTCATACAAGGATCTAGCCGGCTCTCAACCATAATATACAACATACGCATGCTAATAACTTGCATGAACATATCCTCAATAAACCACACATGTACAATGTACTTACATCCGCCATCAGCAGGCTCTATGTCTCAGACTTCCATTGTTTCCTTACAAAATAATTAAAAAAATATTAGTAAAAATAAAAGTCATTCCCTCAATCGATATATAATCTAGATAGCCAGTCATGAGTTGAGACTACTAGCATCAGCCTCCTGCTCCTCCTCCTCCTCCTCTTCTTGTTCTTCCTCATGCTCCTCCTCCTCTTCCTCCTCCTCCTCTTCTTGTTCTTCCTCATGCTCCTCCTCCTCTTCCTCCTCCTGCTCATCCTCCTCCTCCTCTTGTCAGAAGGAGACCCTAAGTAGTCAGTCCTCTTCTTATTAATGGCTCATATTCCAAAGACCAGTTATAGTCATTACAAACAGTTTCCCTCGTGGACACAGCACCACAAAAACCTTGATACAAATATAACCCTGGTTGGAGTAGGGGGCTTTCAACCCCTAACCTTACAACTGAAAATTCAGCATGCTAACCACTACACTACTAGACACAACCTCATAATAATAGCTAAACAGGTATGCCTACATCCAGGGTGTAATGACACTCTTAAAAGCTCACCTTACATAAATTATTGCACACATGAACATTAAACCCCACCCCCAAAACCCCCACCCAATGAATAGCTAACTCTTAGCGCTGAGACCCATGAAGTCCTACTTAAGCATCTCTGCGTTAAGGCAGAGTTTAAATAAACATATATATGTATGTAGTATGTTTGTGCATATGTATGATTGTATGTATGTATGTATCTATGTATATGTATATAATATACACAATATCCCCAATGGGAGAATGTGTATACATGTATATATGTGTAGGCAGCATTGAATATACAAAATTATTTATGTTTAGTGGAAATTTGCAATATATCATCATTATTACATGTAACCTAAGAAGGTTGGAATACAAATTGATTTTGAGAATGTGTGTGTGGGTGTGTGTGTGTATGTGTATGTGCGTGTGTGTGTGTATGTGCGTGTGTGGGTGTGTGTGTGTGTGTGCGTGTGTGGGTGGGTGTTGATGCATAGGCCTTTCCAAATGTTGTTGTCTAGATACATGAACGCTAAACAGGTTTTGGGAAAAAATTCATGTCTAACACCTGAGAGCTAAAGTATATACACACGGGTGAACAAAAGGAACCAATTTCAACCCAGACAGAATAACAGCAGCAGCAGGCACCAGAGTGTCCCAGGTGTTTCCCGGGCGAACAGCGAAGATCTCGAGTCAATTACAGCTGTACCGGCAGCACTCATAATCGGGGTCGATTATAGAGATATCGGCGGTATCGGATATCGACAAGATAATCGGTGCAGATATTAAAAAAAAATTTTCTAATATTATTTGCAGTCTATAAAAGCAAAATGACGACAGCAACATCATTTGGTCTGCGAAGGATAGCATGCCGTTCCGTTCCCACACCGTGTTAACTCGGGCTTAGCCGAGCTTGGCTACTTAAGACCACCCAGTAGGCGTGGGTGGGAAAGCGTCAACATAGGTGTTGTGCAGAGTGAGTCGTAGTAATTACCATGGGCACACCCGGCACAGGTCAGCTCTGGTGACCCAATCTTGCTGCTATTTTAGGCCAAAGTGGCAAGTCGTAAAAGTGGGGAGGAAATGGCATCATTGGCATGTTTGATAGAAGAAGGCGTCCAGTTCCATAGATATCTCTTTTCTCTCCTCCGTCATGCAAGGTCGACGGCAGTCTGCCTGACCTGTATTGCCTGCCTTGGATTAGTCCCAAACAACATGTATATGTCCCCTAAGGAGCAAGTGATTTGCTTGTATCACAACAATAGGCAGTATACAATAGGTCTATCTTCTGGAACAGGACAATGAAATAATCGGTGAAATAATCGGTGAAATAATGGGTGAAACAATCAGATATAGGCAAATGAATAATCGGCAATAATCGGTATTGGCATAATCGGCAAAAAGTGATATCGGTACAGCTCTAGGGTCAATAGATGTAAACATGTGCAAATGCATAAATGGACAGACAGACTGTATACCTGCTACCTGTACAACATCTCCCAAACCGTCCATTCATTCATGATGGTGAAAAAGAAGAAGAGGTGTGGCCGACAGATATTATGTGCACATGTCGGCAAATGTCCAGCCGGTGTTTCATCGACACGCGACAGGCAACTGAAAAGGAAACTTTCCTTGGGGGTCCTGAGACATGCTTTTTGGCTCTGGAGAGCAGGAAGAGGGTGGCCACGAGGTTCACCAACCCCTTTACTGGGTCTGCAAGGTGTTTCCCGAACCAACGGTGAAGGTTTTGAGTCAGTAGCTCGAAAACTGTGCAAATGCATAGCAGGGACAGATAACACAGAATCTTTGCTTTATATATAGAGATATTATCCACATTATCCAATGCAGCTTTGGTCTGCATGCAATGCACTCCCTTCAACTTATCAAGCAACACATTGTGTGCAATTGGGAATTTCAACTGTTTCTGTTTGATAGTCTAAGTATATCATGATAAACACAATTTCTGTCCATGCAAAAAATGTCCACGAGTCAGTTCTTTCCTCATATCCCCTCTCTTACCTCTGCTTCTCTAGGTCTATGAACCCCTACCTTTCCACATTCCCTCTCCTACTCCTCCTCTACTCTCTTCCCTCTGATTCTCTAGGTCTACGAGCCCATATCCTCCCACATTCCCTCTCCTACTCCTCCTCTCCTCTCTTCCCTCTGCTTCTCTAGGTCTACGAGCCCATATCCTCCCACATTCCCTCTCCTACTCCTCCTCTCCTCTCTTCCCTCTGCTTCTCTAGGTCTACGAGCCCATATCCTCCCACATTCCCTCTCCTACTCCTCCTCTCCTCTCTTCCCTCTGATTCTCTAGGTCTACGAGCCCATATCCTCCCACATTCCCTCTCCTACTCCTCCTCTCCTCTCTTCCCTCTGCTTCTCTAGGTCTACGAGCCCATATCCTCCCACATTCCCTCTCCTACTCCTCCTCTCCTCTCTTCCCTCTGCTTCTCTAGGTCTACGAGCCCATATCCTCCCACATTCCCTCTCCTACTCCTCCTCTCCTCTCTTCCCTCTGCTTCTCTAGGTTTTGTGACAAAAACTACCTAATGGGAAATAAGTCGCTGTGGCTTGCAGCTGTGCAGCAACATGGTGTTCACATCAACCAGACAATTTATTGTCTGTCATTATTACTATTCCTGTGTTTATTAATCTAATGACGTAGCATCAATCAACTGCATTGAGCAATTATTAGTCAAGGGTTTGCTAAAGGTCCCTAGACTGCAGCAACCGATCTCAAGGGAGAATACAAAAGGATCATAGCGTCGCCCTCCTTCTTTATCCAGGCTTGGGACTGGCACTGCCAGAGTACAAGCATTGGTGGAATCCCTCTCAGCAGATGGACGACCTGCCACACTGCTTTGACAAGAGGAGGCTGACCACCGCCTGGCCATCGATTGGCCAACTGCTGCTGTTGCTGCCACCAAGTTATTGATTGAATCTCATGTCCAGTGGTCAGTTGCTGGTCACTCACTGCAGGCTGCTCTGATGATGCCTCAATCCCAGACTCTCTATGTGAGACTGTGCCAGCTTCTTACTCTCCCACTCTTTCCCTCTTTCTCTCTCTCTCTCTCTGTCTGTCTGTCTCTCTCTCTCTTCCTCTGTCTGTATGTCCTGCTCGGTCTGTCCTACTCCTCCCTTTGCTGGTATAATGCAAATGTTCTGCTGCTCTTTTGATCACTTTCTAACTGCTGCCTTGAAAACGGTCACAATCCAACACAGGATCTGCCATGATATTGTTAAGGCTGTCAACAGGTACCCGACCGAGGCGGACTACCTGGGTAATGAAATCAGTTTTCGGGTGCCCGAAATTCGGTAAAATTGCGCGCTTTTACCCGAACATAAGCCAGAAATATTCCGTTGGTCTTATTGGCTGACTGCCTGGGCAATGAAATCGATTCTCGGGTGCCCAACATTCCATAAAAATGCTCAATTCCCTACATTTCCTAACAAAATATACGAGCGGTCGGGTACACGCCGATTGACGGGTACCCGGGTTGTGATTTCAACATTTTGACAGCCTTATATATTATAACGGATTAAACTGGTTTTAAACAGAAATCACCTTCAGGTGCAATTTGGCAAATAAATAAACTCTTCAACTGCAATGAGCATCAGGAAAGCTTCATCTGAAGTATTTCTGACAAACTGAGATAGATGGATTCCTAGAATGGTGACCTATATAAAAAAGATACGCACATTATATACATGCCAACACAAACACAAACACATATGCAAACACAAACACACATACGTACATTCATTATTAACGCATAAAAAGTCCATTAAATGACAACAGAAGTTGCCATACAATGGTCAGATATGACTAGACAACTGGATACAACTATTGGCCATTAAGCGGCCCATTGAATTTACCACCAAATCAAGCAATGCATGTTAATTATAGCCAAACAGTTGCTACAAATCCTGTTAATTGTCTAATCAGTTTTTAAAATGCGTGAGATGCATTTAGAGATCCTCTCAATGGCAAACCGTTGAGTAGCTGTTCTAAGACAGGAAACCATCAATTGGATGATAGTCTTAAGGGTAATGGATCGTATCACATTGCAGGTGTGCTGAGCTGAGGATTACCATATCACCCAATGGTTGACTAGTACTTTCACTGGGTGGCAGTGTTGGTTAAATCAAATATAACATGATGAGCACCTTGCATGGCTGCCTACAGTTAAATACAACTCCTCTAATAACTAACCAATTAATATCACATTTAAAAATACAAATCATCTGAACAAGTGCTACACCATATTTAAACAGACTTGCACGTTGCTCCCTCTCTCTCTCTCTGTCTCTCTCTCTCTCATTCTCTTTCTCGAGTGGTTCACGCTAGCAAATCATCGAAATTGGCGAGCAGTTGTTTGAAATTGATTTAACAATACTTGAATGTCATCAGACCACTTAGATCGATCTATTGATGGACAAAGACATTGCATTCTGCTCCATTCATGTTTGCTCATCTGTCATCCACTCAAACACAAACATGTGCTCTTGACACATCAACAAACTAAATCATCACACAGCCTTTATTCTCTCTATTTGTTTTGTTTGCCTACATCAAAATCACACAGCACATTTAAAGGCACAGTCACCACTCTGACCAAATTATTATTACGATTCTCATTGTTATTATCATTAGAGTAGAGATGTAGGGGGCCATGGAGCAACGTTAAGGGTACCACCAGCATGCAAAGCAAAGGAAGCAAATTCACTTCCCACCACTCTCAAATGTTGAATAGCTCTTATTTCACATAACTTACCTCCCACTCACCTAGTAATTTACAACCACTGTAAATTTATGCACCTATTCAACCAGCCAGCCATTTGCTTTGCCTCAAAGCTGACACATAGGCTAAATGTGCATATCCGGTTCACACGTGTTAGCTAACAGGACTTGAAGCTTACATTAATCGCCGTATGCCCCGCCCCGTAATTACTGCAGTACGGCCGAACACCAGCAATTCCTTAGTACCGTATCAAAACAGTTACATTCCTTCATTTTCTACCAAATACATATCAACTCATTTAACAGCCTTGACACCATTAAAAAAACGTTCATATACCTCTTACCACAACAATCCGATGCCACGCCTCTTCTATTCCTCGCTCCCGCCTAATCCTGCTATTACCATCACTCCCGGCATTCTTTGCGCTCCCTTCCACGCGTTTACTACACCCATTTCATGCTTCGCAGCGATGAGAATGAGTGCAAGTACTTGATTGAGCATAGAAGAAGAAAGCAGGTAGCGATGGTGCTCTTGTATTTACTGTGCACCTTCCCCATCACCTCCCATCATCCCAAAATGCAATCCGTCATTTCAACGTTAAAATCTCAGCGTCCCAAACAACGCAACTACCCTATCAACGTACCTGCACAGCGATACAAAATTCTCGAAATGCAGCCGTCTAAATTTCTTCTCCGTCATCCAGTAGCCGACTTTCCTTCTTTTTCCTTCCATGTTGCGTCTCCGTGTCGATTTGAGACCAGACGGCTTTCGTTTCAGGACTTTTAAGAAGCAAAATTATTCATCGTGTTATTTACAGTCGGGATCAGGTCGGGATTATTCAGCGTGTACTAAGCACAGCGCATGCGTATTCAAATTTATATAAGTAGGCAAGTAAGTTTATCGTACAAGAACGAAGTCCACGAACCACTGTTATTATTATTATCATTATTATGTTTATTATTATGTTTATTATTATGTTTATTATTATTAATTTATTGTTACTGTTGTTGTTATTATTATTATTATTATTATTATTATTATTATTATTATTATCATTATTATTATATATGTTTGACATTATGCTGTTATCGCCCATGATGAGCTAAGTGAGTGTTGGCAATGTCCCGAAGAGGCAGGCTGCGTTCCCACGCTGAAGAACAACTGAGATACGTTGGAACAGAAATGACGTCTCCATTGGATCGTGATTATTATTATTATTATTCTGCTGTTATCGCCCATGATGAGCTAAGTGAGTATTGGCAATGTCCCGAAGAGGCAGGCTGAGTTCCCACGCTGAAGAACAACCAAGATACGCTGGAACAGAAATGACGTCTCCATTGGATCGTGGGTTGCAGCACTCGTTCGACTACCCAACTCTGAGATGAACTGCAGTCCTTCACTGCTCCAAGCGCCGCCGGATTCCAAGGAGAGGGCTACGAAGTCGTGGGTGTTAGTTATGGTGGAATACTTGGCCCTCTTCGTCTTAGCTGCGCGTTCGGCTGCTTCCCCAGCTCTGATAGATGTGTCGACAAGATGTGACTTGGCGTAGGTGTCGGGCACTGTCACATCCCATGCCAGACATCGACCAGAAAACAGTGGCCGACGACGTTCAATTAATCGAGCAGGAATCAAAGAATCTGGGATTGCTATTGAACCGCAGCAAATGCGAAATCGCGTGTCACAACACCACGTGTCCAGGGAATGAGCGTGACGCCGTCCGGTCGCTTTCCATCTTCTCTTACCAAGCCGAGAGGTTCCTTTTGCGCTGGAATCTTCGCCCTGCCAAGAGCTCTCCAGATGACATCGTTCAACATGCCCTGTCGTTGATGTTTTCCGCTGCCTCTTCTACAAATTAGTCCATGGAGCCCTTTTGCGTCGACGCTCTCTTGACATTGGTGACACAAATGTGGCTCGCAGAGCGTCGTTCCTAGCCTCAACCCGGCTGCCAGTCGTACATCCTCGTTTGAGAGGCGCAGGCCTAGGGCAGTCACAGAGGGCGCTAGCATCCAGTCTCCAGAATGAGGTGCTCGTGAGGCCAGCACGCGAGCACGGTCGCATGGATTGTTATTGGAATCCAGCAGACCTTTCCATGCCTTGTCTGTGAATCGGAGGTCCCATTCTTTCTGGCGATGACTCGCTGCTCCTGTTGGTGGTTCTGCAGCTGTCAGGGTCTTCCAAGCGTTGAGTGCTGAACTCGCAAGTTCATATGGTTCCTCAGCAGACTCTGTTGGTAGAATGCATGCCTGGAGTTCGCTTGTACTAGCAGCAGAAGCCAGAAAGGCAGAAAGTGCCAGCGTAGATGCACAACGAACTCCCAGACCACCATCTCTCATCGGCAAAGAAGCCTAGAGCCAGCGGTCATTGTCAAGGTCCACATTTAAAATGGTTGACAGTTCTTCTCTCAGCAGTTGATCAAACCGAGCCAAGCCCGGGCAATCAGCGCAGACGGCTGTGCGCAGACTGTACAAGAGCTTCGGTACACTAAGACTGTTTCTCAGCAGAACCAGAGCGTCATGTGTCTTCCGATTGCCCTCTCGAGGTCATTGGCCTTTGAATTAACGACCATGTTCACAGCTGGACCTGAAATCAGAGGTGCACCCAACAAGGTCATGTCCTCGAGGGCTATGTACGTGAACTCTTGGAACGCAGGGTCATTGTTCGGCATCTGGGTGTTGTGACACGCGATTTCGCATTTGCTGCGGTTCAATAGCAATCCCAGATTCTTTGATTCCTGCTCGATTAATTGAACGTCGTCGGCCACTGTTTTCTGGTTACCTCCCAATGTCAGGTCATCCAGATATCCGATACGCAGATCCGAACGAAGCTTCATCAGAATCGGTTGCAGCACAAGACAGAATTCCAGAGGTCCCAAAGATCGCCTTGCTGCGTTCCTTCTTCGGATCGAATTGAACCATAGCGCAACAGTGGACGGTTTGAATAGGCAGCGTGAGCAAAGTGGTAGAGCTCTGGGATCTCTCTAGCAACTGCCTCTAGAAGACAATCTCTGCGCAGAGTGTTAAAGGCATTGACGAAGTCGAGTTTCACTAGGACGCTGTCCTCAGGCATTGTGGTTATCCAACGACGTGTCGCATGGACAGCTGCCTCAGCGCTTCCTGGAATGCCTACCCCAAGCTGAATGGGGGCGAGCAGTTCAGACAGCCTTGTTACCGCATGCGAATTAGCGCACTTTGCCGCCAGACGACGCCATGTGTAGCCCACGGCGATCGGTCTTATGCCTCCGTCCTTCTTGCTCAGGGCTAAAAGGTTTGCCTCATAGATGACCTCATTCACCTCTTCGGATAGACCTCCCTTTAGGAGCAGATTGGCAAGGTCAGATAGATGTTGCCCGATGTTGTCATCTACTCCATAGGCCATCAGATCCTTTAAGTGTTGTGGAGTAATGCCATCTGGACCACCAGCCGAACCCGCAGGAAAAGAGGAGATTGCCCTAGCGACATCTTCTTTAGAAACTTGAAGAGGGATGAAGCGATCGGAACTGTCTGGATCACACGGTGTTCTCCTGTCCACTGGTGCAGGCGGGTGCTTTTTCTTAAGCGAGGCCAGAGTTTCCGGTGTGTCCAGCGCCGGTTTATCCTCGCTGCAGATGAGACGGATGGCTGCTTTGAAATTGCCTTCCTCCAGCTTGCTTGCAACTGTTGAGGCTAAATACCTGGCGTGGTCGCATTTAGCGGACTTGAGCTTACGACTTGACGTCAGTGGCAATTCATCGTTAGTCGACTGGTCTGGCCCCTGCAGTCCCCATTCAGTAATGCGGGACAAAATCATCTTGGTCATGTTGTGCTTTCGTCCACCTCTTCTTGACTTCACTAGTACAGTGCCACCGAAGACCAGCAAATCGAACCATTTTGCAACGCAATTTGGTTCTATTACTATTGCTTGGATTATATCGGCCAGGAGAGCAGCACAAGATGGCCTTGCTGCTTTTGGGATTCTTTTAATCAGAAGACCGGGTGAAGCAGGATGTGAGAGCTGAGAAGCGATCGGCCCAACGTCCGTCGACAGCTCCCGTGAGTAAGAGATCTGCACGCTAGTGGTAGAAGACGACTGTCTTGTGGTATTATGCTTTAAAGAGCCGTCCGCCGGTGGCTGGTCGGAACCTGAACAAGGCGCGGTTCGAGGGCCGTGCCGGTGCATCGTGCCATCTGAGGCATGGGTTTTGAAGGACAACCAACACACCCCGCAAACCCCCTGGCCCTTACAAGGTTTTTGACTCATCTGAGTTTCAATTCGGTTTGTTTTCAAATGCGCCGCCATTTAAACAGTAATCGTTGCCATTGGCAACGTTGACGTCGCTGGCCTTAAAGCATGGCAAGCGGCCATCAATTCAAATGCACGGCTACATATAAGTTGAAACGAAAGTTTGACAAACCAATCGTGTTGTGGTCTTGGCGAATAAGATGTGGTGAATATAATCAATCGGGTCACAAGTTGTTAATCCATTAGACGATGCTAAAATCCAACCCTGACGATTACTCGTTACGCGGTATTTTTTTGCTAAATAGTCGGACATTAAAAATTTTCCGCCCACCACGTCCGCTGCCTCAAATATTATTCATTATTATTATTATTACTATTATTACTTATTATTATTGTTATTATTATTATTATTATTATTATTATTCATTGGCATTGCCAACGGATCTGTCATCAGGCTATTTGGGTCGCCGCTTGTCAGTGGATTGTAATCTTGACATAGTGCCCTGAAAAGCCACCGCATTGAAACGTTGGTTCAATAACGACAAGTTCTGGAAAAGGAAGTTTGTCTCTCGGGTGTCACCGGTAGTTGTCGAAAGTCGGCGTCCAGTCTCAGACAGAAAGGCGAGGCCCTCACTATTGAGGGGACCGAAGGTTTCTATAGCGATTGGAACAAAAGTGTATTTCTTCTCTAGCTCAGAATATTTTGTGTGTTTCCTTGTGGCTGATATCTCCGCCGCTCCTCCAGCTGTGGAAGCTGTCTCGAGGATATAAGAAGCGGCCACTGTGTCCACCACAGTTGCGTCCCAAAGTAAGGCCCGCCCCCCACTCCACGGTATCAGGGTCTGCCCGTCCGGTCTCTTTCCATCTAATCTAGAAAGACCTGACAGTTCCTTGACCGCTGGAATACCGGCTCTGTTGAGGCTGCGATGGTTAAGGTCGTTGATATTACAGTGTCTTGCTTGACGGCCAAAACCCAATGAATAGTACAGGCCATGTGCGCCTCTGGCAGAGACGAAGGCGCCGCATGCGCAGGTGTGCGGCTCGCAGATGGCCACCCCTAATCGTAGGCCGACCGCCACCCTCACGGTATCGTCCTCCAGTCTGAGATCGCGAGAAACGAGCGGGAGAGCGTATAGCCAATCCGAGGCGTGCGATGACTGCAAGGCCCTTAGTCTCGCCTGGTCGTAGGGATCCTGTAGCTTTTCTTCTAGTGCAGACAGAACCGCGTTTAACAGCGGTCTGTCAAAGTGGGATTGTTTATGGCCTGGCGTCGTCGGGGCAGAAGCTTCGATAAGTTGAAGCCAGGTAGACATCGCCGAGTCGCATGCCGAGTCCGATTTCACCGCTACTGATTCTAAGATGAGGGACTGGATCTGGAGTGCCCGCGGCTGAAGCCAAAAAGGTGGCAAGTGCCTGCGAGGACGCCCTCCTGATCGGGAGAGTGGCCTGATCCCATTGGTCATCGGTCATCGAAATGTTGAAGATTCGCTCGATCCCTCCTCGCAGCAGATCGTCGTAAGCCCATAGACGCGGGTGCAATAAATGCATGAGTTTAGGCGAGCCGATCGAATGTCTAAGTCTTGTCTAGCGATTAGTTGCAAACTGTCGAAGGCAATTCCAAGGTCGGCCACACAAGTGTCGAGGGCTGAAAGCAGGGCATCCGTCGGGGAGAGCGGGGCCCCTAGGAGCACGGCCGATGATGCACTGACTCGAGCGAACTGTCCTAGGAAGCCTTGACTAACGTCGTTGATATGGGTGTCGGAAGATATGAGTTCGCATTTTCTGCGGTTGAGCACGAGGCCAAGTTGCAGACATCCCTCTTCGATCGAGTTAACATCCGCCTCCACCACCTTAGGATCTCCGCCCAAGGTGAGGTCGTCGAGGTATCCAAAGGTCGATGGTGAGAGCAGGTGATTAAGGATCGGCTGTAGCGGTAAGCAGAAAAGTAGAGGTCCCAAGGGATCGCCCTGTTGCGAACCTTCTCCCGAATTTCAGAGATGTCGCCTCGGCGTAGGCAAGATGGCAATATGCGGATAAATTTGGAATGAGTTCGTCCACTGATGAGAGGATGAAATCTCGGTGCAAGCTATTGAAAGCGTTCCAGATGTCAAGCTTCACCATTATTGAACTCGTGTCCATGCTGGTCAGGAATCGTCTAGCGGCGTGGGTTGCCGCCTCGCAGCTTCCGGGAACGTAAACCCCCCGTTGTTTAGAGGTTAGGTACGGCGTGACACGTGGGACGGCGTATGCGTTGGCGCATTTAGATGCGAGTCGACGCCACACGTATCCAATGGCTATTGGCCTTAGACCACCACAGCTTTTGGAGGGCGAAAAGAGTACCTCCGAATAACATAGGCCGTAACTCTTGAGGGCAGATGCCGGCCAGTAGTAGATTGATAAGAGCAGTCGTCGCTCTTCGCAGTCCAGGTCCCGCTTCTGGATTTCCAATCAGTTCCGCCACGTGTTGGGGGCACAGCCCATTAGGGCCGCCCGACGACCCCATCGGGAAAGAGCGCATCATTGTGCGAATCTCCAGCTCTGTTGCCTAGAAGGGTGCGCTTGAGGTCAATCGAAGTATGGCTGGGGGTCACGCGGCGGGGCAGGATGTTTTTGGCATAGAAGTTCCAGTGTCTCTTCATTAATCGGCGCTGGGGTGTCGTCAGAACAAAGTAAGCAAGCTGCCGCACTAATGTTTCCATCCTCCAGTTTTGCGGCTACCACCAGCGCCTGTCTTCCATTCGAGCCCGTAGGCCTCTGTCCTTCGCGGGTGTCCGCGTATGGTTGGAAGATAGTATCGGCCAAAGCCAACCATCCGTCATAAAAATCTGAAATGCGCTTCTTGACGATGGACGTTAGATTGCGGTGTCGGCCGCCCCTCAAAGGAGTTCCAAAGTTCCCGCACCAAAGGCGAGGAGGCGCCGCCAGCCTGCGAGGTTCGCAGGGTCCGCCAAAATGGACTCCATAATGTCGGTTAGAAGGCGGCCAGCTCCTGATCTAGCTCCCTTGGGAAAATGCCTGAGAAGACCTCGTGAGAGGCAAGGATGTCGCATTGACCTGACAGGTCTCGGGTCCGAATCAATGGCGGCATCGGTCGTCCGTTCTTCGTCAGTCATGATTTGTTCGGGACTCGCATTTGTCGCGACGGTCACCGAGCCAAAAGGTGCCAAAGGGAATCCTGAAGATAAGGGCGGCTTATTCGAACCCGGACATGGATTGGCTCTGGGCCCGTGTTGGTGGACCATGCCGTCCTTGTTATGGAGTTGGCGAACTGAATGACATACATTGCATGTTCCTTGTGCCTTCTTCTGTTTCAGTTCAAATGTCCCTGTCAGGATCGGTGAATCCGTTCTCTTAGTGATTGTGCTATGTGTTAAATTGTGATTTTGATTCATTTGAGAATTTGGGAAACAGTGATATTATTTTAATCTTCTGGTTTGATTTCTACAGATTCAATCCAGTTGTTTACAGTTGCGCCGCCATTTAAAAAATAAACGTTGCGTCGCCATTAACGACTGTGACGCAGTCGGTCTTTAAACATGGCACCGGCGTAATTATTCAAAAGTGCGGCTAATGTTGGTGTTGAAAATAAAGTTTGAAAAACCAATATTGTTGTAGACTTAGCTGATCAGCTGCAGTTGAAAAAATCCATCGGGTCACGAGACGTTATTCCGTTAGAAGATATAAAAATCCAACGCTGACGATAACGCGATCCGTAGTATTTTTTATTTAAAAGTGGGACGTTTAAAATTTGCCACCTACAGCGGCAGCTGATGTACATTGTCATATAATATATTATTATTATTATTATCATTATTAGACTATAGCTGCACAAAAGAGCCTCTGAAGGTAACTGCATTGAAGCGCTGGATGCAAACTGACAATTATTATTATTATTGTTGTTGCTGTCGTAGTCGTTGTCGCTGTTGTTGTTGATGTCCATTTTTGTTGTTGTTAAAGTATCATTTATGACTCACCTAAGCGCTGGGTGACAAATAAGTCTAGTCATAATAAATCTTGAACAAGTAAGTCTAAAGTCAATTTTTAAGAACGACTGCGTTGAAGATTTGCGATAGTGCTGTGCTATGCAGGGATGCAAACATATTGGTTTTTTGATTATTTGGTTCTTGGTTGTTTACAAAAAACCAGTGTTGTATTGTCAGACTTATTGCCCCTAGGGGTTGCTGGCTGCTCGGGGACGCCTTCCGAGGTTACAATGGTTAATCCCACTTCCGGTCCTATAGTGAGGGCCCCAGTTTGCACCACAGGATTACCTCGTACTGGGTTTGACATAATGTCCGTGACCTCGGGACTGATGGTGGCGATCATCTGCTGAGCAGATGAAGCACCTGGGCTGGTATGGTCCCTACGAGCAGACTTATCTATTTTTGCTTCCATAGGGCTCCTCACTATGACCGCTTAATTATTTTAAAATCTAACAAATTTGTATGTTCAATAGTCAAACAATCTTTATTTACGGCAACTAATCCTCAGCTACCCGCTGCAAGTTTACATTTATTAATCACGATTATACAACAAACAAACGAATTTTATAATCTACCGAACATCAAACAGACACCTAAAAACTGCACTAATTATATAGTTAGGTAATGACAGATTTTAACCAAATTTCTTAGCTACTTTGTCCTCTATTCTTCCTAGCACAGCGCTATAAAAATGTACTCTAGCCGAATGCCGTCAGTTACAATGCATTCGCGCTATCGCCAGTTCTGGCCAAAAGTTAATCACATTTATTTTTGTGCACATTCGAAATTTCCAGACGACACTTGCACCACGCAAGTCGCAATACTTCCCTTATCAATTTCGCTAAGTTTTCTACAAGGAACTAATCGCGAATATGACCTTTTAATGAACTTTTACCGACTCGCTAACTTCCACCCTTCTACAACTTCGACCATTTCAACACCACAAAAAGTGGCCGCTCACGCGTCACCTACGCAGTAGAAAAATAGGTGGCGCCTCAAGCGACTACATCGAGAGCTTTAGCTGCGGGCCCCATTAGGCTCAGCAGCGAAAGCTCGAGGGAGACCGTTGCGCAGGGGCATTTGCGCAACACTATGCAAGACTTGAAACTTCAAGACCAAGACGGGACCGAGACAGTGAGGTACCAAGACCGAGACCGAGACACAAGGTTCAGGACAGTAGGAGACAGTAAAAGACAAGTGACCCTATATAAAATGCTCTAAAACACTAATGTATCAGTTTCCGGGAATAAGGTTCATTTGTAATTTCAATTTGAAACTTGTAATGTATATATAGTACCAATTCCTGAGCATAGTTTTTATATTGCCGCAAGATTTTAAGACAGTTAACGCGAAACTTATCGAGATCTCTTGTTCGAGACAGAACAAGACTTTCACTTCAAGAAAGTCTCTAAAAATTCGAGATACTACCTCGAGACCGAGACCGATACAGCAGGCTTCCGAGACCGAGACACTAAAAAAACTGTCTCGAGACCGAGACACTGTCTCGAGACCATACAACTTTGCAAAAACCCAAAAAACAAAAATGGCGATTTTTTATTTGGTCTTTTAAAACATATTTTTTATTTGCCAATATTACTATTATATTACTAATTATGTGTTATTCAGTCGGAAATCAAGCTAAATTTAATATATAATCAAGTTGGAGCTCTTTTCATGCTGTGTTACGTGTTTGATGCTTTTTATAAATTTTATAACAAAACTGTTGTTATAAGATCCTAAGGAAAACTAAAAACCAAAAAAATAAATTTAAAACAAAACAAAAAGAAACAAAAACCAACGTTTGATTTTTTAAAAATCTTTGTTTTTTGCAACTCTGGTGCTATGTGGGACTCATCCAAAATCTATAGAAGACCTTCTATACATTTTGGGACTCATCCCGTGACCCAATGCCATCCCACCCGCGAGTAAATGCAAATCGACATATATTCTAAAATTGGAGGTTAAACGATAAGTTACGCGCAAACAGTGTTCGACGCGTTCGCAGAAATTCATGCCTTGGATATAACATTTATATTTAGTAGTATGGCTCTATAAAAGATCTAAAATCAGTCTGACTAATGTGGCCACCTCACCTGCTTAAAGCGCAGAATCTGGCAGCAAGCCTGGCTTGGAAACAATTTAAGATTATTATTTACTTTTTTCCAGTCAAATAGGTTTTTATTTTGTAGTATCTTCTGCTAAAATGCCGAATGAAGTAGAAACGTTAATGGAAATGGGATTTTCACAAAATCGGGCGTACGTGTTCTTTATGTGCTACTTCAAATCAAACTTCGTTTATGCGGTCTCCTCTGTATTCCTCTTGCGTTATTCGGGGTGTTGGTAAAATGCGAACCAAATACGAACCATAGACGCGAACGGATCAGGTTAGGCATCGTGAGGGTCGGCTAGAGTGAGGGCGGGCATCGTGAGGGTCGGTTAGGGTTAGAATTAGGGTTGCTGTAGTTGATAGGGTTCATGGTCATGGCTAATATTGTTTATAGATAATCGCTGAAAACCTTTGGCCGCATGAATAAAAATATAAATGGCAAACATAGGCGCGAACCGGTCACAGGACTTTGGGCCGTCAATCGAAAACAAGTTCACATTTTACCAGTTTGCGGTTCGCTTTTTACCCACTCTCCGTTATTTGTTCCCAAATGGGAGCTAGAGCCTGGTTAGATATTTCTTCTGATTGAAATTGAATGGAACATGATGATAGCTATTAGTTTTGCAATGGATGGAATCCACTGGAATGTTGGTATTTGTATTTGGCCCAATAGTGTCTTCAGTTATTCATATTCGGCCGATAACTTTTTCGCTCCTAAGCTAATACGTATATAAATTTCGGCTTACTTATAGTTCTAGGACTCCAACTTACACATAATATTTTGTGTGGAAATCTCTGTGCAACCTTTAGTGCATGTGAACTCTAAAAACCAGGGATGTGGTCTCGAGACTGCGGTCTTGGTCTCGAGACCGGAAAACTGCAGTCTTGGTCTTAGTCTTGGTCTCGAATGTATCAGTCTTGGTCTTGGTCTCGAATACGTCGATCTTGGTCTTAATGGAACGATCTTGGGATTGGTCTCCATTTTAGGTTAGCCGTATCAGAGCTGTATCAGAGCAATTTCTTTGAAATTTGTCGGTCATTTTTTATCAGAGCCACCGGTGTTTAGACCATCTATATATATGCATGTTACTGTGGGCAAAAAATGCATTTGAAATGGAACCAGCCATTTCAAAATTTGCTTTCACAAGTTTCAAGGCATAGGTTCTGGAACAATCTAATAATTATTTGGTCGGCCACGTGTAGTCATTAACTTACAATTCCGGGTACAATAAGGCCTACATCATTCAAACTGAATGTTAATCAACTTGTTTTAAAGTATTTAGTATTTACCTATCATATACTGTAAGTAATTTATAGTGTGATATTCTCAGGCCGAAGCCAAGTTCTGAACCCGAAAAAGTTCAGACTGGCCGGCAAAACTGTTTCTGGACCATTATTAAGATTAGTATTCTTCAGCAATAAAATTAATGTTTTAAGCGTGGTATTCCATTTTAGCGTCATAATAAATTGAATTGTTTACAAAAAAGGGTCTTGGTCTTGGTCTCGGACCCTCGGTCTTGGTCTGGGTCTCAGCCCACCCGGTCTTGGTCTTGGTGGTCTTGGTCTTGGTCTCGGACCACCCGGTCTTGGTCTCGAACCCTCGGTCTTGGTCTCTAGGTTTTGGTCTTGTGCCCAACACTGCTAAAAACCTATAATTTCTTGTAATTATGCGTCATGAGGGTCGATTAGGGTCAGGTTAAGCATCGTGAGGGTCGCTTACGGTTAGGTTAGGGTCGTTTTGGGTCAGGGTTAAGGTTAGTGTAGTTTTATACATATACGAAAATTCATCTTACTTACTCCTGTGTGTCAATCACGCGCCAGAAGTATTTTATTCTGACCAATGGCAGCAGACCAAAAGATCAAAATATTATGCGTAAGTTGGGAGTCTCAAGAACTATAAGTAAGCCTACAATTCCAGGACATGATTTATGGAAGAGTTGTGCTTCTGTGTTTTTTCGTATATACCTAAAAACCCCGAGGGCAATCAAGTACAGCCCCTAAAAATAAGCCCCATGATGCAATGCACTCAGTGTGTATGTATTATGCATGTTAAACGATAGCCGGATAACCGGTTACCGGTTTTTAAAACAGTAAACAGTTTCTGACATTTGCAAACTGGTATTCAAATTTATTTATTTTTCTTTATTATTATTGCATTGAAATATAAAATAAATAAATGAGTTGTTTATTTTATTTTTGTGTTTTAATTGTTTTCATGCATGATGCAATATGGCCTGTGGTTCATTCTTAATTAATGGCAAATAATGAGTGACAGGTCAGGTCTGGGCTGAAGGATGGTGTAGGTATGATGTAAGCGTGGATTAATTAGGGATTGTCTGTTGGGTGAGCCGCTCAACATAGCAGGCGGCCACGTCAATCATCAGGTGGGCGTGGCCTAATTATCAGCCTTGCCCTCAATGGCTACGATGCCCGATTGTGATAGGCTAAGTAATGAAGAATGCAATGGCGCCAAATAATTAATGAGTGGGTAAGATGGCTGGACCATTATGTGTAAACCGGTTGTCAGGTCGGTCAACTTTAAATGTGTTCATAAATAGCTACCATTCAAAATAAGTAGGCCTACAACCTTAAATTAACATTTAAGCAACATTTAAATAAATTTAGTTGGTGTTTTACAAGATGGCTAGTTGCATTAATAAGTCTGATGTGTGTGACAACTTTGTTGATGCTGCATTGAGATTTGCGACGTGTTATACATAATATAGCGTCCATAGTTGAGTTAAAAAACTTTTATGACAACTTAGAATATTTTTCTAAGAACACCAATGAAAACCAATAACCAGTTTAAAATCCGGTAACGGGTTTAAAATCCGGTAACCGGTTTAAAATCCGGTAACCGGTTTAAAATCCGGTAACCGGTTTAAAATCCGGTAACCGGTTTAAAATCCGGTAACCGGTTTAAAATCCGGTAACCGGTTTAAAATCCGGTAACCGGTTTAAAATCCGGTAACCGGTTTAAAATCCGGTAACCGGTTTAAAATCCGGTAACCGGTTTAAAATCCGGTAACCGGTTTAAAATCCGGTAACCGGTTTGCCCCAAAAAAACGGTATTAACAACCCTAGTATGTATGTATATGAACATTTGTATAGCGCCCAACAAGAACCTCACTAGGGGCTTACCGAAGCTACCTAACAGTTCTGAAATAAATGCGTCTTCAATAGTCCAGAAAATGTCTCCTGTGCTACACACAGAAGTACCACTCTTCCATAAATTATGTCCTGGAAGTTTTTTATTATGTATTAGCTCAGGAGTGAACAGGTTATCATATTCCAATCAATCTCAGACAGAAGAAATATCCAATCAAGTGTAAGTAATCAACACAATTTTTTTTTATAATGAAGAAGTTATTGTTATTGACGTTCTTATAATTAAAACGATTTGTCTTATATGGATAACCTGTGATATGCTATATTGTTTGTAAAAAGTGCTGGATATTTCGTTGAATTTGATGCTTTGATTTTTAGTGAAAAAGCCATGGCAAAGACAGGATACAAGGGAGTCCAGGTCGCCATGGACTGGTAAGAATTAGGTTTCTTAATTGCATGCGCTAAGATTCTAGGAATCTTTTAATCCGAAAGACCTCCCCAATGTTCTAAACTGTCTGTCATGCGATTTTTGCACATTCTTCACCAAATGCATTAGATCTTGCTTACTCTTGCATGACAGGATTCAGTGCTTGGCCCAGTGTCTGTGGATTGTTCTTATTAGTAATTCTTTTATTAGTAATTCTTTTATGCTTCTTCTTGATTAAAGTGGCTAATACTAGTAATAAGAGAACTAAAATCTTGGATGCTGTGAAAATTTAGTATCCATGTGCAGTATGAAGAATGTTTCTTTTCACATCTTGTGAATTCCATACGTGTGTTATTTGATCCTATGTGCATTTCATTATTTGACCTTAGAATTACTCTCTTCTATCGTTTATTTCAGGCTCTTCGCTCACGACAATGACCCCGATATTGACGAACCCTTTGAACTTCCCAAAGGTCATTCCCTGATGGTCACATCTGAAGGTAACACAGTGACATTGCTCAGTCTCAGATCGCTTCTGGGCCATGACTCTGATGAGTTAAATACTTTGGATGCATTAATATATAGTATGCTTGTCTTGTAGTTACGTCTTAGAGTTTTCTGACTTTCAATGAATCATTATAATAATAACAATTTAAAAAAAATTTCAAACAGACAAACCACAGTATAATTGCAAGTACAGTATGAACGGATGATGACAAGTTATTACATGAGTCGAATTTAACTATATCAGCAGCCATGCAAGGTTTCAATCATGTTATACATCTAATGTAGCGAATGCCGTCGCCTAGAGAAGGAAGGACTTGTCAACCTTAGGCGTTGTGGGAATCTAAGTGATTTGTCTGCTCTGTATGCCAATGTCTTGACCAATACTCTGCAGACCCCCCATCATTTTGAAATATCATTGAATTCCTATTGTGTAAAGTCTGGGTTGAACTACCAACTGATTTCACAGATGTAGTGAGAATGTGTTTTATTTCCATCTTCATTGTTATTTCTTCAGAAGGCGATCCCACGTCTGACGGCGGTGAAACATCATCATCAGCAGGAGACCAACTGCTGGCAAAATCTCTTAAATGTGATGAGTTAGTTTCTTACTTACTCTGCCTCATGGGTTAACCCTTTAACGACCAGCATGTACTAAAATGTGTGGGTAAACATATGCAGCTGGTCGTTAAAGGGATAGGGATCATTTGTCATTTATTCTGGTTCCTTTAAAAGATTCACGGATTGAGAGATCACATCTTGCTTCATTGGTTCGTTGGAGTTTTGCTGATGTTTTGAGCAATAATTAATTCAACTAATTTCTGGTTTTTCAACAACATTATATTAGGAAGATTTTTAATGATCTCTGCGACCACTTAGACTTGGTTGGCCAACTGAAAATCATTTTAAATTGTAATTGAATATATGGTAAACACTTGTATTAAAGTCTAAAAGTTAAAACCGTTTAATTGAGACTAATTTTGTGCAAGTTGATTATTACATTTTGCTGTTGGTTTTATAGCAAAATTATAATAATTGTTAACCCCTTTACCGGGAAATAAATTTTTTTTATTCTTTCCACACCCGTGTAATTATTTTTAGGTCTGTTGATTATAGGTAGACTGATATTTGCAAGTGTATAAATGCAATAGCCCATCATTGCTCTGAGAAACATAACAATAATCATATTTAATTTTAAAATAAGTATTATTGCTGAACTTTATTATGATTTTCAGACAAAAAAATTATGTAAAATAGGCCAAAATATGACCCATCTCTTGACCACTCAAGCGGCGAACGAATTTCGGCAATCTTTACTTATCTGTAATAGTTATTTTGCTGAAATAGTAAAAAGTGATTGGAATTAGATTTAATATTCTATCATCATAACTGTCTAAATCGGACAAACTATTGTCACTTTCAACAAAAAACGATGTATTTCGTCACAACATAAGTTACATTTTCGACCCAACGACCATGTAGGCTATGCAATGATCGATCCAAGACCAGCTATGTTTGGTATGATGTAAGTCTCAATTGTAATTATTATTAGTCGGCCCAACCAGCAAATGACAGAATTTATAATATGAATTTAATTTACTGTCATCATCACTGTCTAAATCGGACGAATTATTGTCATTTTCAACCTAAAATGAGGCATTTTGTCGCAACATAGACCACTGGATACACGGTGAGTAAATAGACGCATATCGTTTGGAGGAGATAACTCGGGGATCACATTTTACAATGATTTATGTTTGACGAGATATCTCGGGGATCACATGAAAGGGGTTAAAGTACAAACTCATGAACGCAGTATGATTACGAATGATGACAAGTTATTACAGGAGTTGAATTTAGCTGTTGGCAGCCATACAAGGCGCCCATTACCTTATGCCTTCTTTGCATGAATGATGAATCCTTTGACATTTGTTGTAGGTGCAACAAGTTGCTTCGAACAACAACTGAAGCAGAAGTTCACGCAGCTCGATCTGGTCATTCAAGCTTTTCAGAATGCACAGAGGAGGTGAAGCCATTGACCGATGAAGAGAAGAGAGCACAGATGGAGAAGTAGGAAAAGATATTAGAGCTTTTATCAGTCTCCTCTCACTTACAACACTTGTGCCTTTTCAAAAGCACATGATACTGTTGTAATGTGACTGCAAAAAATTTTGTACTAAGTTGGATTCTTGTGGGATCTCACTGACATCTCTTTGTTACTTAAAGACCTTCATCCTTTTCACGGACCTGTCACGCTGAGAGCGTCTTTGAATAGTCTGCTGCACAAGACGCTTTACAAATTTCCTTATAATAATAATAATGATAATGATGACATGAATTGTTTTGTCTATCATGGTTTTGCCAGTTACCACTCTCATGCCTTTGCCAAGTATTCTCACAATCTGTTTGTGTTTAATGTATAACTTCTGAGCTAATACATGTGCTCATTCTTGTTACTCTTGATTTGAGACTCGGATTTTCTGAGTGTTTGTAATGACACATAATGCTTAAGCTGTATCTTTTCAACAATTGCTTCTCTTGAAAGTAATTAAAACATTGTGTCACAGATATTAATGGGAGGAAAATCATGAGCTGTACTTGCTCTCTCGATCAGGTCTTTCTTTATTCTGTTATGTCATGTCATAACGCCATCGTCGCTTTGCGATGGTTGGCTATATGAATGGATCTATGTGAGAGACTAGACATCATCTATCATGTACTGCGCTCATCAGGCTAGTTCCCTTTAGTCTAGTCCACATAAAAACTTTGTCAGTCCCGGACATTCTAGACCTTCCGCAATTCCTCTTCCTCTCAACAAGACTTGTCATCAGATTGCCCTCAATGTCCCATGATTTGTCTCTTTATTCTACAACATTGCAAAGTTTTTAGGCCGCGAATCCGTATGTACAGATCTGTTGCCAGACATGTTAATTCGATTGTTGCCATCATATGTCCTAGCTTTTATCAGCTAATTTTTCAGTGCCGCATTTCACATGCTATCAGACTGAAAATGTGTAGCTGAATAACTTATGTCTTTTCTCAGAATTTATTGAAAGCCTTCAGCTCCTTTTCCTGGAAACAAAAGCTTTTGAAAGACAGACATCCATTGGTTTACTTCCATTGGTTTACTTTCATTGGTTTACTTCCATTGGTTTACTTCCAGATCAACATTAGTAACAATGAGTCATCAATAGAATAAATGAACAATTTATGCTAAGGAATAAATTGTGGCAATTAATAGATTAATAAATTTCTTCAGATTATGTCTCTTGATTCTGATCCCTAGGACTTCAGATTGTTTCATTGTGCATCTGTTTTTATATGCGTTTGAAGTTGTTTTTGTTTTTGGTAAATTGAAGAAGGTCCAACTTCTCTGAATCAGTGTGGCCTTATTTCAGGGTCCAGGAGTTGATCAAACAGAAGCGAATGGAAAAGGAGGAGAAGGAGAAGCAGGAACAGGTTCGTCTGGAGAAACTCCGGCGGTCGCAGGGAAAGGAACTTGCTGCCATACGACAGAAGTCAGTTGACCAATCATTGTTGTGATTGAATGACATCTATTGCTTGGTTGACTGATTGATTGATTACCAATACGATTGAGGTGTTTAGTATATGCTTGGTCCTATTGTCTGTTTGTTTCTCGATTATTTATTGCACTGCTACAGCCCAGACCAGAAGCTTTGCCTGTGTTGGACACACTATCTAGAATTGCCTTTGTCGAGAGCTGTGCTTCGAGCGCCTCCGTTTCTGCGTTCTATAGTTTTGCAATTGCTCAAAATCCTTGTTAGTCGACAGCGCTTTCACAGGTTCAGGTGGGGTGTCAATGATTCAGGTTAGGGCACCAATAATTTGGGTCAGTGTACAAATAATTCTGACAAGGGGGCCAATAATTCAGGTTAGGGCGCCAATAATTTGGGTCACGGGACAAATAATTCTGACAAGGGGACCAATAATTCAGGTTGGGGCACCAATAATTTGGGTCAGATGACAATTCTGACAAGGGGGCCAATTATTCAGGTTGGGGCACCAATAATTTGGGTCAGAGGACAAATAATTCTGACAAGGGGACCAATAATTCAGGTTGGGGCACCAATGATTCAGTTTGGGTGCCAATGATTTTTTTAAGTGGAGCTTAATAAATGTCAAGTTTCTGTAAAATGAAATTATTTAAATTGACTAAACTGAAATGTCTTTTAAATAGTGTGATTATGGTTAACTATTTATGGGTGTTAATGCTGCCCTTAGAAGAGTGAATTAGGATCATAAGTCGGGTTATTACTCTGCAGGGTCTATAGATCTGGTAATGAATATACCCTCATCCTTCAAATGAAGTCTTCTCATTCAAGGAGGTTCTTATGAAAGATTTCTGATCTCAAATGCCAGCACCGAACGGGTGTTTGTGTGTTAATTCGTTAGTGACGTTTAACACATGTTCTTCTTGTTATTGACAGAATGCAAGAAGATGAAATGAAGAAGTTGGCTGAACAGCGACGAAGAGAAAAAGAGGAAGAGAAAATGGCCAGGTGATTTTATGAAATATGTTATGTTAGTTTTACCTTCACCTTGTGCTGTTATTTCTTGGAAATCTAGCGACCGCCATGACCAATCCTTATGATTATGTTACTAGCGTAATAAAAAGACAACAGATCATTGTATGAATTAGGTTATGTTATCAGCTTATTTTGACAACAGGTGACACGAGTGTATGAATTGCGCTACGTAATAAGCCTATTAAAATGATAGATGACTATGGATTATATTAAATAATTAGCCTATTACTGAAACAGGTGAGTATATCAGTTATCTTACTCATTAGCATTTGTAGAGTGAGCTAAATGTTTAATTTGAATGGTTGTTCTGTTCTTTTTTATTAGTTAAGATTAGGGTTGTTAATATCAGTTTTTGGGGCAGACTGACTATCGAATTTCAAAAACCGATTTTAAACCGATTATCGGTTTTTATTGGTGTTATGTGAAAAATATTGTAAATTGTGATAAGCAGTATATTTTGCGCTTTATTTCATGTATTACGTATCTCAATGCATCAACACTCGTTACCGAAGTGTTTTAGTCACATTGTTACGTAATCTGGAACAAACAGACACCTACTGTTACAGCGCTCGGCTTTCTAACTCTCCCCGCTGCTATGCATCGTTCTCCATTGTGAACCCCCCACAGGCAGTCGCCTGTTAGTTCTCCCCTGTATGGATCAAATTCGGATGCTTTGCAGACAGAAGTGTCCAAGTGCTGTTGGCTCCTGTTACCCTTCCCTAGCTCACCTTCTCACGCTAGTCTTGTAGGGACAAGAGGGCCGTTTATTAGCAATCGGCAGCTATTAATTACCCTGTTGGAAGAGGGAAATCTTTCGCTTAGCCACGTCTAGCCTTTGAAGTTGACCGACTTGAGACCTTCCTATGGGAACAAATCCGAGACATGTGAGATAAATAATAAGGTGAACAAAATTCGATTATCATTTTGCAAATGACAGAAACCGATTGTCGATTTCAAAACTGATAACCGGTTTTCCTGTTATCGCTTAACTTCCGTAATTATGATTATGAATGTGGCAAGTAGTAATGTTGAGGCTGTGCACTTGTTTTTAGACAGAGAACGCTTGATTTGATTGAGAAGGATAAAAGAGATCGAGCAGTCAAGGTGATTGTTTGGAGATTTTTGACAGATTTTTGGACCATTTACAGCAAATTAATCATCATCATGATATTTCTTAAACTGTTATAAAGGTAAGCACATGGCGCCATTGTGTTCATTAGTGCTGGATCTTGTCAGATAGGTTGTTCTGAGTTATCATATTTAAGATGACCAAGGACTCAAGGTTTTCTTTCAAGCAATGCTTACAAATAAGTTGGCTTCATCTCCAAGAAGCAGACGAAGCTAACATAGTTTTTCTAACGATCCTTGTCATTTACGTAACACAGTTGCACCTAACACAGTCGTTGCAAAGCGGAAAACTTTGCCAAGAGACTCTGAACATCCATTCCATCTGTCAGCTCTAGACATGTAGGCTAGCACAGAGAGCGCCTGTGAGTAGATTTTTTGAAGAGGAGCTATATTAGGTTTAATTGATTAAAAAGATGGAAAAGATAGTTGAATTAAATGTTTTCTGCACATTCCTGTTTTGCAAATTAAGAGAACTGGTTGGCTCTGGTATTTTTAATAATATTTTTAACCTGAGGTAAATTTGATCTCTTTACAAATTTTTAAATTGTTCTTCTTAGTCTATGTTTTGCATGAATTTGCAAATTTAAATTTGTGAGACATTTTAGTAATCGTAATTTTGCAGTGATTAATGTTTCTGAGTCCTTGACTTCTGATTTTATATCTTCTTGCAACTGAATCATTTTTACCATATTAAGACACATGATGTACTGCATTTTAGTTGTTTAATGATATCTATAAATGACATAACAAATAAAGTTTCAGCTTTTGTTCTCGTGAAACAGTTTAACTAGTATTGCGGAGTGTTGTTAAAACTGTCACAATGCCTTTGTGGTTGAACTATCTGTGTTTAGTTTGGTATGGCGCCAGCTGCGGAGGCAAGCTGTGAACAGCCTATGGTTTCATCTCATGCTGCTGCTGCTCCTGCTGCACCACCATTGGCACCTGTGGCTGCTGCTGCTGCAACACCAAAGGAATACAAGGACACAAGGATACAGGTTAGCTTCTGAAGTGATTGGCAACATAGGTCAGTATCCATTTACACACTTATTACTCAAATGGTCCTATGCTCTGAAATTAAGGAGCCAGCAAACATCAGCCATTCTTTCTCAATATCTTCCTGCATCGTTCTCCCTCATAACCTTTTTGTACTCTTGGGACTATCACAAAGGGAGCGAAACTGAATGGCATGAGAGGTGCCATATAAATCGGTAAATACAATAGTTGGAGTTAGCTGTACGTCTTTAAGATAGGGCCTGTTATATTACTGGATCATAGTTATCTTATACTCAACTAGATGTCTATTTCAGCTGTGTATATAATCGTTGTTTCCAACCTATTTCAAGGTTCAACCCTCGTTTTATAATTGCTAAGTGTCCTGCGACCGATGCTGCATCTGCACAAGAAAGCATATTTAAAACAGGTCCTAAATTGAACAATAAGTGAGAAAGCCACCAAAGGTTGAGAAACACTGGCCTGAAGTAAAGTACACTCATTACAAATCGATTTTTCATAATTATTATTATGGCCTACTTCAATGGTGTTGGAAAGTCTAACCTGATGCTTCAATGCGATGGTTGGTCGACTGTTTGCTAAAGTGATGATTCTCGTGTCATCCTCCACAAGCAGTCTGTTTCTTGCCTTTGTTTTGATATGAAGAAGGGTTTAAAATCCCTCTCACCATGGGTCAGCAGGGTGCCCCACTGCATTGCTTTGCCCAGGGCGTACATTGCGGTTAAGACGGCACAGCTTCTTCATTCACTCATCCAACAATGATGCCTCCAAGCTTTGCATTATGGCATTGTAAGAACTCATACATTAGAATAGACATGACATTTCTAAGTAATCACAAAACGTTTTCTGTTCAGATTCGAATGTTGAATGGCGAGACAGTCGTTCAACCATTTGGAGTGAACGAGATGCTCGCAGCCGTTCGAGTCTTCGTTCAGCTCAATCGAAGAGATTGCCAATTTCCTTTCACATTCTCGACAAACTATCCTCGCAAAGTTTTCAGTGATGAGGACATGGAGACGCCTCTTCAGCAACTAGGTTCACTAACGTCTCATCTTCATCTGCACATTGGTGTATCTTCTGGCACAATCATTACTATTGCTTTTATTATTTCTATTATTATTATTAAAGAAATTTTATATATTGCCCATTCAAGATGGCCTAATCAGGAGCGCTGCCAGCCCAACCCTGGTCGAACAGAATGGTCTTATGGGTAATGAAGAGTGGGACAGAGTGACCAATAGGTATTTGAGGAGGAAGCGTGGAAGGGAGTCCAGTCCAGGTGGCAATTGATTGACCATGAATGAGGAGATATGGGATTAAAATTTAGGAGGGCAAGCAATCAATCTGGGGGAAGCATTGAGGAGAATGATGCCATAGATGACAGTATTGGATTTGACTGAATGGCATCACCCTAGTTTGCTCAAACAATTGATTCTCTTTGGATCACGATTGGTAAGTTAAGGGGTCTTTGCATAATTACGTAACACTGGAAATGGTCTTTTTTCACTCACCCACCCTGTAAGGCATCTTAACGTTTCCATAGACCCACCCCTTGAACATTACGTATTTATTTGGAACAAAACTCAGTGTAGTTTTACCTGCCCCTATATAATCCCAGGTCTCCAAATTTAACCTCCATCAATGGTAGATAGTATTTAGAAAATGGGTCCGCAGAAAAAAAGTACCTCATATGCATGTCATTCGTCACAAGGTGTTTAACTAATGCGCCTTCAGATGATGCGATTGGAAGTAGCGGTTGTTTTAACCCCTTTAGCATCCAGTAAAATTTTTAAAACCTACCCTTATACGGCAAGCAAATTTTATATTTGCATATCTATGTATGTATATATGTAAATGTATGTATATGTATGTAGATATGTATGTATATATGCATATATGTATATATATGTGTATATATATATATATGTCTATATATATATGTATGCATGTTTGCATGTACGTACGTTCGTATGTATTTATGTCTGTATGTATGTATAATCAATTGGACGATTATATTCAGGTTTGCCGTCTAATAGTTGGTTATTAAGGACGAATATAATTGCCGCTAAAGGGGTTAATATCGAATCTAAATAATGTTCAAATTTTGGAAGTTAAGTGTAGACGATTTGTTGTGTCATTTGCTCTGACTTGATTTAACTTGACTTTGGTTTGACCTGAGGCCTTCAGCAATCGTAATATTGACGCATATCAAACGGACTTGATTTGCACATTGAATTTTGCCCCGCTTTTGTATGACGTTTTAATTAACCCCCACCTGTCTGGAAATATTAACATTAGCTGAGAAATTGGGAGAAGAACTTTTTATAGAAATTTCATTTCGCCATAGTGTTCCGTTCCTTAGCCTTTGCGACTCAAAGAAATACTTGATCTTTGGTTTTAGTTTAGATTGAGTATTTTTAATTAATTACTAATTAGTTTAGAGGCAAGAGGCATTATGTAACATTCAGCTAAATGTAACATTTTGTAGCACCCCCCCAACCCTCTAGCATAACGTAATTATGCATGATTGCTGCTAGAACATGTATCCTTAATCTTAAATATGATTACTCAGGACCTGGCCTCCAGTGAATGTTTCAGGACAACCCATCTGACAAGACCCAGCCCTAGTGAACAAAATGGTGCCCTGTGCTTACCTTTACAACAGTTTCAGAAATATCGAGATAATGATTAATTTGTTGTAAATTGTTTAGAAGTCTGTCAAAAAGCTACAATCATCTTGACTACACGATCTCTTTTTACTCTCTTTTATTTAACTTGGCTTGCGTAAAGTTTGTCACTTGTCACGTTTGGTACGACTTCTTTCAACTCTTTTAGGTATGTCATCATCGACCTACAGAACTGAAATTTTGCACACATTTCACGCTTGCATGACCATGCAATGTATCAAATTTTCAAAAACATAACTGAGAAATTGAGAAATAAATTTTAAGAATTGAATTTTTTTTAAAGTTTAACCACTCGAACAAGTCCTCTTGATGAGCTCCACTCCGGCATGTTTACATCATCAATGATATGTGATCAAAAGTTTCTTAAGGAAATAGAATGAATGCGCCATCTACCACATAAAATAGGGTTCCGAAAAAGCCATGTTTTTACATTTAGCCTTTTTAATCAAATCGAGCACTCTTATGTCTAAGACAAGTCTACAGCCTCAACATTAGTTACGTTACTACATTTATTTATTTGGAGGATTTATATAACACCCCTTCAAGTCATCTACGCTTAAAACGAGAAAATAGCACAACCGTGTTGAGTCGGTGTCAACACGCCGGAGCGCCACCTAGCCTGTCAGTGGCATAACTACCTCTGAAGGCGCCCTGGAGCAAACCTTCTTAAGCGCCCCCCCCCCCACGCTTGAGCAAGGTCCATTCTCAGTGCCTCATGAAGTAACAGAAAGGATACAAATACATGACTGTTATTCTGTCTTTCTGCACTTTCTCATCGAATTTACGGATTATTTGGTATTTGTGATAAATTCCAAACACAAGTAAAATACTTTGCACTGTCTGCAGGCATTGTGTTTACACTTGTTTTTGGCGGCTGTGGCACTGAAAAGAATTTTGTAAGTTTTGGTACCTTGTCGAGTAATGCTTTACCCAGTCTAATCTTTTCCTGCTTGCGTTTTCTATTTGCAGTGCCGCTAAGTTTTGTTGACAATGTTTATCTGCCCCGATTTGGATTGAAATCGTTTGCTAAATCATAGTCAATGATCTCAGACGTTTCATACTCGTCATCGGACATATTTTATATAGCTGTTAACAAAATTTAAAGTAAAACTTTGAATTTTTCCTCACTGAAATACAAAATGCAAGTAAATGAGATAATAAGTATTGTTTAAAAGTTTGACGGTCAATCAAGGACGAATATACCCTTAATACTTGCTAGGCAGCGAATTTTATAGCGCCGTAATTCAATTGTATAGCGTTTGAACAAACACTGTTTTTTTACATTCGTCAGACACATATGGGTTACGACGCTAAGGCTTGTGAATTTGTGCCATCGACTGAAATAATAAAAAAATTTACATCCACTGATGAGGCACCCTGTAATTGCTCGACTTTGCTCCATGACATTATGCCACGGCTACTTAACGCATTCATCATCTTAATACTAATGCAAGCAAACATGAATTCCTATGAATTGCTAAATCACATTTGGTTTTTAGTTAGTGTACCTTTGCTGATTTTCCTTTGCATTTTGTGACTGTGGAACTGTAGTTTTTAGCCTCAAATGTAGTTTGTTTCTGATTTTAGGTTTGGTGCCATCGGCTGTGCTTATGGTGAAGAAACTATAGGGAGGACCGTTGTATATTCGAAAATCCGTATGTTACAGTTAAATTTCTGCTGTAAGATGTCATCAACTTAAGTGTATGTCAGACTGAAGAGGTGTTGGCCAAGATGTTGCACCGACTACGATTCCCATGAAATAAATTGTTTTGCATTGGGGAGTTCGACATTTTGGATGCTAATGTGGAAAATAGTTGAATTTGTCAGTTTTTTCATGTTGGATGAGTTGTTTTGCTTGTATATACTTTGAGTGTTTCATATTGTGCTTGTGCCTCCTGCAGTTGTTAGTTCTGGTAAAACTGAGCTGTTGCTGCTTTACATTTGAATTTTTATTCATCCCAGTCTTAAGGTTTAAATCCATCTTTTTTGTTAATCTGTGTTGCAGTTCATCAATCGTTCACGACATAGCATTCAAAGTTGTTTCATGTTTTGAGATTCTTTGAGGCTTGAGCAATCATCTTCGGGAATGAACGTCTGGAAAGTCTTGTTTCACAAGTGGCATTCATGTCTTCTCTTCACTTCATTCGTGGCTGCTGGTCCTTCCATTTGGTACTCTCTCTACCTTTTCTGTTGTTTCACAAGTGGCATTCATGTCTTCTCTTCACTTCATTCATGGCTGCTGGTCCTTCCATTTGGTACTCTCTCTACCTTTTCTGTTGTTTCACAAGTGGCATTCATGTCTTCTCTTCACTTCATTCGTGGCTGCTGGTCCTTCCATTTGGTACTCTCTCTACCTTTTCTGTTGTTTCACAAGTGGCATTCGTGTCTTCTCTTCACTTCATTCGTGGCTGCTGGTCCTTCCATTTGGTACTCTCTCTACCTTTTCTGTTGTTTCACAAGTGGCATTCATGTCTTCTCTTCACTTCATTCGTGGCTGCTGGTCCTTCCATTTGGTACTCTCTCTACCTTTTCTATTTGTCTAATTCACATTGAGCTGATGGACAGACGACGCATTGTTATTCAGTGCTTCAGCACTGAAAAGCCAGCTACACACGAATGTTTGATTGAGAATAGCAATGGCAATGCCACTTTCTCAGAAGTAGTTATAAAACGCGCTATCTGGGACAATTGACCATAACATAGCTCAAAATCACCCACCTAATACGTTGCAAAAACGTATTTTACGTATTTTTAACCTAGCTAGTGCTAGCAGTTTTCGCAGTGTGCTTGGCCCTGAATTCAGCCCGTGGAGGGCTTTTCAAAACGCTTCTCACTACCCCGACATTAGGGTCTCCAAAACAACCACAAATGATTGGATACAGATGAAGTACCCCATTCCTCTATCAATGTCGGGATTTTACATCATCGCTGGCAGTCCTGAAAACAAAGAAATTACTAGTTGGAAAGTCCAAGCTAGTAACGATGGAATAGTATTTACAGATATTCTAGCTTCTCAAACGGATGTCCTCCGATTTGGATTTATGAAGGAGTTTACATTTCCCGCTTCGTCTAACTACACGTATTGGAGATTTCATGTTATATCTACGAGTCCTGATGTTGCCATAGCTTCCGTTTGCATGTTACAGTGGAAACCAACGCTGGCCGATCTCACACGAGGAAGAAAATGTCATGTCGGTTACGTGCCGAGATTAACTTCGGACACTGGTAATTATGGTTTTCAGCGCTTCATCTCTGCAAAACAAAGCCTTTCATGCATTCAAAGATGAAGGAGAATGGGTGTCGGAGGGCGGCTTAGGACCGTGGATATCTATCGAGTGCCCAACCGCAGTAAGAATCTGGAAGATCGGCTTGAGGGGGAGAAAAAAAAGCAACGAATGGATTGCCGCCTGGAGGATACTCGCATACAATTATGAAAAACAAGAGGTTATTATTCACACGTCGCTCAATAAGAATTTAGGAAATACTTACCAAGAATTCTTGATCGATTCCGGAAAATATCAGACCTATAGTCTAGTTTGCCTCCAGGCTGAATGGGGAAGCCAGGATTAAGCGTGATGCAGTTATTCGTGTATGATGACTAAGATTTTCAATGAGAAACATCATTGAAAATTTAAACCACATGATCAACAACTTCGTTCTCTCCAGATACCCCGATATACGACGTTCTGTAGCCCGGTTCCGTTTCTATCCTCGTTTTTGTAAAAGTAAATGTCTTGTCCGTTTCCAGCTTGTCGTGAATGGGCGTATCCCACGACCCCACGAATACGCTCATGTAATGTTCCGTCTCATCCTGCGCCTCTACCGTAATCAGGTAGAAATAGCCTACTGTACCGTACAGATATCGCTTCGTTTTAAGTGTGTAAACTACGTCTTCTTCCAAAGTTTCGAAATCTATAAATTTACGAGTTCCCATTTTTTATTAGCTAGGATAAAACTTTATGTCAACACACGGATCTCGTATCTATTTCTCCACACTTTACCATTGTTATCCTGAATCGTGTTCGTACCGATTTTAAACGCCATACTTGCCTTATACAACGATAGTAAGTGGTGGTTTCGTTCGTATCTCTGTCGAAGACTTCAACGCTTATCGGATTTTTACGAATTGTTTTTAGATATTTGTATCTGGGTAGTACTTCCTTTTTCTCCTTCATCAGCACCTTCTCTTCTTTTAGTTCTAATTCCGGTAAAACACCTCTCTCAACGAGTATCCTTAACATATCCGGCTTGTTCATAATTCTTGCGCCTTTTATACTGTGTTCCTTCATTAGCGATTTCAGTTGCGAGAGTTTCATGTTTTTTATAACAAAAAATATTTTCTTTAATATACAACGCTCAACTTCCGACCGTCTGATTGGAAGTTTAGCAATTTATCTGAAATGACAACTGCATAAGCTATCGTTCCAAGCGGCACCGCAGCATTGAAAGTAGCCTTGATCTGGATGTCTACGACAGATGACAGTAACCGCCCTGAATGTTTACTTACATCGAAAACGAACAGCGGATATAAATCTTTGTAATCAGCCGGCGTAATGTTGCTCTGAGTCACGAGTTGGTCCATCCCATAGAATTTCTCGCTAAAGGTCGCGGCATCTCTGTAAGCTCTCGAAAATTGCTGAATCGGGAATGATAGGTTGTAATCGACTGCTGGGTATCATTCTTGGTTCATCATCACATAGATGTTCGTAATATCGCAATGATCGAAAATTGATGAATTAGCTTCTTGACTAAGGCTTCGATTCGTTTGAAATCCAACGATAATATACCTGGGTTTTTCTGGAGCTGTCTTTACGCTAAAGCGCCAACTGAATGTGGAAGAGTGAGTAACCGCTACGGTATCGCAAAGACGAGCTCGATAGGCTACTGGTAATGTTGCCTTTGATTCGATCGTATTATACAGCTGTATTCTTTCCATGTTGGCCGCAATGACATGAGGCATAAACCACGAAATTTTATAGATGTTGACTTTGTCAGCCGCTGCAGCGGCCAACCTGAAGACGGCATCGTCGTCGGATTTGCGAACGAGCGTCAAAGTCTGCTTCATGCCGTAGACTTCCTTATCGTAATCCTCACAGAATCCAAAAATGTGCTTCAGAAGTACTATGAAGCTAAATGTGCCCTTGGCAGTTGGTTTCTGAATGAGATACGCCTGTCTGATCGCGAATCCAGAGTTGTCGGCTATAACGGCAGTCGCGGCTGTGTCTTTTGTCCATAATTGGTTAAGTCTTTGTGCGAGAGCGAAGTCGTTGGGATATTTCAGCAACCCTAGCATAGTTGTGGCTTGCCCAGGATGAAACACGCTTTCGATGTCTTGATTCGACAGGGAATACGATATTTGGCTGAAACGATGCATGAGCCCGTTGTTGGTAATAGCCACAGTATCGGCATTAGCGTAATATGTTCCATCTGCTTTAGTCAGTCTACCTTCGAAAAGCAGGTATGACTCGGAGGGGTGGCTGAAAAGATCGAAAAGTTCGATATTTATGCGAATTTCCCCAGAGCTGTTCAGATTCGTCCCCGCTACCGGCTCGTACTCGTGCCATTCGTATCTTTCAACTCCCTCGTCTATAATAGTATTTTCAGTAAATCTTAGAATATCTGACTGCATTTTAATATAGCAATAAAATATTTTAAGCCAACTTCATTCCAGATCCACGCACCAGATCTTGGATCGACACGGCGCCGCCGTTTCCGGATAGTAAATTATTTATATTCGTTTTTCCATGGGGAGATATTAAACCCTTTAACGCCTCCTCGCTCTGTTGGCTGAGTACGGCTGATTGCGGCGGTGGTGGATTAAACATCTTTGCCGCTGCTTTATCCACCAATCGCTTTCCAGCATTGATAGCAACGGTCTTACCAACATCTATGGCTCTTTTTCCAATCTCCATTGCAGTCTTTCCCAGCACTTAATGCGGTTGTTGCTACCTGTCTCGCCGCATTCGAAGATAACATTCTTTTGAAAAATCCTGATATCGCATCAAATATTCCAGCGCCTCCTACGACGTATCTTTTAGTAAATCTTCTCTTAGTTACGACAATCATTTTATAATTGTATCATTAAATTTTTATACTCTAACGCATTTTATCGCATTTTGTCGAAGTAACTCATCGCAGATACCGACTATCTCGTTTCTTAGTCCTGTATCTCCCGCTTTGAAGCTAGCGAATCGAAGAGTTAACATATCCACTAGCGCATTAGGATATTGCGGAAGAACTACGACTCCTTCGCCCGTTGAGAACCTCCCTTCCCATATCGGCTTTATGATTTCCCTATATTTTTCGCTTCTAGACGACTTGGGTTTGTTCGGTTTCTCAGGTTGACGGATTGCGTTTGTCACAGTCAAAATCTCACTCAAGTCTTTGAGATCGTTTATGTCGTATATCGTCTTGTCTGGTGTTGCCCTTGTCAATAACTCCCAATGTCCCGGAGTTCCCTTATAGGTAACATCTCCGATAGTTATATCATCACCTTCGATCGTGATTGGGCGGTCTCCGATGTGAAATCGACCATCTTTAGAGTATATTCCGAAGGTCGTATCCGTCGACTTCTTGTTTGTAGCGTATTCTGTTTAATATTTTATTGCTTTATCACCTAATTCCAAAATTCTAATATCTGAAACGGGATCGTCCTCAAACACTTCTATTGAGGGATATTGTGGGAATTGAATTGCTTTCAACGATGTCGATATCGATGCTGGAAATGCTCGAAGCGCGGCAGTTGTCGCCATAGAGTTCTCTTTTATAGCACCTAATTCTTAGGATATTCCAGACTGAGAGTCGATTATCGGTTTGTACGCCTTTATCAATTCCCGCTGAAGCCCAATGTCCGCTATTTTCTCGGAAAACGAGTCTTGTCTAATATTTTACTTCGTCTTAAGAAAGTTCTCAACGATAAAATCACGTTTGGCTGGGTCTTTGATTTTTAGAAACGACATTTTTAACTTGGAAACATAATATTTAAACGTAAAACGTAAGACATAAAACGTAAAACATAAAACGTAAATTTACGTTCACTTTAAATCATCGAAAATCATCAAGTTTTTCTTGTCACGGTTCAAGTCTCTCGGATTTGGCACGTCTTCCGATGATTCAAAAAACTTACAGCAGACATCAGATTTTTTATACAAGTGTTTAGCCATTACCTCAACTACTAAGGCCGGCGGAACATTTAGTCTCATGGTCTCTCATAGTCTCAATTGAATAGCCCGATGATGGATTCTTTCGGTACTTTTTCTTCAAATACTTGCTTGAGTATTTTATACTCTGGTTGAAAGAGAAATCTTCCGAATACCTGCAGATTGTCGTAGTCTAACCACCCAGGTCTTAGAAGTAGGTTCAACAATAGAGTCATCTTACCGCATCCTGACTTTCCTATGATTAACCCTTTTATACTACTAGGTAAAAGAGGATTATTGAATCTCTTAGATAATATGTCGATCCACGATAAATCTTTGACTTCCATTTTAAATATATCTAATTGTATTTAAAAAGGATGTATTGCGTAAAGTGTAAAACTCGTACTGAACCTAAAAATATTCAAAATGTTACAACGAAGAATGGAAGGTCAATGCTTAGAGGCACATGTGATATATGTGGAAAGACAAAGACACAATTCGTGAAGTCTTCTGAAGGTGGTGATTTAGTTGGATCTTTAAATTCGGTTACCGGCGGTTTTAAGTTGCCGTGGGCTAAATGTCCAGGTGAGATGCACTCGCCGGGACATTCGTTTACTGGTCCTGGTACTAGACTTGATTTGAGGTTGAATTCCGATGGAACTCCTAAGGATTGGTCGAAGCCCGTCAATAGAGTCGACAACGCTGCATATAATCACGATTTAGCTTACGATCAGCACTCGGATACAGTTTCTAGGAATGTCGCCAATAGAGTGATGGTTAATGAGTTGAATAATATTCCTAATCCTAGCTTACGAGGGCGAATAGAAAGAAGTCTTGTGAAACTATATTATCTACCAAAGCTAATCTCGGGTTAGGTTTAAAAAAAACCTAAAATTACAATGGACCGACCAACTCGCGGATGAGTTACATAAACCTTATAACTACTCTCAGACACTGTAATTCAGAAAGACTTTCCTGTTACAGGGTGTTCTACTGTGTTTCACTCTCCATCAATATAAAGGCTGAAAGTTGAAAATAATCGGAAGATATGCCAACATTGGTTTCAACATACTAAGTGTTCTCTCTGTCTGTCTCTGTCTGTCTCTGTCTGTCTCTGTCTGTCTGTCTCAGTCTGTCTGTGTCTCACTCTCTGTCTCTGTCTGTCTGTCTGTCTCTCTCTCTCTCTCTCTCTGTCTCTCTCTCTCTCTCTCCCTCTCATCTATACTATAGTGAGTGAGACTGTAATGAGTTACGTTACAGCACAAATAGAGTCGACATGTTATCTTCAGGCATGATGCATATGCCTGCAAAATATAGATACATTACATACACATTAATATTTTGCTCGTTGCACATTGAAAAGACTTCTTCATGAAGGGAGGACGTTGTAAGTGATTCTGATTGGTAGAGATCCATTTGCCACAAGATACCTTGATTCATCGTTGATAAACAAACACGTACAGACCTAAACATGTGAGTAAATAAACTGCTGCTAAAAAGTCTTCCACACCACTGTCTAATTTTCTTGCCATACAAAACGATTCTGTTCAGTGCCACTCTATAGATAATTAGCAGAAACTACTTCTTCTATAGTTAGTAATGCCACTAGAATAGCACACAGGCCTATGGTCGTCTTGGCTACAATGGTTAGAGCTTTACGCGAATTAAGATGTCTCTGTTGAGGAGAGTCCCAGTTCGCACACGAATGGGTGGATCGACGATTCATTCAGAGAGTAATTAATCTTTGGTCCTACAAATGGTGTGACACCCATTCAAGTGGGAAGTGGTGGCAAACGCTCTGACCAGATTCATTCATTTGAGAAAGACAAGAGTCGAGGCCATACAAATCAATCACCGCTATAGAGAACGTGTACGTTTAGTCTACATTTCTATATGTTTGTGGCGCATATGTTAAAAATAATCATTAGTGACCACTTGCTTAGATATGGATAGTTTCTATAAGCTATAAAAATATCAGCCAGCGTCTTCTTCTTCTGTGGCCCATCAGCGTCTAAAGGCCCGGTTCTCTTCTAAATTAAAATTCCTCTTCAGAATATTTGTGTCTGGCGAGATGTGGTCGAACTTTGTCCACCTGTATTGGCATTCAACGGTAGAAACGGTTCTTCCATCTGAACTGTGTTTGAACTGGTCACTCCGTCACACGTTGAGATGACCGCAGAATTCTTCACCGGAATTCTCTACAATTAAACAGGTGCGTGATAACTGTCACACTATAGTTGTGCTAAACAAACTGCAACAGTTCAAATGCATGCACGATGGCAGCTCTAAATTAATTTAGTTAAACTCCATCACCATCACGCATATAGTTTCAGGTTCTTGCTGGACGTCTGAAACAATTGGCATACAATGCGAAGTGGAACTAAATTGATAATTATTGTAAAATCACTTTCAATATTCTATATATTTTTATTCTCCGCAAAAGACACGCCATGATTCGTTAGCGATTGGCATGCAGCTTGAAGTAGCGCTAGATTGGTTGGCCTATTGTAAATCTCTTTCAATAGGACCTATTCGTCATTAGCTTTCTGCTAAGTTGATTCAATATAAATTTCTTAATGTCGGTGATTCATTATCGCTCTGCCTTTATCCTCTTCATTTACAGCCAGATTTTGCTGTGAGGCTTTGTACAATCTAAAACTTGTTTCAGTGTTTTTCTACCGTACAAAGCAGAGGTGTAACAAGGTTTTGAAAAGTGGGGGAGGCATAATTTAGAAAAAAATTGCGCGAAGCGCAAGAAATGTTTTGCCCCACTACTTTTTGAATTTTGCCCCCAGAAATTTGAAAAATGGGGGGACAAATTATCTGAACAAAAGTCACCTTAAAAGCCATTGGAGAAACATAAAAAGAACCAATTTGGAGTGGGGGCACATGGTGGGCACTGAGCACTAAAACTGGGGGGCTTCGCTCCCCTAGTTTTGAAACTGGGGGAGAGGCAGGTGCCCCCTTAACCCCCCGCTTGTTACACCTCTGGTACAAAGTTAAAAGGCATTGAATGTGTGATGCCTTCTAGTCTCTAATCTGTGAACGAAGTCAGTCTGTAGGCCTAGTACGTTAATAACGAACTCGATCGTCTTGTGCTGTTGATGGCCTCAATGATAGTTGCAACACTAACCCGGTTTCGCTTCTTCTCATTTCTTTGTCGACACATTTTGTGTTCGAGCACAGAGACAACGATTGCCATGGCTACAGTTACAGCCAGAATGATGAGTAAGCCAGTGATGTCGTCCAAGGAGACTCCGTATGGGCGACGATAGTGCGTGGAGCATTCTCTGCCGCCCCACCATCTACAAAAAAGACACCATGATCACAGGTGTCGAGTTCAGCTGTATGGCAGCCATGCAGGGCGCCCATCACGTCTTAGAGCTAATTTACCACCGATGGTAGCGGGAATCGATCTCGCTTCTTACGGTTGATAGTCCGAGGATAATCGATCCAAAGCACAGGGCCAACAGACGAATAAGCGATAAGCGCAAGTATTTGGCAGACAGTCCGAGTGTGATCGAGGTACTAAAAGCATCCTAGGTCATGTAGGTCTAAAGAGCGAAGAGGCCGACGGATAGGGCCACAAAGATTGCGCGAAGACTGACCCAAAGTAAGGAAGTAAGGAAAAAGCTTGAAACCGAGGCCTGAATGGAAGCCAGTGCAAGTACTCAGTCATGATGGCCGAGGTACGTGAGAAGCGAGGAAGACTGGCAATCAGACGAGCGCCTGCACTTAGCATCCGTTGAAGAGTGACTGACAGATGAGATTTCGGAAGACCAATTTATAAGCAGCTAGTTAGCCTATGTGTGAGCAAACAATGGAAAACATAAGCATGGATCCTTCTCGTCGTTGATCTCCTCTGTAGATATCTGACGAAGAATCCATTCGCTCTGCTCTCAAGCATTGTCTAGTTGTCCGGTCAGTATACGGATTAAAACTGTTCAACATTGATGTTTCAAATTGGTAGGACCATTCTAACCGAACAGGTTACTAAGCAACCTACCAGTCATGAGCTTCTTGGTATCTCTTTCTATCTGAGAGGCTCTTTTGATGTGCTACTCGTTACACAAGTATTCTGTTACATACCATAACCTGACTTATCAATGCCCTACTCATACTGAAATCCTCATCGCAGGAGTTTGGAACGCTTCTGTGTAGTCTCGTTGAAGATCGTAACCGTTATGTCCAAACTTCTAAAGTGCCAATTGAAAGCCAAGCGTAGGGCACCAGCCCATTCACGAGCGATGCATCGAATCAGAGGGCTGTAAAAAGATAGTCTGATATCACTTATTTGACGCACCGCAGTAAGTTACATGGTGCGAGACTTGGTTGCCTTCGTGTTTGGATCTGATTGTAGTTCAATTCTACTTTATGGAGTGTTATCTTTTCATTGCAAATATGTCAGTAGCTTTAAAGTTATAAAAAATTCTGGGGATGAAGCTCCTATCGACTTTTGTGGGGCGGCTAAATGGGTGCGACAGCCGTCAGCCTTCTCGGTCATCTCAGCGATGGACGTTGGATGATAGGGATGAAGTGCAGCCTCGGCAGCCTTCCTAAGAAGGCCTCTAGACGGCCTCGGTTCTCTGCTGATGTAAGCCTCCACCAAGCTGGGGAAGCATAGAGGAGTCGAGGCTTTCGGGGGAGAGCCCATGCCACCTCAAGACCCGGAGAGCGTGTATGGATCCAGCACAGACGCCCAGCACCCGATTAACGTGAGACGTAGCACGCAAGGCACTTGTAATGATGACGCTAAATATTTTCATCTCCTTCACACGCTCAATTCCCTGCAGGAGTGGCGGGTCTTGCGCAGCCGTTCGTCTCCTCGCCACTAGCATATCTCTGGTCTTGATCGTATTTCTCTGGTCTTGGTCGTATTTCTCTAGTCTTGGTCGTATTTCTCTGGTCTTGGTCTTGGTTGCCTAGGGAAGGTGATGGTCCGATTTCCAGGAGTTCAGAGGAGGCAGAGTAGCTGTTAAGGCGGGTGTCGTTTCGGTCGAGAATTGGATCGGATGAGTTTGGTATAGGCCTACGAGTCCTTAAAAAGACGAGACCTATGTTCCGAGCGAGAAATCCGAGGAGTGATTGATGACGGAGCCTCAGACACAGACGACGTTGGATAGGCAATGATGGTGGAGGAACCGAAAAAGTGCGGAATTCAGGAGGCAGATCTTTCCAGAGACGCAGTGGAGTGTCGGGTATAGCTCGGTTGGAAAACTTGAGATTAGGAGTGTGAGCGATTGTCGAGAAAGACTCCCACGATGAACGAATGAATGAATGAATGAATGAATGAATGAATGGATGAACTTGTAGCTTACTTATTCTCCAAGGTTTTTAGAACTCCCTCTTCGCTCAGATTTCTCAACGCTCTGTTGAGTGTCTCTCGAAGTTTTGCTCCCTGTTGCAGAGCGATTCCGAAAGGCAGACGGTCCAACTGGCTTTCCATCACGGTGAACTCACAGTTTCCAGTCGCATGGAAGCGTATTCCAGGCGTGTGCCAGATGAAATGGAAGTTAGGCACCCAATTCATCCGAGCAAATCCATCGTCCGGGGTATCAGTCACATCAGAGAGGGAGCGATCGTAGATGTCCTTTGACCCTGGAAGGTCGTGTTCCGCCATGACCTGCCACATTTTGACGTGCAGAGGGTTCGTTGACGTCTGGAATAGGCGACTGACGTCACTGTGACGCACGGTTCCGTAGCTGACGTCTCTCAGCGTGAGAAGGTCTTCCACACGCTGCGTCGACGCCATCTGCAGTTCAGACGTCGCCATGATGGCCGCCATCTTGGCAGTGTAAAGCGAAATGATTGCCACTGAAAAGACCCAGAGCACGGAGATGAGGAGTCGACCTGCCGTGCTCCGGGGTACAGTACCCCCCGTCACGCTGAGTAGGATGGTCGCAAGGGTGAACCAGACCCCACAGCGGGGTAGATCCCTGCGCCACTCGCTAGAAGACCCTGCAGCAGGGGCCTCTGGGGACGAGGTCCCGAGGGGAACGAGATGGTCGAAGAAGTAGAGGATGAGGCTGATGGCTGCCATGATGGCGAAGATCGTCACCCAGACGGGCGTTGCGAGGGGGTCGCTCACCCTGTATGGGAACGAACGGTTGGGGGCTGCTCGCCCGATGGCACCGACGCTCACCGTGCAGAAGGCGTCCGTGAAGTCGATGATCTTTGACCTTGGGGTCGTAATCGCAATCGGTGCCAACGCCATCATCGATTTCTGAAACAACGATGCAATCAATCGACTGCACCCCCTCTTCCTCCTCCTCCACACATCCATAAGTCACGTGCCATTGTATTTATTTATTCAACGCCAAATGGCCAAGAGCTCCAATGCTTCGAAGGATCAAAGCCTCAATCGATAACAGTGAAAAATTGCAGTTGAAGGACTAACTCAATTATGGTTCTTACACGAGCAGCCAAATTCTACAAAACAATTGCTCTAACCAATCAGCCACCCTATCCACCAACAACTTATGGCCCTTACATAAGTCAATCTTCAGGTTCGAGCATTGACTTAGCTCTCTATAGTTAGAAGCACCAATCCTTGCATAACACCCTCTCAGAATCAGATTCCTTACTCCAAGCATCAGTTGGTTGATGATTCCATTCCATTTTCCGTCTGGAAGTTGTCGACCATACTGTCCGTCTGGAACAAGGTAGAGGTCGAACTTTAGACCGAGATGGGAAGCCAGTACATCGAGCAGGTCGACGTAGTAGCCCTGGTATCGGTCGCCTATGGTGCCTGGGTTGGAGAGAGCGGGTCCGCCTGCCCTTGGCATCAGGAAAGGAGGATCCTATGTCAAGAATAACCAGATGACATCACCGTCATTCGAATTACTATGCTCGTCATCTATCGTCATCATAACTGTAAGAGAATTTATATAGCGCCCCTTCACCACGCGCTCCTTACCCAACCTCTGCTAAATAAGAGTCTTAAGGCCAGTGTAAAACACGGTGCCTCTGGGCACTAGGCGAGGTGCCACCGGAAGCCGTTGCAGGTTGCAGGTTGCAGGACCAGCTGGGAAGAAGGCTTGGTGCACGAGGGATGCTGCCTTGTGGAAGTTCGAGGACGAGGAACAAGCGAACCGAGGCCTACACGGGTGAATGAAGAGAGGGCCTTGCAAGCGGTGGACATCTAAGGTAGAGTAGCACAGTTCGCATAGTTAAATGGATGATGCCATACCAATGCAAAGACCCGGTAATAAGTGATCCGCTGAGGGAAGGTAGCCAATGTGTTCAGTCACATGCAGCAGGTCCGCCGAGATGGATGGGGCAATGGGTCCGGCGGGATGAGAGATTAAATGTATAAATTAGGGTTACTCTATTCTCTAGTCATGTTGGCAACTTGGCAACTTGCTAACTATCATGTTATGAATCAATAGCTTTGACTAGGATAGCTATGTTATTAATCCTATTATTAATCCTAGTTCATCCAGTACAGTCAGCTTCCACTTAGACTTGAACTGACGTACATTTGGAATAAGGCGTAATGGAAGTGGGATGGCATTCCAAATCCTAGGTCGTGTGCATTTTATAGAGGAGAGCCTATGGATGTCCTCGCATGAGGGGTATACATAGAGAGTGGGGGTATCCCTCGATAAATGATAATGGCTACCTGGGTTAAGAGGAAAATATTCTAGAAATATGCGAGGTAATAAGTTGTGGGAATATTGGTACAAGAAGATTCAAATCTGTAGCTTCAGAATTTGCTCTATTTTTTAGTATATTTCTTCTCTTGAATTCAAGTCCTGTGTGTGCACCATGTGGCTTGTTTGCTGCAAAGCTGATTGCTTTTTCTGCAAAATATTTAATTTTTGTAAATTGGATTTGCACACAGAGGCCCAAATTATATTTCCATATGTTAAATAGGGATAAATAAGAGCATAATAAGGAGTTGATCGAGCCTTGGTTGGAAGCACCGTAGATATTCTTGAAACTATTCCGACACTTTTAACAATTTTCAGTGATATTGAAGATATGTGATCAGTCCACGATAAATCCTGATCTACAACAATTCCTAACAATTTTGAGGAAGAAACCTGGGTAATTGGTAATAGGGACCATGCATTCGTTGAGACCGACATTGGGAGTTGATCACCATCCTAATAGGTCTACTGACTACCTGTGCTCCTAACAACCATTATCAACAATGCTCCAACCATCACCGTTAGTTACCATTGAGCAGAAGTCATTAAGCAGCGACGCTTTACTTTACATTGGATCTGATCAGTTACACTTAATTAACGTTAACCGAAATGCGAACCAAGTAGGCCACCTACGAGGTGCAGGGTGATATCTATTATAGGCTGTTAGGTTCTCTCTGACCTCCTGTAGAGTATGAGCAGACCTCTTAGACATCTAGATGATTGCGCCTAACGCCTGCACAAAAAATCCAACGAACTCTGCAGCTTCATGTACATAGATTGAGAAGAACTCTTATAAAATTGATAATAACTGCATAAATTTAATGAACAATTATAGATTAGCTCTTAAATACGAGACGATACTGTACTAACATGTCATGTACATTGTGCCTTAATTAATTGTATAAGGCATAGGTCTATCATCCTTGTCACGGATGCGTCGTTAAATAAACTTATTATATATATATATATATATATATATATATATATATATATATATATTAATATACACGTACAGGCACACACACACATACATGCACACACACATACATGCACACACACATACATGCACACACACATACATGCACACACACATATATGCACACACTCTGGCGTCCTGTTATATAGCGCAGTGATTGCTCTCATTCTGCTATGATTTGCGCCGATGTTCTGTTCTGTTTTCTGACGGAATAATTAAGTATATAATTAGAATGAATGTCATTCGTCGTTTCATTAATGATTCCAACCAGAATTGAGACGACTTTGATGGTCTTATTGATGTCAGCAGACGACACGCCACTCGTCTCAGGTGACTTTGGTTGGTTCAGGCGTAGTCTGGCATCTGATTCCTTCACCGAGGAATTCCATTGACCAACCTGATAAGATTAGATACGAACAGGACGCACATATTCAAAGAGAGCTAATAATAATAATAATAATAATAATAATAATAATAATAATAATAATAATAATAATAATAATAATAATAATAACCAATGGCTTCAAGCATCATAACCAGTAAAGATGGGAGGATTAGGAATTCGCCGAGTGATCTCGCTGGCGCTTCCCGCCTTTTTGGCTTCCGCTGCTAGCACACGCGCACTGCAGTCCTCCAGGCAGCACTTGGTCCGACGTCGATGAACTGCTTGAGAAGATGGAACATCTGTGGTACACCGAGAGCCAAATGATGCGTCCGGACAATGATGCAGCACACAAGCAATCAAGCTGGGACAAGCCGCTACTGCAGAAGGCAGCCACCGAGTTGAGCATTGCCCAAACCGACCCATATCATCAGGCGCGAATCAAGGCAGCCGCAGCATCGCATGCCGGAGACTGGCTCTTTGCCCTACCAGTCACTTCATATGGACTTCGGCTAGACGACGAAGCTGTCAGAATTGCGGTGGGTCTCCGTCTGGGGACACACATATGTGAGCCACACGTATGCCCATGCGGGTCACGAGTCAATGCGGAAGGAGCACACGGACTTCCTTGTGGTCTTGGGCCAGGGCGGTTCGCCAGGCACGCAACATTAAACGACATAATCAGTCGTAGCCTCACACGCGCTGGTTTCGCAAATATTAAGGAACCCCCCGGACTCTCCAGAACGGACGGACGGAAAACGCCCTGATGGTCTGACGCTGATTCCATGGCGAAGAGGACGGAACCTGATATGGGATGCGACAGTGATTGACACCGTGGCTCCATCATATATCCAAGTGACGTCATCTTCGGTGGGGGCTGCAGCGGAGGTGGCAGCCACCAGGAAAACCATCAAGTACAGCCAGCTCGCTACCTATCTCTTTGTTCCATTGGCCTTTGTGACCACGGGCCCAGTCAACAACGACGGAGTGGACTTTATCAAAGACTTGGGTCGCCTCCTGACACATGTCACCAGCGAGACAAGCTACTTGTTCCTACGATTGTCAGTTTGCATCCAGCGCTTCAATGCAGTTGCCTTCAGAGGCTCTTTCGTGAGGCTATAGTCTAATAATAATAGTAATAAAAAAATAGTAGGAAGATCTGTTCCGCTTACAGGGTCTCTGTAATACTCTCATATTATATCCAGCGATCAAGCTGACATATTCAGTACGCAAAGCTCATTCATTTACTTTCAATTTATAGTGTCTTTCTTTCTTGCACATTTATGTTATTGACATTGTCATAAAAATAATAATAATAAAAGGAAGAAGAAGAATACTACTACTAATAATGATAATAATGATGATGATGATGATGATAATAATAATAATAATAAAAATAATAATAATAATAAAATAAAATGATAATAATTAATAAAAATTTATGACCGAATAATGAACAAGTGACTAAAGGAGTCGACTTCAACTGTCGGCAGCCATGCAAGTTGCCCATTACCTATACATTAAATTTAACCAACGCTCCTTGGACCTCAAGTGGCCGGTGAATACGCTTGTCTCCCTGACGTGGCTTTTGTGGGCTCTGTGAAATCTTACAAGATTTTCTTTACATTACATCACTAGCTGACAATCTAGAATCAGAGATAGCAGCATTTTATTGCTGAAAGTTGGAAAAGTATAGGCGCCCTCTGATAGGCTTTCAAAGTGTGGAGACCCTTTGGTAAAAGGTCATTGTTATAATTAAATATAACAACACAATTAAACACACGATGACGCATCAAGTAGTTCAACCAACAAATAATTACTAAATGATTTCTTCCGCCTAACAATGATGCTGTGAAGTGATGTACTACCTGGTGGAAACCATTCGATTCGAGTGAGAGAATGTCGACGATATAGCCATAGCGAACACCATTCTCATCAAATGCCAGCCGTCCAGTCATTCCCACGACATCCATCTACGAACAGCCAATCATCAAGCTTAGGCTGATTATGTTTTCATAGGCTGCAGGTCCTATACGTACATTGTCGTCACAGACTTTCTGATCGGATTCTCCTTTTTCAAAAGATGCCGCAGTAAAACCCTCGTCCAAGAAACAAGAAACCATGTTTTCCATGACACCTGTTCAAGAAAAACCTGACAAGCTAACAATCATAGATAGGGACAATTCGACGGCCACAGTTAGAAAGCATGCAGTGCCCATAATTACAAAAGCTGTCAAAAGTGTGCATGGAGTTTCATGGGTGAGGCATTTCTCTAATAAATAACAAAACACGATGATCTCGAGAAAAGACAAAAATAGTAATTGTCAGACGGCAGAGGCCGCAGCAACAGCGGAGGAATCAGCCGATGTTGTTGCGATGTTCCTGTATCTTCGTTGGAAACAGAAAATCTCAGAGTGAAGAGATTACACGAGGAACTCCTAATCGGCGCTGATCGAATCGACAGTCATCATCGGAGACGGACACCAGACAGACACAGGCAGACAGAGACAGACAGACAGACATTGACAGATAAAGCACAGACATATAACCACAGACGTCGCAGGAGTAGAGCGCTGGACATCGAGCCTTAAAACGCGATTGCTTAATCTGGGTAGGGTAGGAATACAACACGAACGGTACAGAAATAGAATGACAGATGGAAAGATGGAAACGATTCAGCAGTCATAATGATTGAATTGTCAAGCGACGCTATTTGCCACTGGTGCTGTCCCAGAATAATTGGATACATTAAAGAACCACGACATCCGTTAGATTACTACTCCTGCTAAAGTAAGTTAATAAGTATAGACTCTGTAGACCTAACGGAAATGTAAAATTAACTTCCTATTTAGCCGAACAAGCCTAGCACAAATTTATCTTCATCCGCCTTCCGACCCGAGAATCTGTTATCGAACTAACGACTAACTGTGTATTGCACGATCGTCTATTGCAGCGTTTCCCAAGATATTTTGACTATGGAACCAGCTTTATTTCAAATTATTTCTGTAATGTAATACTAATAAATTATTAATTTGTCATATTCTTATTTAAAGTTATTTTTATTATTTAATGAGCATGGTAAATGATGATTTCACGGGGTTAATTATTCCTATAACTGGTCAATGTTGTCTTTAAGTGGGAATATGCATATTATCAAACCGTCCTATCGTGTTCGCCACATCCATTGTGACATTCACAATATCCATAACAAGATGGGTAGCACAGTTTTCTGACGCCACGACATCTTTATTTGCTTCATAATTCTTCATTTAATATTATTTTGGAATTAAATGGACATTTAACCTCGGATAATTGCCGCTCGCCTGGACAGTTGCTCTCCGGAATAGGACAAATGACCCGGACTAGGATAATAATTATTTTTCTACCCCGGTTTGACCATAAGCTCTCCGAACGGCCTATATAACAGATGCCTATGAAGGTTCCGCGTTGGATTGATGGCAAATATATTTTTCAAAATTTTATAGAGGTTCAATAACCCTAACATGATTGTAATCATCCGTTCATACTGTAGCCTACTTGTAATCATGCCGTAGTTTGTCAGTTTGAAATTAAACTAAATTATTATTAATATTATTATGACATGACATAATTTTTTACGGCATCCGCCATGCAATGTATAACAGAACATGAATTTATAAAAAAAAATGCTTGCATAAAATGGAGAACCTAAAGGGACCAACGAAGCTATCAAGGCACACCCATAATCGTAAGACTGAATTGAGCAAAAGGCGTGATAGGCAGGAGCAAAGCTTAACAAATATAAATATGTTTATTAGTCTAATAAACATGTTTATACGCATAATGAAAAACTTAACTATAGTTAACTATGTTGCCCGTGGTATGTGTCACGCATCAGATAAATTGATGGATATGCTATTTTCAATGAGATTTTATTTTTTCCCCAATTTTCTTTTCGATAATATTTCACTCCATTACGCCTATCTGTAACAGTTAGCCCTTATGTTTTCCTCCCTTTTTTTATTTGAAAGAAATAGCCTGAGAGAAATCTTAAACCTTCGTAAATTGACTTTAAATACTACAAGAGCACTAATATTTTTCAACATACATGTAGTTGGCAGTGAGTTCCAAATAGACGAACCAACATTTTCTAAAGAAAAACCACGAGTGGCAGTGCGGATCTGAAGTCATCAGCCGATCTTATTGACTATAATTGTAAATGTAGGAATTTTTGGAAAAAATTAATGTGTGTGAGTGATGATAGATACATTTTGCATTTAACCTTTACATGGGGCAAATGTCCGGGGGGCAAATGTCCTACACTCATTTTGGAAACATGCACAAATTTTTTCAATAGACCAATTCTTCAAACATGCGAAGTTAGCAATCTTTGCAACAGCAGATGGCAACAGGAACCAAAAACAAGAAATTAAATAACTTAAAGAGCATATGCAACCAGTTGTCAGTTCTTTTAGGAGTACTAGACTACTAACTTGTTTCATAGTCTGAAACTGTGAATAAAATTAACTTATAACATATTTTTTATAATATAGCCTTACTTTATAATTAATTACATTGTTACAATAACATACAAAGTTTGTTAAAGACTTGAAGATATTTCCCCCTAAGACTAAAAAAATTCTTCCCTAAGACTCAAAAATCCCCCCTAGCTGAAATTGGAGGCATTTGCCTCCGGACCCCCCCCCCCCCCCCCTATCTGGACGCCCCGGGATGACAAGGACGCATGAATTCTCTTGCAATAAGTTATACACAGATGTTAAGCAAAAGCCTTAATTTGTTCGCCCTGTAAGTTTTCAGCGGAACCCTTGTCTTCGCCTCACAGAACAATGCAGTGTAAACAGTTCAATTGCTAGATGCTTCTTGAAACAGCGGATGGTGTACAGTTGGGTTGATGAGGTCAATTATCCTGAAGAAATTATAGTGTCGCAACTGAGCTGGACGCCTTGCGGAAGATCGTCTGATCCTTGAGGGCATTTGATTTTGAAGGAGGTCAGATATATATATATATATATATATATATATGTATATATAAGGGTGGCGTTTTCATTATCACAGGCGAGGAAAAATTGAAAGGTTTCTATCGTGACCAGTTTTCTGTAGACGTCGGGAATTTGCGAGAGGACCGAAAGACGTTATATCGGATACGATATGAAAAGAAAAATGTTGATGGGTTTCGTTGACCTATGCGAGGAGGCGGGATAATTAGAAGGATCATGGCTTGATGGAAGGTGACAGATGGATGGATGGATGGATGGATGGATGGATGGACGAATGGAAAAGTGGTTCAAGGAAAGAAGCGAGAGAATTAGCGAATGATGAATATCATAGCATCAAAAGGATAGTTCGCGCTTGTGTGTGTGTGTTTGTGTGTGTGTGAGAGAGAGAGAGAGAGAGAGACAGAGAGACAGAGACAGAGACAGAGAGAGAAAGAGAGACAGAGACAGAGACAGAAAGAGAGAGTGACGACATTTAAGACGATCCTCCTCTCCTCCTCCTCCTCCTCCTCCTTCTCCTCCTCCTCCTCCTCCTCCTCCAATGGATGGATCACAGGTGCAGACAGCGTGCATAGACACGCGTCGTCTCTTCTGCATTTATATCCTTCTGCTCTTTTTCTCTTTCTTTGGTTGTTTGTCTTTTTGTCTATCTCTCCTCTCTCTCTCTCTCTTGTGTGAGTGTATGTGTCATTGTATGTGTGTTTGTCCCTCTGTCCGCCTTAGGCTCTGTGGTTAAATATATATATTTATATTTTATATATATATATACACTCTGATCACACAAAAGAATAAATGAACGCACGAACCAACAATGAACGAATGATTGAACGAATTATTGAACGAATGAATGAACGCGTGAACAAAGGAACGAACAATGATCACGCGGCTAACTGTCTGACCGACTGACTGACTGACTGACTGACTGACTGACTGACTTCGTGGTAGGTAGACTGACTGATTGGTTAACTGATTGATTGACTGATTGACTGAGTGACAGAATCAATTAACGAACTGAATCTTAGTGTGTCCATATTCCGTGTCTAGTTCTTGGCAGATACCTTAGTCAGTAGCGGCAGCAGGTCTCCTCCTCTATCTTCGAGACTGCATCTGCCGGTGAGACGATGATGTATGCGAATGGATTGGTAGATTACAAGCAGACTGTCACGTACTGTGGCGTATTCGTATCTGGTGAAGCCAACACCATCGTCTTCGTCATCGTCATCATCCTCTTCATAGGTGTCTGGTCGGTCGAGAGAGACGCGAAGAGCAAACAGTGTGACTCCTGTGTCCGAAAAACTCGTTGCTTCCAAATCCTTTGCGATCTATGTATCATAATTTCAAATCAAATCAATTAATCTACTCTCAGCTCAACTAACGAAGGAACAAATGAATTACTTAATTAAAAAAATGAACGAATCATTCAGTGTGATGTAATGCAGTGAAATAGAACACTTGAAAAGCGACTCTTACGGTGACTCTTATTGGGCCTCTGAGAGATGTAGTGTCAGCATACGTAAATATATCAATCAGATGGGGAAAAGAATGTCATTACTGTTGTTGAAAATGCAATCTTTATAGTCAGTGCAATAGGATGGATTTCAATAGACCAATTCTTCAAATTTCAATAGACTAATTCTTTAAATTTCAATAGACCAATTCTTCAAATTTCTATAGACCAATTCTTCAAATTTCAATAGACCAATTCTTCAAATTTCAATAGACCAATTCTTTAAATTTCAATAGACCAATTCTTTAAATTTCAATAGACCAATTCTTCAAATTTCAATAGACCAATTCTTCAAATTTCAATAGACCAATTCTTCAAATTTCAATAGACCGATTCTTCAAATTTCAATAGACCGATTCTTCATCCATAACATTGCGTCGTCTAACGACAGATTAGCCTCACGTCCAAATTCATGAAGGAATGCATGAAGAAATGAATGTCTGAGCGAATGAGTCATTCGCATCATAAGTAAGGAAGTAAGTGTATCTTCCGAGACCCTGGTAATAGAATACAGCACGAATATCTGTCAAGGTCTGCTAATACATGCAGGCTTATTGGCCTACATCGATTCAGATTTCAGACCATGACAAGTATATGAATTACTGTGGTGTGTAAAAGTCTTGCATCACCCAAAATCTGTTTCATTTTTAGCCATAAATGCTGTTATCTCTCTTCTGCCCATGCGCACTACAATTATTCCTTTTTCATCCTACAGAAGTGGCATTTAGCTTTGCAAATCACAACCAAGAGATAGATTTCTTCCTGTGTCACTGTCATTTACTGTGGGACAACATGATCCTCTTACAGAAACCTCATAGAAATGACGAATTCTGTGTGAAAGTTGGATCGAGATTAACTGTGCATGGTGCAATGTGAGGACATGAAATAGTGAAAATGTACGATCGTAATCCTTTTGTCTTGTAGCGGTCTTAAAAAGTCTTGCATCATCGGGTTTTGTTTCACTAATGGATCGGTATTTAATGAGTCGAACTTTGTTATTCACTACTTTCCTGCAGAGCGTCGCCATTGAGTGGACCGGTTTGAGACAAATTCAGGCATTGCAGCTTAAATTCTTCTCCATGAAACCTCTTCACATATGCATGGGTCTGGTTGCCAAAGAGGCAACTGAGCACCATCGCTGAACAGCACCTTCTAATAGATTGCACAACTGCAGTTGGCATACTACACTGCCCACTGGAATCTTTTGCGCCACTGGACATCAGTCATCAGCTGCTGCTTCCTGCGTGCCTTGCAGCCCCTCAGATCGAACTGCAGGCAGCGGAGACACACTGGTGACGAGGTGGCAACAACTCCGCCCTTATCCCACTGCTCATGCAGGAGTTCATGCGACACCAACTTTCACACATACAATTCGTCATTTCTATAAGGTTTCTATATGAGGATCATGTTGTCATACCATAAATAATAATGATGACGTTGGAAGAAATCTATTATCAGATATTGATGTTCAAAGTTAAGTGCCCCTCTGCAGAATTAAATGGAAGCATTTATATTGATTCTAAGGCAGAATAAAGATAACAGTACTATAGGGCTGAAAAACGGTAAAGAATTTGGGTGGTGGAAGACTTTTGCACACCACTGCATAGCCAATGAGAGTAACTTACAAGAAAAGGAGCCAGCCAAGAATATTGACTGGACAACATTCCGAGCCTCAATGCCTACAACGACAAATATGACATGAAGGTAGTCTAGGTTATGTAATGTAACTGAATGTTTGTATTGGCCTAGCGCCGCTCAAGATCAGCAGCCCTCTCAACGGGCGTCTTTGCTTGGGCCAGAGAACAGGAATTAAGGTGCATCCGGAATTGGGAAGGTGAGAGGGATAACAATTCCAGAAACAGGAATTTTAGAAGACGGTTCCATCATGAGGGGCCAATATAAACAGAGCTCCTGAATTGGGCCGTAGCAGAGCGCATGCGCGGAACAACTGGAAGAGCAAGAAGGTTGATTAGTTGGGCAGCCCCTATGGTCTGTCGAAATGTTCTGATTACTAGGCTGAAGAGAACTGAGTACATCTAGTTTGCTTATTTAGTGCTATTGAATTGCGAGACCTTCTGCTGAAAATTCCAATTTAGAATCATCACAACGCTATTCTTCTGTCGTTTATATCTGCTCACCTTAAAGCAGTCTTGCCGCTTTCTTATTTTCCATTTCTCGACAAACCGTGCAAGCATCTCAAGATGTTGTAAGATTCGAGCCAATGAATCAGCATTACATCGATTGACTTCACCACTTTGTAACTATCTACCGTTCCTGATACATGTGTTGTATTATCATAATGCAAGAAGTCGAACTGAATTCCTCCTCTTCTCTAGCCATCCATCCAATCTATTTCCTCTCAGCCGGTGTCCACCTTAGCAGACCCTCTCTATGCCTCTTTTCCTCCCTACCACTGGACTTGATAGTCTATCTCTGGCTCATTGATGATAACTGCGACTAGTCAGATGGGTTCTTTCGACGACACAGCGATGCGCTCATGAATAATAAGCGCTTAGCCATTAAATAGTTTAAAAAGAAATAACGATAATTGTGGAACTGCGGTCGACTCTGTGAATTTCCTCAGCGAATCTATTTTTTCTTAACCTTATCCTGACTTAACTGATTTTCAAGACAACTTCTGTTGGGTGCTTTTATCCCCACATCAAGGGTCCGCTGTGTTCCGTCATGGTAGACTGGCCAGGCTGCTACAGCAGCAGCAGCAGACCTAACCTCAGTCTGAGAGTGGACGGTAGGACGGCGCTTGGATTAAGCATTGAGACAGGTCGATCAATGAGATTGGCTGTGATGACCGATGGCAAAGTCAGATTGGAGTGGACTCTATGCGGACCTGTGCGTGGATTCAGGGTGACTTTGGTTGGATTAAGTGGGTGTGATTGGAAGCGGGGGAGATGGGATACGATTATCACACACGATCTATAGACGGGACAGAGGAATTGATGTCTGTAGGAGGAAGAGGAGCGAAAACAATTACAAGGACGAAATAAGATGGATGTAAGTCAGTAAGAGCAATAGATTTAAAATTGCGCAATCTAGACAATAGAAACAGAATATGCGTTTAGGATATCGATTACAAAGTAGACTAGATTCCCTACGCAACCTACGTGTACATGTGTACTTCAGATGGTGGTCAAAGTCATCTTGTAACCACGGACCCTGCATAGAAACATTGGAAGGAGGATTAGACAACGCCTCTGAGAAGGTCTATTGGAGTGGCGCTATATAAGTCGCCTTCTGAATGAATGGATGAATAATGAATGATTGGTTGATTGATTGAATTGACTGGATTGGAGATGAACCGATTTGACCCCAGAGAGAGACATCATAGCTTCTGCCGCTTGTATACAGCTCGGATGAATCAGATATAGGATGACGTCGACGATGGATGATGACACGTCTTAGGATGGATGTCTGTCGCTGTAGGACCTGTTCCAGTGTTTTGATGATGAACGCTTCTGACGTGTGAGAGATGATGACAGCCTTGGTCGTTCGACGGATATCCATGAGCGTCGTTCTCAGCGCTTCACTTGAAACGTCCGTATCTGTCTTCCATGCACGAACGACAACAGACGATCGCCGAACCAAATCCTCCAACAGCCACAAACCTAAATGGACAAAAACCTAATATCACGTGCATCTCAACAACTGAACATTTATGTAGCTCTATCAGACATTATTGCCATAAAGTGTATAGCGCCGGTGAATAAGCTGGTCTCCCTGACCTGGCTTTGTGGGCGCTGAGAAATTTTCGAAGATTTGCATTACATTATATACGATCCCTGCAGCCACTGAAGCGTCATCACATGTGGTCATCACGAAGATAACATTCAATAAGTGATTGTAACGATCGACAGACATTCCACACAAAATATACATTCACATCAATGTATTTATAAGAATGGAATAAAGGTCTTAAGCTCACAATATCAACATTCGACGAATATAAATATTCAAGATATTAATCGAGTTGAATAAAAACGTCATTGTTTATGATGTACAAAAATATATAATATATATATATATGCATATTATATATATATGCATTCGAATGTTTGGATGCACCCACACACATACACACACACGCACACACACATGCATAAATATATATATATATATTGGAGTCATCGCAAAGAAACGTGATAGGTGGGTGTGATAAATATATTTCAGAGATGATTTTTGGTTCATTGGTCTGGTGCAGCATCAGATGTGTAGGACAACCACAGTCGATCGGTTCCTTCTCTGCAGAGCACACTGCTCCCTCCTCCTCCTTATTTTCCTCTTCCTCCTCCTCCTCCTTGTCCTCCACCTCCTCCTTATTTTCCTCTTCCTCCTCCTCCTCTTCCTCCTCCTCCTCCTCCTTATTTTCCTCTTCCTTCTTCTCCTCTTCCTCCTCCTCCTTATTTTCCTCTTCCTCCTCCTCCTCTTCCTCCTCCTCCTCCTCCTCCTCCTTATTTTCCTCTTCCTTCTTCTCCTCTTCCTCCTCCTCCTTATTTTCCTCTTCTTCCTCCTCCTCTTCCTCCTCCTCCTCCTTATTTTCATCTTCCTCCTCCTCCTCTTCTTCCTCCTCCTTATTTTCCCTTTCCTCCTCCTCCTCTTCCTCCTCCTCCTTATTTTCCTCTTCCTCCTCCTCCTCCTCCTTCTACTTATTTTCCTCTTCCTCCTCCTCCTCTTCCTCCTCCTCCTCCTCCTTATTTTCCTCTTCCTCCTTCTCCTCTTCCTCCTCCTCCTTATTTTTCTCCTCCTCCTCCTTATTTTCCTCTTCCTCCTCCTCCTCCTCCTCCTCCTTATTTTCCTCTTCCTCCTCCTCCTCTTCCTCCTCCTCCTCCTCCTTATTTTCCTCTTCTTCCTCCTCCTCCTTATCCTTCTTCTCCTCCGTGTCACAGGGACCATCTCGTTTGTACTATCTCCCTTCTTCGGCCAACGCAACGCTTCGTTCGCCCCTTCATGCCATCAACATCAGCTAATCGCGTCGTAGATCTATATGACGGATTGGTCGGAAATATATTGCTCCTCTTCCTCCTCCTCCTCTTTCTACCTCTCCTCCTACCACCCCCTCCTTTCACTCCCTCCTCGTTTCACCTCTTCATTCCACCACCCTATTCCACCCGTCCTCCATCCACCCCTCCTTTACCACCCCTCCCTCTTCCACCTCCTCTTTCCATTCCTCCTCCCCTTACCGCCTCATACCTGCTCCTTTTACCATCTCTTACTTTCATCCACCACCTCCTCCCTCTACTATTTCCTACCATATTCTACCATTTCCAACAGTAAGACAGACACTATGACGTCTACGATTGGGGCCTCAGTTTCTGCGTATGTCTTTCTCTCCTTCTATATCTGTCTCTTGCGTCATTCCTTGTCTGCGTTCGCAACTTCGTCCATCATTCGTTCGATTATTTATTCGGTCAGCCAGCTGGCCAGTCAGTCTGTCAGTCAGTCTGTCAGTCAGTCTGTCAGTCAGTCTGTCAGTCAGCCTGTCAGTCAGTCTGTCAGTCAGTTTGCACAGTTGATCATTGGACTTGAAGAACTGCTCCTCTTCACTCACACCTAGTTGACATGACCGGACCCTTCAAAACCTCCTCTTCGATCCTCTGTCCCCTCCTGATCTTCTCCCTCTCTTCCCCTTCGTCTGTCTCTTTCTGTTCTTCTCCTTCTCTTCTTCCTTGTCTGTTCCTCTTTGTCTGTCTCTTCCTACTCTTCTCCCTCTCTTCCTCCTCGCATCCATTTCTCTTTTTTTCTTCCTAACGCATGACTATCCGGCTGCCACTTCATCCTGTTCCTTCTCTCGTCTTATCACGTATTGGTTCAACTTCAGATTCCTCCTTTCCCCTCCCGCTGCCCAACGCTTCTTTTATTCCTTCTATTTGCTTCCAGCTCATGCTTCTGTTTGTTCATCTTCCTTCTCTGCCTTTGCTCCTCTCTATGTCTGTCTGTCTCTCTGTCTGTGTATGTCTCTCTGTCTCTCTCTCTCACCTCTATTTTCTGTTTGTCACGTATTGTTCTACCTTTCGGTGTTCCTCTTCCGCTGTCCTCGTCTCTCTGTTCCTTCATATGTCTTTGTATTCTCATTTTACGTTCAATATTACTTCTCAGAATAGATCGTCGAATCCGATATCAATCGCCAGGCGAACGTTTTCCTTATAGAATGCCACCGAATAACACGCATTAAAAGGTCACCAACCAGATGCATGTTCTTCAATTGTCTTTTGACAAAATAATAGGCAATGATGGACACTTTTAATTACTTTAGTTATTAATTAGTAGGGCCAAGTTAAAACTACTGTATAGTTGCCTAGTAGTTATAAGTAGTTCTTAAAACGTAGTTAAAGAAATAGTTATAACTATTCTTATCAAGTAGTTTTAAGTTAACTACAATATTTCACGTTGGCTGCATTTTTTCACATATAGTATTTACTAATTCCATCTTACACAAGTTTCTGTGATTTCACAATAAGCATGGACGTTGTCCATGTAGCTCATAAGTAAATGCGTCACATAACTGTGTCGTTAGAAATTTGTGCATAGGGGCCTATACTATTGTGAGGAAGTGAGTTTCTTGTAGAACTATACCTGTATAATTGCATACATATGGATTGTTGGGGCTAGGCTAGAGCAAATCCGTCTGAGGGGGCTTGTGGCTAACTGGCTATAATATTCCAGGGTTAAGGAATGTGCAGTGGCCTGCTGAGGAACACAGCCAATACCCGGCTAAATGACATGTGGCCAATTGGCTTACCTGCAGTAGTGGCTCACCAGTGGGGTCATTGGCGAGTGAAGAAAGACAGATGAGAGACAGGTAAGAGAGAGACAGAGAGAGAGACAGACAGACAGAGAGAGAGAACGGCAAGGGAGAGAGAGAGACTGGGCATTCTGTTACTAGCTGGGAAGCCGAATGGTCGTCTTAGATCTGAGCAGAGGATCGAATTGAAGAAACACGGCCGATGCCGAAAGCAAGGATGAGATATGCAGTGATATTTTAGAGAGCAGAGGATCCAAAACTATTGAACGGTCCACTTTATTTGACCTGAGGTAATTGATAGCTTCCAATCGTTTGAAGCGGCCAGGAGGTATTCTGGGGCTCTAACTAAAGCAAGTTAGAATTCTGAGTTACATTAATAACTGCTTGTATTTATCTTTAAAAGACTGACCCCTCCCCTATGAGAGACTCATTTAACCCTGAAGGTGATATATTTATCATTACAAGAGTAGATAATAATACTATCCAATAGTTTTCATTTGCATTTACTTGTATTAATGTAACGATACAGTGCTATCAATAGTGGAACTACAAATAGATATGTCGTTGTGTTTTTCGATATTTTTTAATGCTTATGTTGAATATCAAGTGTTGAATATAGTTATAACTACTTGTCATCTAAAGTAGTTAAATATTATCAATAACTACTTATCTTGAAAGTAGTTAGGAAGTCGTTTTAATTACTCTTCAAGTAGTTTGTGCTCATCACTGCAAATAGGGACCTACCACCACCACCACCACCACCACCACCACCACCACCACCACCACCACCACCACCAACAACAACAACAACAACAACAACAAACACAACAATATCAACAGCAACAACTGCTCTATCACAACAAAAACCTCCACGATCACTAACACCACCAAGATCACTAACACCACCAAGATCACTAACACCACCAAGGTCACTAACACCACAAAGATCACTAACACCACTAAGATCACTAACACCACCAAGATCACTAACACCGCCATTAGGGTGATAAAAAAAATAAATTTCAAGCTATAAGCCAGGACACCCCTTCAGTTTGTTGGACCTGTCAATAGTATTTTTGAAACAAAATTTCAGTTTTTATTCAAACTGCAAGACGGTGCTCAATGAAATGTAAGTTTTACGATATGGTAGTATTGGCGTTAAGTTTGATGCCATGTAACTCGGTCAACATTTGTCACGAAGATGAGGGTGAAATCGTTTCTATTTTATAATAATTCTTATTTACTTACTATTGCCCTCTCACTGATCAAGATTGCTTAAGATTGTGATTTCCTGTTTGATCAAAGAGGAACCAAGAAATGCATATAGTTATTACAATGTAGCAAAAGAAGACAATGCATTGGGGAACATGTAAGAACGGGTTCGTCAGTGGCAACTTGAGGCGAATGTACGACCACAGAGACCCAACAGTCAATTGATCGTATAAACCAGCTTCAGAGCTTTACCTGTTAGATAAAACAAATAGTTTCCACTACCTGAGCTCCAACAATTCTGATGAAGACTTTGAACCAGTAGTCTAATACTGAAAACTCCAAGTCTGCATATTTAAAGGCAGCTCACTGTCCTCATTACTAGCCCGCTTTTCACTCATCAAATGACGAGTGCATTGGGTAGAAATAAGACTTCTGATCACAAAATGAAGCATTGAGATTAGTGGTGCCAATTAATTGCAGCGATTGGTTGTGATCCTTCTACTCTGCTGCTTTTGGATTAGGCTGGTAGGCAAGATATGACAAGAGCTCCTGTGGTTAGCCTGCCATCATCATGTGATGGAATTGATTTTCACCAAAATATTCCCATTGTGCTGTGGTCTATCTACTTCATCGTATATACCAATCTCTCAAGAGATTTTAAAATTGGGAAGTTGAGAAGGTATGACACATGACAGCTTCCGAGAACTGGAAGTCATATCCGACGCTGACGCCCTCCAGGAACCAGCACTATGTTTTCTCAAGGACAGTGCTGAAAGAAGGTCACATTCGAAGATCAGAGATGACAACCAAGAACTCATTAAGCTAACAATGGCTGCTCTTGAAAATCAACCTCCCAAATTTACTAGAGCCTTTGGGCCATTTCACCATGCACGTTGATTGACCAAGTTACTGTATGTCATCTAATTCTATCATTTTTATGATCAACATGATGTATTCAATCTAACGAAGAAGGAAGACACTGACTCGTTCATTTTTGCAGTTTGGTGTCCTTGGTTACAGAAAGAAATGGTCAAAAGGTCCACTTTCTGCTGAAACTCTAGGATAGGATCTGTCACTTACGATTGATCTAAGAAAAGTTAGTCAACTGACCGTGAGATCAACGTTGCGGGCAGGAAGGACCTAGAAAACAATTTGTGGCACCTTGCATATGAGGCTGTAGGTCTGACATTATTCTCAGACCAACTTCCTGTAACAGTTAAGGCGAAGATTGTCGACCAAGTTACTGCAAAGCCAGAGGAAAGTAAGGTGAGAGATGATGCTACTGTGTTGAAGGAGGGGCTTGCCTGGGTGATATTGCAAAATCAGTGCTCCCTGACAATAAAGGGACACCTGAAGATTGGTGATATCCTCTATACACCTACACCGCACTGAATGAGGACTGCAAGCAAGGCAGAGATAATTCAGAAGTTGATTTGTGGCCGAGAGGTAAGTGAAGCTGTTCGAATAATTATTCAACCGATTCATCACCAATTAAAAGAAGAACCAGTTTTTCCAAGTGGTTGAGGCAAATATGCAAACTGTCCCTTCTCACACAGCAAAGAAATCTGCTGTTGATGCAATGCTTGCAAAGGCTTGCAGTTCCTAGAGCCTTAAGACCGTCATGGGTGTTGAAGTCTTAAGACAAGAACAATCGACAATAATGGACTGGATGATCTTTTTGACATTTTTTTGGACATTTTAAATACTTCAAACGTACTGAAATTTTACAGATCAATCTGACTAACAGTTCGAATTTCACATCTATCGTCAAAATTCAGTTAAGATTTGATTTATTTTAAAATAAAATACATTTTTACCAGAATGTACGCTTGACACATTCACTTCTAAAGTTAACGTCCTTTTATCGATATTGGGCAAAGTGAGACAGTCATTGAGCACCGTCTTTCGGTTGGAATTAGAAGCTGAAATTATGCCTCAATAATACTATTGACAGGTCTAACAAACTGAGAGCTTGTACTTTATTTTTTCCATGCATTGGTGAACCACCCTAACCACCATAGTCAGTACTACCCCGATCACCCTGATTCTCTCTTGGCCCAAGGGTCAGTAATCCTAACCTTCGTTCTTGTCATAGAGAACAGCAACGGAAGTGAAGTTCTTGGCGCGAACGAGATCTCCAACGATCCGGAAGTGAATCCTCGTCGACGGATAGACGTAGACAGTGCTGCTCGACTTCCGGAAGTAGTCGTCCTTCGGTTCAGAGGTCAATAGGAACGGAAGACCCAGTTTCTCGGCAGCCATGACATGTGACTGCGAGTACGGTCCAATCATAACAGAGGCGTTCGTTGACCCAATTAGCATGTACGCTAGGAAAGAAGACAGTGTAATAAAGTTATATGGCGCAAATTTAGATGGGAAAATACCGGTGCTCTTGTCAGAGGTTAAAAGAGCCGAGAATGTGAGACGTTCTCTGCTAGCCTCTTTTATAGACTATACATAAACAGTCAAATACCTATAATATATTCATTCATTCATTACGAAAAATTATATAGAGCTCCTTCAAGGCTACTATCTCAGGAGCACTCCCTACCCCGGCAAGGCTAAAAGTACAGTTTTAAGGTGAGTATATAAAGAATCTGAGTGGGCCCTTGGAGACAACCGCAATGTACTTACACACACTAATAGATTCTAAGACGGTCAAAGAGAAGCAACTACAAAACAAAACTAACACTGCTCTTAATTGATGGCAAAAAAATCATAGAACAAAATGAACGTCGATAACTGATTTCATTTATTGTAGTGAATAATTTGCAATTTATTATATTCAACAGAATTTAGCCAAAAGCCGTTGAACGAATAATCTATTGAGATAGGGCAAATAACAAGAATAGCATTTCACTATTCATTATGATATACCATGGAGAACTGTGAAAATAAGAGGTTAAATGATAACTGATTATTTCTATCATTTGCAGGAATCCAAACTCGCAAAATCACTCAAAAGTTAAAGGTCTCGACGTCAAGAATGGAAGACAATGATTATCGTCGTCTATCCTGGTCCTTAGAGAGACCATAACATGAAGCCCTCTGTTAAACACCTATATCTGCTTTTGCTAATCTCGAAGTCTGTTCAAATTTTTCTTCTCGCCGGTCATTTTGATGCAGTTTACATAAAATCCTGATTGATGCGATGTCTGGCCTCTTCCTTCGCAACGACCGTTTTGTGCCTCCAGATCAACTTTGAACTCTTCCGATTTCCGATAAGATCTCTCTTTTCCGGTTCCCTTTTCCTAAGATCTGTTGGATCGAAGGCTATTTCATCATTTGTCGCCTCCTTGAAAGCAGAAATTCCATATGAAATTTATGTTCTCGTTTTGTGGTCCCATAAAACAAATTCGCTCTGGGTGTAACTCCAAACGTTCTTCATAAGAATTGAGTTAATAATTTTTTAGTGGATTCCTTTTCTTATTAAACGAGGCGTCTTCCTTATGCACTCGAACTGATCAACTTCTTTAAGAAAGGCAGAGGATCAAAGTGGGTGAATCTGCTGCAGTTTGAAAGCTGAATCCAGCTTCTTTCTACTTAAATTTTATTCTCATAACCACCGAGAAGTTCACTGCCAGTCGCTGCCTTTCTTATCAAACTCCATTCCTACTTTCAAATCATTTGTCTCATATAATAGGACTCGACTTAAACTGAACTGTCTGATGTTGAGAAAATAGGACAAAAAGCACTGGTCAAGGCCTGCAGTGACCTCATTGTCACTTGGAGTCAGTTCATCACTACACACTTCTTAACCGTTCTGCATAGTTCAATGACTCTATAGATTCCACTCTCATCTTCTCCACATTTGGCTCCAACATTTCAAACTCGACCAGTTCGCATAGATGAACCTATTCAGGCTCCAAATAAACTGAAGAACACGTGGACAAAGACCTCGTAATGTTCAATCAGTAAATATCATTGTTTAAGTAATTACTAATAATTATTCCTGGAATTAAATTACTACCAATAGCAATTTAAGGCTTACTATCGTTACTATTAATTACGAATAAATATCAGTTGGGAAACCACAACTGTGACGATGGTCGTGGTTTGTTTTGGTGGGGAAGGTCGTCGTTGATACTGTGGAGACATTGAGGTGGTACAGCAGCTGCCGTTGATGGTGGAGTTGGTGTTAGTAGCGGCAACGTCAGTGGTTGTTAACAGCTAACACCAGGATCTATTAGTAAACGTTCTTGGATTAGACACGATTCAAACTCAAAGCAAAGAGACGGTTAGTCGTAGTGTTGACGACATTCTGGTAATTGAGATCCGTTGCATACGCTCCGTCATGGATCAACGCTTCCGAAATCTGTTCCGCCTGATTTGACACGTGTTTTCAACGGTCCTTGGTCAGACAATCAACCGTTCTGTAATGAAAACGTCCAGTTGGCCTGCCGGAGTATCTCTCAGTACGGCTGCCTGTTCGTCTATGTGCATGTGTCCGTATTTCCTGGCCATACATTTCCTCAGTCGAGGGTCGCTGCTAGGGCACGCTCAGTCGCCCGTGGAATATTCCTCAAAATGTACTCAACCTTGACTGCAGACGCATTGTAGGAGTTGAAAATGTTCTACTGATGCCAGGCGTATCCGTTTGCTTCTGCATCTGTCTGTCTGTCTGTCTGTCTGTCCATTCATCAGTCTCTCTGGCTCTGTGTATATATCTGTCTGTTTGCCTGCCTGTTTGATCGACGTTCGCATTTTAGGTAGGCTTCTGTATTTGCCTCGTTGTCTGTCACATTACAACCTACTCTTCTGTCCGTCTGTCCGTCTGTGTGATTTTGTGTCCTAACCTAGCTTTCTGTCATCTTCCTTTCATTCGCTCTCTAATTTCTCGCCACTCACTCACAGCCGATGCCTTCCCACAGCAATCAATCATTCGCTCAATCACTAACTTATCAATCACTCAGTCCATCATTCTGCCTACGAAGCCTACGTTGTGACTCCATGTC
>OY365815.1:902500-906657 GCA_959347315.1 Bimastos eiseni | reverse complement strand
GAAGGAGGAGGAGGAGAAGAAGGGGGAGAAGGAGGAGAAGGAGGAGGAGTAAAAGGAGGAGGAGGAGGACAAGGAGGACAAGGAGGAGAAAGAGGAGAAGGTGGAGGAGAAGGAGGAGGAGGGAGAGCGGAATGAATGAGGCACAAAAGAAGCAACCGAGAAGAATGAGATGGAAAGAAAGAGGAACATGGAAAGGGAAGGAAAGAAGCATTCGACACCTCTTTAGCCTATCATTGAAACAAGCATTTTACCGTTAGGAAAATGGTCACCTGAGTAGAATGTATGCCAGCAGTCCCTCTATCTACCTCTGACTGTGTGTCTAGCTGTCTGGCTACAGATGCCTGTGTAGTGCCTTACGCCATCCTCTAAGAACCGGATATAAAAATATCAGTTCCGGTTGTTGAGTATTCGGAATGAGAGAAGGAATCCTGGAATGGATCTTGGCAGAAGTACTTTTGCGTTAAATACAGGTCTAGCGTCCATTTGGCGTAATGCCATCCATGGCGCTCTGTGATTATCTCTATACTATGTCATAGGGGACATACATACATGTATATATATACATATAAGTGTCCAGTAATTATATATATATGTATATATATTCTAAACGACGCATTTACCTATGAGATGTTCAAGGAGTAGTAGCAAGTTACAGAATCAAACTAATACTAAGTCTGCCTATATTGACCAGTAGGTTGTTTAACGAAGGTGACGACGACATTCATAATGGTGATGATATCAATCAATCAATCCAATTTTTATAGCGCCTCTTCAAGATTATTATGACTAATCAAAGGCGCTCCCAAGCCCGGTCAAAAAGGAAGGTCTTAAGAGGTTTATAGAAAGAGCCAGACAGGTCGCGCGGGAAGAGCATGTGGAACTATAAAATCACCTCTAGATGCCATGATTACACCAACAGAAGGTAACTTGGATTACAACGAGGATGATATAAGATCAATGACGATACATTATAAGGCATCGATTTCAACCATCGATTGCAGTCTACTTAATCATTTGATTTCCCGTTTCACTTTCCTCCGCTTCTTTCTGTATATCTCTTGCATATCTTCACAGTTATTCGCCACGATGAAAGTATCAAAGACGGTGGCGCTAAAACACATTAGTATATGTATGCATTCAGTCATGCTTGCATAAATATTGTACACACACACATACACACGTACGCACATACACACACGCACGCGCATTTAAACATGCGCGCAAGAAAATGATTTGAAGATAGTAATACTTTCGATAAGGATGTTGATTGTAAAGTTGTATTGCGGCTCTAGTTTAACAAACTGGAAGTCTTCCCCATTGACCATTCTTGACGACTTCAGTTCTTCCCAGGCTCGAGACACCAGGTTCAACAGAGATCTTCCACTTCCAGCCTCATCAACCACTCCTAAAAGATTACCACAGTTATTCGCCATTTTGCGGAGAAACTGTTGACATGGTGTGAATGGGAGGAGACACAGTAGGGCCTACCTCTAAAACTATGGCTGTGGGAATTAACGATTAATTAACCGATTAATCGTCAATTTATTTTAACGATTAAATGCTTGTAACGATTATTCGTTTAAATTTCCTACCCATCACTAACATGCACCGGAAGTCTGGTAGCAACGATAAAGACAGTAAACATTGAAATATGGCGGCAGATAGTAATCAAGCTGTTAAAGTAAACATACATTCATATCAGGTCGATAACATGAGCATTTTGAATTTAAGTTATTGGATAACAGAAATAATTTTAGAAAATGCTGATTGTGTTTATTGCGTTCATTGCGACAAATTGTTTGCATACCACTTCGCTTAGGCCTACTTATGAACCACCTCCAGAACAAACATTCCCTAGCCTACAGTACCAATATAATTGAAATGTCATATATTTGTCTGACCAATGCAACTACAGAACATTTTGTGATTTAATCGAAATCAACTATTCATTAAACGTTAATTTTTCAAACGTAAACTATTAGAATTAAACTAACCGTTATCAGCCCTATGTAAAACTATATGTTTACCTATAAGGTCAATCAGAGGGTTGTAAGATTCTATACGGGGTGCGAGGATACAGTAATGATAATATTAGCAATAATGTGTTTAACTGCTGATAATCTGGTAGCGCTTAATCATTGTTATTACTCAAGAGTGCGATATATCGGTTTCTGCGAGAAAATTCATTCAAAAACCTTCATGCTCCTTAATGTTTATCTTACCTTAAAATTGCGATCAAACTCAGGTCATCTTTATTTAGAACATTTTATTACTTTATACGGAAATTAAGCATCTGAGTAGGTATCTTGAAAGGGCGCTATAGAAATGTTCAATTACATTACACTGTTATGACGTCATAATTTAGTATAACTTAAGGTATACAGGTTCAAAAAAATAATATCCATCTTCTAAGTGCCACTTGGTTAGTTCGCTAATGGAAGGTCCGAGACGACTTATTTGGTGATAATGACTCAAATCGCCCATTGTTAAATAACTCCGACCTAGACCCTGACTACAACTACTTTGCTATAAGACTCACGGAATGTATGTATAAAATCTGCACTTCTATTATGCCTCATGTTATGAGAAATAGGGGTTTACTGTCACTAATGCATATCAATTGCTGGAGTATTTACAATAAGCTCCCTCACATAGAGTACCTTCTAAATATTCTGAATATTGATATCTTAGCTGTAACAGAGATATGGCTTGATGACTCTTTGGCTAATACTATAATGATTACAGGTTACAACTTCATTTTAAAATGCCGCCATACGGGAGGAGGGGGTGGAACAGGCTTCTTTGTTAAGCAAAACCTTACTTTTCACTCCTATACCTTACCTGACAGTTGTCTTACTAATAAAACATGGGCTTACGAGCCACTGTATCTTAGGTTCCCCCTTCCTAATGGCACTTATTTTGTCACTGGAACTGTACTACAGACCACCGGGGAGCGATCTAATTGCGTTCACTGATGCTCTTCTATTATCCTTGCACAACAAAGATGTATACATAATTGAAGACGTTAACATTGACCTACTAAAAACCCATGATCTCAAATAGCTTACTTCTCAAAAATACTTGAAAAAAACTATGTATGTTGGACTATGTGATTTTATAATGAAACAAGCCATACTATGTCTAACCCAACATGGTTTTCAGTCAGGACACTCTAGTATGCCCTCTGCTTTGGAAGCTACCAGGGCAAGAGTATGACTTTGCCCCGGTATCTTTTGGCAATGTTATTGGCCAGTGGTAACGATAGTTATCGATTGAGCCTGTACATGCTTTAATAGACTACAGAACTCTATTAATAAAGCAATCAACCGTCAAGACTCAAGTGAGTTAACAACGTGCTACTACTTGTCAGTTCACCAGCTTTAACAATCATGCGCGTGCACGCATTACGCCGAGACCGCATTAAACCTCGCTGTGGCGCTCAAGGTTTTTTTAAATTTTTGAGTTAATTTTGCCTTTGTATCAAAATCAAAAGTTGGCGCTTGTGCTAGTGATTTTATACGAACTTCTGCCCTTAATCCTTACAGCACACGTCAATTTATATATTTTGTAACTGGTTGCGGTTTGACATTCAGACACATTAAACGAACATATACACAATTCTTTATTAAATACATAGGTCGCATCACTTTGAAAATGATACCAATCGATACTCGTCAATCCAGGACTATTGGAGTTTAACAAAACATAAAAACATTTGTTAACTACCCTTTCTATATATGGTGTATGCACAGACAGCATTATTTAACTAGTTAAGATGATGATTTATGTTTCAATTGCATGTAGCTGTTGCCAAATAGAAAATTGTAAAGGGTAGGCCCTGTTAGCCGGACCAATCGGTCTCTTAGAGGTTTACTTTCCCTATTATCCCTCTTTTTACCGTTTTTTTCATGCACTCTTAGTCTGGTGTTTAATTGTTTGAGATTGATAATAAAAACATGTGGTTATGGTTATATGCTGGAAAGTTCGAATTCTATTGTTGAACTTTGAATTTGTATATATAACTTTGGACTAATTGATAAAATTTTCGTTACAAAAATTATGCTGACAATATTTTTCTGTTTTTCAAGCTGTATAATGCAATTGGATTATTTTAAAAATTTATCGATATATTGTCAAGACCACAAGGTTATCATTTC
>OY365815.1:845000-897500 GCA_959347315.1 Bimastos eiseni | reverse complement strand
CACAAACAATTGTCAAACTATCACTCGTTTCCACATTAGCCAGCGTCGACCATTGATGAAAATGGGACGGATTTCTAGAAATGGCCCAGAAGTAAATGGCTCTCTAAGATGGGATGTGCAATAAATCATTGGCGATCCAGGTGCGCATCTACTCTTAAGGATCTTAGACTCAATGCATCGTATTCGTAGGGTCCATCAGCGTGTACGACGACGACGGCCAGACTACGTTGGAATCCCACGGATCATTCAATCGGATTGAGGCTGATGGCTAATGTGGAAACGAGTAAGGAGCCCATCAATTGTTTGCATTGATCCGCATGGTTTTAGAATGGAAACAGAAGGCTCAGCAACCGACTTCCACTCCCGTTGGCATATTTCCAAAGTGTGTATGACAGTCGCAACCGCATGTCTTTTAGCCAATCACAAATTGGTATACATGTTTAGCAGACGGAGTTTCACAGCCAATGAAAGTCGTCGTTACTAATTGATAATGAATTGATAACAAGAATCACGCTTTAATGGAAGCTGGACTGATGAAACGAATCATGCTTAAATTAATGGAGATCTGGATGAGCAAAAGAATGCCAAATGGAATTTGGGATAATAGCAATAATTTTGTACAATCAGAATCTGGATTGCTCAAGAGATTTCTGCTTGCATGGAGCGAATGGTCGGGTACTACAGTAAATTCGATGAGTACTGCTCATTATTAGCGTTTAGAATTAATTACACTAAAATATTAGAAGACGAAATGGAAAAATTAATTACTCTAAGAGCTATTATGCTTACACTAGATTTATAATAATAATAATAATAATACTGACAACATAAGATTTGGACTGACACTATAAGGGACTTGACAAAATAGGTCAAATCATTAAAAGTAGGCCACACGTCGCGCCAAATGGCATCAGTAACTGATGATTGCTAACACGTGCTACTAAATGCATTCTGTGAAGTATTTCCTACAGGAATATTTTAATAAATAGAGTGTCTTTTCTTGCACATAATTAATTGATATTGAAATTGACAATGAGATATACGCCGAAGGTTGAGAGACACCCTTTATTTACGATAAGCAATGTCGATTCGTATTGGCTGGGAGGCTATGACTGTCAAATGTGTACGCTGAATTGTGATAGGCCGAAAGACCTCTGGCTGCAATCGTCATGTGCACTTTGGAAATATGCCTATCGTGTTATCTCCAGTTAGTTTGATCCCAGTTTTATCCCAGTTACTTTCGCTGGGCGGCAGCGTTGGTTAAAATAATGAGATGAATATAACGTAATTGGTGCCTTGCATGGCTGTCGACCACTTATTCAACTCTTGTAATAACTTGTAATCAGGCATTCGTTCATCGGCTACTGTGCCTGTAATCATACTGATGTTTGTCAGGTTGACATTAAAATATTCTTCTTAATATTTTTCGGCCCCGAGGTATGCATGATCCCTCAGGGACTTAGAGCTTGTTATTTATGCAATTTGTCTGGAAATGTCCCTACTCGTCGTTGTTTTCCTGGTTTGTGAAAGTTAACGAGATTAGTTGGTAGAGGAAAGAAGTTACTCGTGTGTCCGTCAAGACCATGCTAAGTTTTTATTATAATTATAATTATTATTATTATTATTATTATTATTATTATTGTACGTTATTATTTCATTGAACGTGTCTTTCACATGTTGATGACTTGATGTATAGATGTGTGAATGTGCATTGTGCGTAAATCTGAAGTCGTTGGTCGTCTTAGACCTGCAGCAGTGTATTTCGATCGATCGGTTTCTACTGAGCAGCCGAGATTTCGCTCTAAGTGCTGATCGCATTTAGAGCCGAGGATTAATGGGGTCTAAGAGGAGTTGACCCTCGCGGTGCAGCATGGGCCCCAGGCGCTGTCAATGGTCTCAGGAAACTCACAGAACGAAGAGAGGGAGAGAGAGAGGGAGTGGAGAGAGGGAGAGAGAGAGAGAGAGAGGAGAGGGAGAAAGAAAGGAGGAGAAAGAGAATAGGAGGTTTCTTGAGGTTGTGCAGTGCAGATGATATTCCGTTGGACATTGTTATGTCGTTATGTAAGAGATGTAATAGACGGAAGAAAACTACAGATAAACATGTATGTATGTATGTATGTATGTATAATGTATGTATGTATGCATGTATGTATAATGTATGTATGTATGCATATGTATATGCATATGTGCATTTATGTATGCATGTCTTTATGCATGGATGCATTCATGTGTGTAGTCTATCGTAGTAAGACAGTTGTGATTACAACAGCAGCGACAAGTGATGAGCTCTCTAAACTGCTCAGACGAATGCTATTAGTGTCTGTTGATATTAGACATAGTCAAACTGTTTCATTGTCGCCAGATGCGCTTACGGCTGTCCTGTGATAGGTATGCTACAGCAGCGACGCACTGTGTGTGAACGCCCTCTATTCGCAAACAACACTATAATTATGTCTATAAGAATATATTTAATCTTGAACTTTCCCATCTTTGCTTCTCTCTCGAATGCTCTCTTACAAGTCCTTTTAAGCTACGACTCGTTAGCACAGGGCATAATGAAAGATGGTACTTGAACCAGTCAAACGCAACGACAGTTAACTGATAACTTTGAGAAGCCAATGAGAATACAGTGAGTCTATCAATGTTTGAGTTATGAGTACTTTGCATATTAGACATAGGATAGGAACTGCCCGCTTGATGATAGATCGTGTGGTATAACCTTCAATAGGCCAGCGTTTCCCAAACTCTGTTCCGCGGCACCCTAGGGTTTCGTGAGAGGTTCCGTGACAGAGGTTCCGCGGAAAGCTCACAATGTGACAAGTTTTTCATGTTTTAAGTTTCTATATCGGTCATTTCATAAAATTAATAAAGGTCCCATTATATTCTAGCTTGCAAATTGGCGACATCAATACAAATTAAAATTAGATGCAATGATGTTTGCAGGCATGTATAATGTAAGCAGTTAAGCACATTGACTACTACGACAATGACGTTGTTGTGATATGCCGCAGATAAAAAGGTTTTGAACGTAGAGAAGCTAAGTTTTTAACAAAGTGTTTTGTGAAATAATAATATTATTATAATATTTTAAACTTGTAGTTAAACATCAGCAAACTTTGCAAAGAAACGAAAGCCCTACACATTAAGCATTTAAAAACTTGGCGCGCATTTTTGCCTATTTTGCGATGCAGTCTACTTCATTCCAATTTCAGCTTTAAGCCACCTCCTCCCCGCCACATTTCCATTTTTCCAATTGAATATGGTTGGAGAACACAGTTGTCCTTTCTGCCGTTATATACATGTTCGGTGCTTTTCCATATTAGATAGAAAAGCACCGAACACGCAGACATCAGTGCATATGATTATTCAACGTACATATCGTCATAACCCAGGACCGATCATAACAATGATGGTCAACGGAGCGAATTCAATCCCATGGAGCAGCGGAGGAAATGTAAGAGCAGTTCGACATCATAGCTGCTGCCTCTGAGGCTCTGACTGAGGCTGAAGTAAATCGTCGATGAAAGCATTTGGGTCATTCATGGATGCATCCATCCCCCGTCAAAACCCCTCCTCCTCCAATAGCTCCTATATATGAGGCGGGCGTGTCTCTCTTATACTCACTCAGTCTGTTCCCAATCTCTATAACGGGAACCTGTTCTGTTTACATACACACACATGTTAACTGTTAGCATTTTTTACAAAGCAATCCATTTATCTATCGATCCCTAACAATCCATCCATTCATTTATCCAACCGTTCGTTCATTCATCCACCCACCCATTCACCGACCCAAATCCATTCATCCATCCCAAGAAACCCCTCACCCACCACGCCCACCCTCCCATTCCACCCATCCAACTCAAATCCACTCAATGGAAAATCGCCAACATCCATCCTATCCCATCGGTTGATTATCCTGGTTGACCGGCGGATTATCGCCCCATATTGGTGGTTCCGGTCCTCTCAAGGATGGTTGAGCGTTAGTTAGTCGAGAGTTATTTCTGTCCTTCGTTCCTGAAACCGTCCTTGTCGGAGCTCTTGGCTGACCGATTCCACTTCTGCTGCGCTGATTGGAATCCTCCACCACGTGAACAGTATGCTTGGTAATGAAGACTACGTGACTATTATCTCACTCGACTTTGTCAAAGCGTTTAGCAGGCACTCTGTTCTAGCGAGCAAGCTGTCTCAGCTTGATGTGCCAGACTGTGCTAAACTGTGCTCAACTGGCTAGTTGAATGTCTTCACGACCCGCGACAATTTTTACCTGACGACGATCACCAGTAGCATTATCAACTCCATAATTGTCCAGGGATCCGGTCTGGGCACACTAGAGTTTGTTGTCAACGTTTCTGATTTACATCCGGTCTTCGGGTGTAACAGGATAGCAAAATTCGCAGACGATGATCAGGTAAGTACCTGTCACGCACGACACTTTGGACGATGGCGCTATATAAAGGTCATCGATCGACAGCAGAGGCGTAGGAGGACTACGGATGAAGACACATGAGATGGGAGACATCAATGGGTTTCGCCTGAAGCAGACGGCCTCAATACAGACTACGAGGATTATGCAAAGATCAACGGGGCGTCAAACAACGAAACACCTCGAGGCAGATGTCAGAAACGACTGCCCCTTCCATCTCTACGACCCACAGACAAGAAATTCATGAATCAGTTGGAGATTTTGTCTGGACCGGCTGGTTGACACGGATCATGAATAGGGGACAATTCCGATACGAATGTTAGGCGGTATAACTGTAGTAATGGAATTCAACGACACTAATAAGGCCCAGCCTTATTACATAACAGCCGCTAGTCAAACAGTAACTGGACGCCCCTAGGAATCTGACGTTACGCTAGGGACGCCAAGACCCGACCAACCAGGGTTTAGTAATGGTTTCTGCAGGGTGACCTGTCATCCAATAGAGATACGAGTTTTGCGTTTGGGATGGCGAAGGAAATCGCCTCTAGAAGGATTCATATAGCGTAGCAAGCAAGGAAATGGAAACTTGTTTTGGAACTGGGGGAGACTTTAGGTAGTTCTGACGATAAGGGTAATCAACATAGTTGGGAATCCCGTCTCCAACGTAAACCCAGGAAACATTTCCAAAAGACACTAATAACTCCAGTAAGTGTAGATAGGATGAGTGGTGTGTATATATATAATTAAATATACATATTAAAACCATCAAGTGTGTCGTGTTGCTGACTGAGCTTGGTGATAGAGGAAAGAACCAGCGGATACTCTCGTCATCAAGAGAAGGAGTGGCGAGAGAGAAACCCGCGACAGTACCTGATCATCCCGGCTTCGAAGCGTAGTTCGATCGCTGATGAGTTACTGGTCGTTCAGGCATGTGCCACAATAATTATTGACAACGTATACACGGCATACGGTTGAATACGAAGGAAATGATTGTTGCTTGGCGTCTGCCTCCGTCGCTTCATCCGCCCACTAAAAGATACTGAAAGAGTATCGGAGATGCTGATCCTTGGTGTCAGAGGCTGCGAGGGTATCCCCGGGCCACCTCACATATCAACAAAGTATTGAGGACGTGCACCGTCTCGCTACATGCATTGAGGGTGCTGCGAAGCCATGGGCTTTCCACTGGAGCTCTGTCGTCAGTCGCTGAGGTGACTACCATCTCTCGCATCCTTTACGTTTTGCCCGCATGGTGGGGCCTGACATCGGTTGGAAAACGAAACCGCTATGAGGCCTTTATACGGAGATTGAAGCGCCTCCAATTCCTCTTCCCGTGTATCGGCTCTGTGGAGGCACTTGCTAGGGAAGCTGACGCCCGACTCCCTCGTGCCGTAATGGCGTCTGATGCCCACGTCTTGAGGCCACTACTTTTCCTCTGATTGCACGGTGCGCCTGCAACCTCCAACCCAGGGCTCAACCCTTTCAACTCCCCATTAAAGACAACAGATATTTCATACCTAGGGTGTTATTATTGCAATAACCGTAGTACGTGATTTATTCTGATTGAAAATTTTACATTTCATTCTTATTATGGTCTTTGTACATGAAATGCCATTTGCCGGAGATTGTCACCTTGCCTGATAAACGCATATATATATATATAAATGCAGTGACAAGGTGGCAATCTCCAGCAAATATATATTATATATAATTATATATATCTCTAAACAAGCCAACACACCTATCAATCCATCCATCTATTCATCCATTCTTCCATCGTTTCGTCTTGAGGAGAGATGAAATATACGTGAGTGATGTATTTGAGATACGTGTCCTCCTTCTCCTTCCCCTTTTATCCTCTTTCTTCTCCTCCTCCTCCTTCTCCTCCTCCATTCAGTCCATCATTTCTCAGCCTTTCAGTGAGCACGTGATCACTCGGTCGTCAAGAGGTCAATGTGTCTAATTCACTTAATGACTTCACATGTCCCATATAATTCACCTGACAACCGCCTCCGCCGCCATTGACTCCACTGAAGGGCTATAGCTGCACAACGATTACTCCTGTCTTTCAACTCCATAGCCCTTCATTATTGAACCAGTCGACCATACAGACAACAGTGAATACGGTGTATTTGATTACAATTAATTATGTTGGTTTACTGCCTGTGGGATATGGAGCGCAGAGAAAGACGCTGCTGGCAATGCCTAATATAACGGAGAATGTGTGCGGCGCAAGAATGGATCACAGGCAAATGGTTCACAGGCAAATGGTTCACAGACAAATGGTTCACAGGTAAATGGTTCACAGACAAATGGTTCACAGACAAATGGTTCACAGACAAATGGTTCACAGGCAAATGGTTCACAGACAAATGGTTCACAGGCAAATAGTTCACAGACAAATGGTTCACTGGCAAATGGTTCAAAGACAAATGGTTCACAGACAAATGGTTCACGACCATATATATATATATATAGATGAAAACCTGAAATAATAGTTGCATTATTGAACAGTAATCTGGCTTAAATAGTAGTTGTTGGTAGATTACAATGATTCTTGGTGAAATAAAAATCTGATCAACAAGCAGGATTATCCTCAAATTAACTTTCTTTTTTGCCGAATACAATGGACGAATAGTAATTTTTTGATGTGGTCGGTTGCCTTCCGACGAAGAAGCCAGGCGGTCAGATCAGGTCAGGCCAGGTCAGGTCAGGAGTGGTCAGGTCAGGTCAGATCCCATGGGAGGTGAACTGACGGCGTGTCAATTCTGGGAAACTAGAATGGGGCGGCATTGGCATTGACAACTTGTGGAGTCCTATCTATAGTCCAAGACCTGCCAATAGCTCAGGCAACTGGTGGTCCCTTGGAACTGGCAGCTGAAAGAAAGCTGTCCATACATATGCCAACATCCGATCTCATATTATGATCTGGTGACGACTCAGAGATGGGCAGTTATTTAATTAAATTACGTAATTTGAGGTACAAATGAAATTGCTAATTTGTAATTTGTTGCCCTAAATCAATGTAATTTGTAATTTCAAATTACATCATGAAACACAAATTACTTGACGTCTCTTGATAAATAAAAAAATCGATAATGTTGAAACTCCTTGAATAAAAAATCGTCTTACTTTGATATTTATAGTAATACTATTACTTTTTTTCAATTTAGTGCTGTCCTGCCGACTTCTGCACCGCCAGAGAGATTTTATGGACTAACAGACTTCGTCTCTCGGATACGCTGGTGAAAATAATTATTGCATCACCCTGCAGAAAGCTAACAATCGGTTTAATACATTAAAAGTCAGTATTTTTAGTAATGTCACTCAATTATTATGTAAACAAGCATGACATCAGTTATTTGCATCTTTTCGGAACTCTGTCGGTCGATACAAGGAAGAAAAAAAGAACAATTCATTGATTCCGTTCATTTGGTCCTTATATTTCGTTGTACCGCCTCTAGCTTTGATCACAGGGTGAAGCAATTATTTTTCCTCTATTGTGAATTGTTTAAACAGCTGCTGCTTCTGAAAGGAAATTAGATTAGCGGTTTCTCGAAAGAATAACTCTTATGCAGCCGAACCTTCGGCCCAAAAATAAGCGAAAATTCTACTTCTACGGCCGAACCCACACAAAATTTAATGCGTCGTGAGGATCGCTTCAAAATGTCATGCAAAATAAATGGAAAATAGAAAGCATATATAGGGCTATGCTTCTTGCAGAATCTTGCCTATATTTATTTACCCTGATAATGTTAGTAATTAAGTTAGGTGTAAATAACTGTCTGTAATATGATGTAATTGAAATTACGTAATTTGTAATTTGCAATTTCCAGGAAAACTTGAAAGTAATTTGTTACGTGTAATTTAATTAAATTTTCACCAGTAATTGTGAATTTGTAATTCAATTACATGTCAGCCTGTAATTTGCCCATCCCTATGACGACTTCTACTTTGCCATCCTCGTCTGAAGTTCAGGGCATCAGTCGATTGTGGCTTAGAATACAATTGCAGTCAGAGACCACAACCCATAGATCTCACGTTCATCGATAGATTGATCAGATATTAATACACATTCACACATACATACATGTAACATTTACATTACTCATTACAGTCCGTCAGACACCTTATCATTGCATTGTCTGATGTAAATAATCATCGCTGTTTGTTCTGGGCTGTTTGAGGTTTCTTTCTTCCTGGGTTTAGATCAGCAGTTGAATTCCGATGGAAGAGAAGGAAGGGAAGGGAATGAACGCCAGAGATCCATGCAAAATAGAAGAGAGGATTATGGAAAGGAAAAGATACGACGAACGAGTGGAAAGAAGAACAGGAATAAGAGTTGAACAGACATAGGAGGAGAAAGAGCAATAAGGAGGGAGAGAAGAAGAGGTCTGACCAGGAGAAGAACAGTAGGAGTAAAGCAAGGTCTGAACGGAAGATGTGTAGTAGAGGGAGATATATATATATGAGTAGGGTGGAATAGGACCAGGAGGATGGCAATGCAGCCACTCAGTTGAGGTACATTAAACGCTAGGATGAGATAAATGGCCGAATGAATTTTTCAGCAGCGTAGACGTCTTAGTCAACGGGAAACCACACATAAAAGTATACGCAGGTAACCACATTACATTACAAGAAGCACGATCATCGAACTATATTTCATGTTAAAAGTATTCGCTGTATATAGGCTCATTACCCGTCTCTCTGGCTCTACTCTCCCATTTCGACCTCATCTCCTGCCCTGGCGTCCAGTTGCATCTAGCACCCAATACAAGTTAGGCCTATTGCTCTAGTCCTACGAACTCAGCAAGGTCTAGCTTCTAAATATCTTTTCCACTTAAGGAATAAACCTCCTCTGCTTGCTGTCTCTTCCCCCCTTAACCCCTTAACCCCTTAGCCCCTTAACCGTGCATCCCGAGATATCTCGTCCATTGGTATAATGCCGTCTATGAACCGCGTAGTCCGAATTAATGTCTCTTACGACTGGTAAGCATTGCTAATCGACAAAATCATATATTATACTGCATATGGAGGCTAAACTGTATATATATATATAGTTTATACGCGAAGAGTGATGATGCATCAAGAGTGAACCATGTGCAATTGCTAATCAAGTTCACAGAGTGATTGTTGGAAAGGTAGCATATTCCGAAAAACCTCAGCGCCGAGACAGGCTTTCCCTTGAGTAACTTGATGTAACATAATGTAATGGAACATTTATATAGCGCCGCTCGATATCACAGACGCTCATGACTCAATACAAAGCTAAACGGAGTACAGGCCCCTCCATGTAAATGCTCGATATCACAGACGCTCATGACTCAATACAAAGCTAAACGGAGTACAGGCCCCTCCATGTAGGCAGTAGTGGGAATAGAGAGCAGCTCCTCCCGAAGAAGAAGGGGATACTATTTGACAGAGTACGATATGAGGCTTTGTGCCCCACCTTGTTTTGGTGTTTATCACACCAAATACAATTACTAGCTCTAGTGATCTGCAATGAGGCAATACATACATTGAGTTTATTAGTTAGCACAAAACAATAAACACGAGAAACGTGAAGCTTTATTTTTCTTCATAACTTCTACATCATACATTGTTATCACCCTAAATACATGTTTTTTTTGTTATCACAACAACATACCCTACCAGATGAAAACTTTAAAAATACACTGTTTCGGAAATTTTTTCTCTGATCTTTATCCACGGTAAAAGGGTGAACCGGTCAGTGGAAGGACGTCATCTCCAAATTCCTTTGGCATTGCAAGGACTGCTATGTCCCAACTCCTTACCTTTAATATCCATGTGGAGCGACCTACCCCTATTATCCTGAGTAGCATTTTGGTCAGCCAGAAGACTATTATTCCCTTGGGCTGTCACGTTGAGAGCGCTTCTGAATAGCTAGCACTGCGATCGGCTTTGACATTTATCGTTCAACTCGTCCCAGAGACTCTGAATATACATGCCATCTGTCAGCTATCAGCGGGAATCCGTTGACTGGTTCCACGCGTGTGCGTGGGCCCACCACCGATGACTATTTTCTGCTTACTGTGCATAGTTTTGCTAATAGATGCATTTTTACTTGCTAACTATGGCATTTAGCACCACATTTAAGCCAGCGCAGGGAGCGCCTCTGAGTAGATTGGCCTACCTTCAAGGGGCGCTATATAAATGTTTCGATTATATTACATTAAATTGATTACACTGTGAGAAGCGCTATATAAGTTCTCAGATACGATGCAGAAATGTTCAGTTGGTCTTATTAAGTATCAAATCCGCTGAATTCAAAATTAAATTCAGAGTGAAATTGGGCTGAATGGCAACTAGCATGCATATAAATATACGTACACGCACTTATACGTATGCATGAATGTATAGATGTGTGTGCGTGTGTGTGGGTTAGATTGTGGGTATGTGTGTGTGTTTTTATCCAGCATTTCTTGCATCTATATTTCGGAAGCGCGTGACCAACACATCTCCACAGACTGAAAACGCAACGACTGATATCTTTGAGGCTGATCGTCTGATGCTGAATCCAATTCCCTTGTTTTCGTTTCCAATCTGTTCTGGATGTCTCAGTATGTTCCATTATGTAGCAATTCCATATTGGTGTGGTACAGTGGCCGATCGGTTAGAGCGGTCAGCCCGTAATGTTCAGTGTTTGCTGAGCGCGCGGGTTCGAGCCTCGTCCGGGGCGTCAGTCAGTGTGTAGGAACCTTGAGCAAGTCCTTTGCGCACCATTGCTCTGCAGTACAACTGTAATTGCGCCGTCGAGGCGTGTGTATGCACTTCTGAGCAAAAGATGTTGGAAGAAGGGCGGTATCAAATTTCGGTAATAATAATAATAATAATAATAATTTCAGTAATAATTCCATTATGTTCCATTATGTCTCATTTGTCTCAGTATGTTCCATTATGTCTCATTATGTCTCCTGATGTCTCATTATGTCTCATTATGTCTATGTTTTTCAGATAAATTGCGTTGTTTATCGCAAAGGAGTCGTTTGCATGAGTTGTCAATTAACGCATTTCCTTCTTTCAATATTCCGGAATTTATCTCTTAGCAGCGTGTGTCTCTGTGTCCGTCTCTGTGTCTGTCTCTGTGTTTGTCCCTGTCCCTGTCCCTGTCTACGTCTCTAGATTGTCAATGTTTGATTGGTCGATGTATGCGTCAGTGGCTCTGTATTTCGCTGCCGCTGTCTTTGTAAGTCACTCAGACCTTGACCTCCCCTGGATTACTATTTAGACAACCCGTCTGATTTGACGCAGCGCGTCTCCAGCTAAGTGCGGTAAAAATCTGGTTGATTTTCAATAAAAAATTGATTGATTGATTGAATGTCATTAAAATTAATATATTGCATCTATATATCTATATAAGGTACATATCAACTAAAGACGGAGACAGAGTAATTCCAGGCGCAAGGACTGTGGACCCAGTTGCAAGCTGCGGAACCAACATATAGGAAAAACTTCTGGATTGGACAGTGGGAGAGCGCATGCTAGAATTCACATGCGCATTGCACATTGCACATGTGTGAATCTACAAGTCAAGGATTGTATGTAGGCATAATGGCATTCACGTCTGCATAAGTATGTATGCATGCATGTATAAGTATGTATAATTATTCGTTTGTTTGTCCCCTTTCTATTCTACTCTGAAACTCTTTGGCCGAAGTTGGACTCAGACTGGATTTCTTGAATTGATCTGACTCTGTATATATGTATACGAGTGTATGTATCCATGGGTCTAGCTGCTGCAGATATCCAGAACCAAAGGAGCACCATCATCAGTGGCTCCCCTCCTCCTCCTCCTCCTCCGTCTTTCTGGCGACGGCTTAAGCGATCCTACCCGACCGACAGGCGGCGCAATTTAGCGTTCGCTCGATTCGAAGTGTTTTCCTGTGTAAGATCCATCTTATCCTCCTCCTCCTCCTTCGCCGGAGAACCGAGCGTTGTCGGAAATTGCCGACGAGACTACACGACGACAGGAGCCGAGCGAACGACGCTGTAACTGTCGTCAATTCAGCTGATAGTTCAGCTGTTCGTCGAAAGGCGGCAGCGGCGGCTGCGCTGTTTAGGTCGCTATAAGAACGTGCTTATACATAAAGAAATGGCGTCGTCTGTGAGAAATGACCTTCTCTGAGCATCGTCTCCACAACTCACGTGACCCACTGTAGCCAACCACAAAGATATTCTCTATTAAGGCTCTTAATGTTCCTCACTCACAACTGCACGCGCACACACACATATGTAGACATGCATGTCTTTAGATCTGGATATATGTATATGACAGATGGCGTTTACTGCACTGTTTGCACCTTGGCTAGTGCCCATCCCAAGCCTGTTGAAAGGAGGAGGGCGACGCGAATGATCTTTCTTATCACATAGTGTCGCTAAACTGAACAATTGAAACAATGCTGCTTTAGAAAGACCGTCTATATCTCTGTGCGTACAGTATATACAGGTGTGGAACGGTGGAGAGTTCTGTAACGCGAAGAGCACGGGTTCGATCCTCGTCCGAGTATAGTAACTATTTAGGGACCTTGATCGGGGCTTTGGCGCAGTATAAATGCTATGCAATTGCGCGGTCAAGGGGTGGCTGCAATTTTAGGACTAATTGTAAGAAGGGCAATATCAAATATACATCAAATGCAGTCGGATACTCAACGAGGGTTTTTAATTAATTTTGGAATTAATAATATATGTATGTAATATCACACATATTATATACAAGTAACTTCATTGTGCATCATATTTATTTATTTCAAATATTTTCCAGCTCATTAACCAAAATGAAGTATAATATTTAGTGCAGTTTTAGTTCGTGACGATGGACAGCTGTTGGAAAGTACGACGACCACAATCGATTCTTAGCATAGTCAGCGGAGAAGGTATGGATAGTAAATAAGCAATTCACACGCAGAGAAGGAAAAGGAAATGCAGGAGGAGGTGAGAAAAGAAGAAAGAGAGACAGAGACAGAGATAGAGATAGAGACAGAGAGATAGAGAGAGAGAGAAGAGAGAGAGAGATACAGAGACATAGACGGAGAGAAACAGAGATGGAGATAGAGATAGAGACAGAGAAAAAGAAACAGAGAGAGAAAAAGAGAGAAAGAGATAGAGACAGAGAAAGAGAGAGAGAGTCAGACAAAGAGAGTCAGACAAAGAGAGACAAGGAGAGAGACCGAGACAGAGAGAAATAGAAAGAGAGATAGAGATCGGCAGACTGCTATAGGGAAACAACAGAGGTAGACGAGGAGAAAGGCAGAAGAAGTGTCCAACAGAATTATAGAAATGGAGCTGGAGAAGTAGTGATGATGTTTCGGCAACAGCGGGAAAGAGACAAGGGAAGAGAAGGAGACAGAAGAGGCTGAGAAGACGGAAGGAGAACAAGAAGCAGAAGGAGGAGAAGGAACACAAGGAGAGAATAATCGGCGGAAATTAGGTGGAAGACGGTGGAAAAGGAGGAATAGATGGAGAGACGAAGGAGGAAGTGGGATAGACCGGAAGTGGACGTAAAAGGATTCGTCTGAAACGAGGCTGCAGTGTGGAATGATTCCATCCAACTGCCTCAGATCCCTTCATTGACCGAAGCAGAGCATGGCATTTATACGGCTTCTCTTGGGTCTCTTTGAAGCGACGCAGGGGAGGGAAGAGGGAACAGAGAGAGGGAAAAAGGAAGAGGGAAAGCGGAGAGGGGAGAGAGGAGAGAGGAAAGAGAAGAGGGTAGGGGAAGGGGCGGTGACGATTGGGTGGAGTGTGGAGGGGAAAGCAACCAGAATTACAGGATTCAAATCGAGTTAGATATGTTGTCCGAGATTCCTGTCTGTCTGTGACTCCGTCTCAGTGGATGCATGGAAAGTGATTAAGTGCGTCTCTGTTGCCCCCTTCATCTCGTCTTATATAGTATGCGCATTCCAACGCAATACGCTGTCCGTTTCTGTTTGGATATCATAGAGAGACCATTCGGATATGATAGAAGAGCTAACCGGTTTAGGTTAGAAATTGGTTGATGCCATATGTACAAGCGATAATAAACAGTGACAGAGCAGATTAAGAGAATTGGAACTATTTATATTCAGAAAGTCAAAAGATCAGATTAGAAATGGTCACCAATTCTTTAAAAAAATATTTTCGTTTGAGTAAATTCATTGATAGCAACAGCGAAACGCAGCAGCTCTACCTTGTCTAAGTTACTAATCCTTTCGGAGAAAGACAGACAGACAGAAAGACAGACAGAGACAGAGACAGAGAGGGCCCTTCAGAATCGAAAATGTGTATCAGCATTTCTTCTTTTCTTTGGTGTGAGAATAAGACAGAGGCAAATGAACACAGGAACACATGTACATACAAAGAGACACGAAGACTTAGACGGGTGGTGGGAGGGACCGAATAGAATACAGAAGAAGAGAAGAAGAAGGACTAAAGCGATGACTGGAAGCATCCTATCTTGGTCTCTTCATCCATTGCACATATCGGTCAATCGTCCACTAAACCAACATCATGAAATCCGTCAATCAATCATTCATGACTAAGTCAACAAATCTGTCAATCAATCATTCTTGAGTTGGCATACAGCAACCACTGCCTATGTCCAAGATCTGCAACTGATCCTTAGAACATCATAAGCAGCCAGAAAGCAATGTCTGAAACGGGACGAGACATTACTGAAGTCATAGACTTTGCAGACTTTCGTGACATTAGGCCTACTACTATTCGCCGTTGTAACTTGTTGTTTGTAAGCCCGCATCAATGTAGCGGCTCTTTAAGATAGCATCAATCATCAATCATCGTTTATTTGGAAACCAAGAAAGGCTATGAACAAAAAATACACAGCAAAGAAACTCCTCAGTGAATATCCGGCCCTAATTAACTGGAATGACCTTCAACCTTCGGCAAAGTAGACGCAGAGATAGGACGATAGACTCATGTCGCAGGATGCACGAAACCTGCCACTAATTCTTTTATAAATAGTAAAACGACTAACAATAGTATCAATAATCAGTATTGGTTACCACTGTTGATACAACTACCATGATTATTACGAAAATTTTAACCGTTGCAATCTATAAACTACGAGGTCAAATTAAAATATGAAGATGAAGTTACAGTTGACCAAGTGTGATATACAATATAGATACTGGCGGATAAACGAAGAAGACATTTATATGGATTCCGCGTCACGTGATCGGTCATCTTGGTCGAGTGACCATCTTCTGCGTCATTTTGACGAGTGTTTTAGAATATATATGCAGAATTTACTTAGTAACTTAAAACATGTTGGAGTTCTCAAACACTGGATTTGCGTTCTTGATTAATTCGTCGACGTTACAGAGGATTTTGAACGTTTCAGAGGCATTTGTTCGCAAGTTGTCTAACCTTGTGACTGCAATATCCACGCGGGCCGTGTACACCCTCTGTAGCCGAGTGTCTTCAACTCGGTGGAGTGTGGCTGACGTGACCACAGGAGTTACCTTGATCGATATAGTCACGGTGACTATTCAATCGACCGACCAACATACGAAAAACAACTTTTCCATGTACTCTTCGTGCCTCGACGAATATCCAGACATGTGTCATCTTCCACTACCCCGTCTTCGTGTTTGCGATTCGATCTTGGCAGTGGTCGCTCTACCTTTCGACGCAACCTGGCCCAGAGACTCTGAACATCCCAGCCATCTGTCAGCTGTTGATGGGAATCCGTTGGTTGATTCCACGCTAGTGTGTGGGCCAGCCAGTAGTGACTATTTTAGCTTATAGTATGCTGTTTTGCTAACTGTTATAACACTCATTGAAATTAAATTTAAATTCTTGCAGCCAGCGCAGAGAGAGCATCTGAGTAGATTTTTTGAGTAGGAGCATTATCGAGTTTCAAATATTAAGATTAATCAAATCAAAAATCTGGTGTTTGCTTTCAATTTACATGTTCATTAGATTTCAGACTTCACTATTACAAGTGAGTACAAATAGGAGGGAGGCACAGAAGGGTTAAATGACCCACTTAATGGGGCCAATCAAGTTGCATCTCAGTTTAAGGACAGCATTTAGACATTTTATGGAGGCAAAATAAATTCTCGACATAGAACTAATCATTGGGAATAAATAACTAAGAACTTAACTAAACATTAACTAACGATGTCGGCGGAGATTAGCTGGCTGATTATATCCAGGGGCGGCGATCTCGTTTGAGGGGTGGGGTGGACACCCAATAAGAGGGGTAAGAAACGTGATGGGGACAAACGTATAACGTGTCTCCTCTCTGTAAAAGGTGAGAGGGACTTGTTTCCTTCGAACCCCCTTCCCCTGGGGTCGCCGCCACTGTTCATATCCAACAGATATTATTGTAATGATTTTTTAAATAATTTCAGTCTCAGTAATTATTGTCTATTAGTTAATTATTTATTTCTACTTTTATCTCATTCAAGGTAGATGACCCAATAGACCTTAGAACAAAGAGTCTTCGTGTTTGTTCTTGCATTAGCTGGTAGGTATGACTCAGCTTGCCTAGTTGCATGTGAATGTATAATAGAAGCTCGGAGCAGGACGTTTTGGTGCAGCCGTTTTGGCGCAGGACGTTTTGGCGCAGGACGTTTTGGCGCAGATATGTGATACAATATGCAATGTAACACGAAACATGATCAATGAAAATAATTATGCTAAACTGGGAAATGGAATGATGAAAAGAATCAAGCTTCAATAGAAGTGGGGTGGATATGAGAATTCTACTCATAGTGGAACCCTATTAGTCACAAGCTTTTTTTTATCAATCTTGCCTCCAATTAAACGGCATTATTTTTCACCAATCCAGCTTCCATTTAAGCATGATTCTTTTCAATAATCCAGCTTCCGTTTAAGCATGGTTATTTTCATCGATCCAGCTTCCATTTAAGCACGATTAATTTCGTCAATCTAGCTCCCAGTTTAACAGTATCCTTTTCATTGATCCGGCTTCTAGTTAAATATGAATCTTTTCACCAATCCATCTTCTACAACCAACACTCCCGAGACTTAACCTGATTTGCCATGTTAAATAAGTTACGTCACTAAAGCGTAGATTGCCATATAATATATTTATATAATACATAATATACCATATTATTGCTTCAGAGATCTGCGCCAAAACGTCCTGCGCCAAAACGGCGCTGCGCCAAAACGGCTGCGCCAAAATGTCACGTACCAGACTCAGCTTGCCTAGTTACAAATGAATGGATATAGGAAGTAGTGACAAAGTAGTTTTCAACTGACTCTGCATGGTAAACGTTTATTTGCAGCTTTATACATGAATAGACGCATTTGCAGTGAACTTAACTGGTGTGTTTTAAGTATCTTATGTTTTACAACAGAGGTGTGACTGTGATACATGTAGTTGTATGATTAGGATTAATAAGATATATACGAATATCGCAGATCGCGTACCTAATACCTAAAACAATACGCCTGAATCTTTACTTTTCCATAATTCATCCCTACTTAGCCTACTGCAATGTAATCTGGACGACAAACTATCACTCACGATTGAATAGATTAGTTGTACTTCAAAATCGAGCATTTAAAATCATTAGGAAAACCTCCTTGTCAGATACCTCTTCCCTTCCCATATTGCAAGTATCGCAAATAACCCTACTCCAAGCCAATGATTCTGTATATAAATTTATGAATAAATTACTACCTTCTGCTTATCTGAACTCAAACCACTTCAGTTAGCTCAACCACATTGTCTTCGAAATGTTAATGATAATTTCATTCCTCGTTCAAACACATGTAAATATTCGATTGCATACAACGGTCCTATATGGCCTGGAATATGGTACACGAAATACGGAATAAAAACCCTATGAAGTATTTAAATACCAACTCCGTACGCACCCATTGACCTACTCTTCAAGAAGTGTCTCTTTCTTTGCTATCTGCTAAGTCTGTATACTTTATATCAATTAATTACTTCAGTCTTTAAACTTTACCACCTCACTGAATATACTCAATTCATCATCCACCAATACTTAGTTTAATCTCCGTAATTGGGTGAACCTGCTAGCGGGATCTCGGTCCTTTAAAAGGGTTTTCCATTATTTTTTTCTATTTGTTACTCAGTGCTAATATCAGATGGTATTATAAAAAAATTATTCTCACTTTGACGTTATAGTCTATAACTAAACGAAAAATGACGTAAATGTATGTATCTTTGTATGTACGTACGTACGTACCTATGTATGTATGTATGCATGCATGTATGTATGTATGCATGTATGTATGTATGTATGTATGTATGTATGTATGTATGTATGTATGTATGTATGTATGTATGTATGTATGTATGTATGTATGTATGTATGTATGTATGTATGTATGTATGCATGTATGCATGTATGTACGTATGTATGTATGTATGCATGTATGTATGTATGTATGTATGTATGCAAGCAATGCGTAATATAAGGCAATAACTATTATCCCAATGCCGTGATCAGAAACCACACTAATTCTGGCCACGGACAGTGCATATCATCGAATACACTTCCTGAGTCAGTTATGTTTCTGGCCACACTAATGTCTCTACATGCCAGACAATTTTGTCGATTCAGCCACAATCGATCACCAGTTTCCAATAAGAAGCTTCACGAGATTGCCCTTTAACCTCTTTCGCAGTCCCATAATATCGCCCGCAGACGAATGACGAATTCTCTCCTTCTGCTTATTCCAATATACGGCTTTCAAACGGCGCTATATAATCTAATAAAATCGTGACGTATTGGCAGAGGTAGAAATCACGCGATAGCTGGCATGAATTTTCTTTCACCGATTTTTAGTCAGCGTTCGGTCCAAAGAACTCTTTGTTGGACCTTCAATCGACGTCGTCGACGACGATAGATCATCTTCTCCCAGATGGACCTCGAAGGCATTTACTTACCGAGCATATATTATATACTCGTAAAGTAAATGCGGTGAGGACCCGGGCTTGGGACTTTCATGCACTCAGAGGCCAATGTGGATAGAGGCCACTGCGCAGAAAAGCCACTGCAGATAGAGGCCACTGCAGTAAGAGGCCACTGAGGATAGGAGGCCACTGAAGAGAGTGACTATTAGAGAGAGGGGCAATGCTGATAATTGCGATGTTGATATCAAAATGCCTTTGCAAGACATGACTGCATGACGTCATCTTGTTTTCTAAGACAGGAGCATTGAACGATGTCGACAGAATATAACCATAACCATAACCAAATATTTTTATTGTTCACTGACAATTCATCAGAAAAGTAAGAACATTATGTACAGTAATTATATATACAAACAAACGAATGCCAGCGATCAATAGGGATGAAGACAAACCCTAAAGGGACCGACAGGGTCACCCATTACGTAAGTGATTGATGTCGGTATAAAAATTCACTCAGTTGCTGTAAGTTTGTTAAGAAAAAAGACTTAACTAGTTAACTTAAAAAAATTCATACAAGATATAAGTAAACGAACTAGCATTCATCAATCATTATCTACAAATATAGTTGTTCAACGAAACGGTTCAACGAAAAATTTTATTTATAGTTGATATAAATGTAATGTAATGTAAATATGACAATTTCTAGAATTATAAACGAGAGCTCCACAGATACGACTGACTGCAGCCACAGGTGGCGAGAAAAGATGACAAAAGGTTTACAGACGAAAAGGTCATTATTATTCGCCCATTCAGATCGACCAAATATACGTTGGATTGATAAAAATATGACGCTTCTTAATTGGAAGTTGAATTGATGTAAACATTCTTCCTTTAAGTTGCTTAGATCGAAGTTGCATCAAGGAAAAGAATTCTTTCTTAGCCAGAAGGAGTCGCATTGATGAAAAGAATATGATTATAAAATCATTTCAATAATGCAACAGAAAATAAATAAAAAGAAATGGAAATACCATACACAGGACAATATCATGAACCTTCAGATCAAATCCAAACGCACGTAATCATGTGAATAATGCAGAGACTAAGTAAGCAGTTGTTAAGAAGGGCGTCAATTTGGTCGAGGATTGACAGATGGAATAAAAAGTAGGGAGTCTGGGTAAGAGTTCTTGAAAAGGTTAAACTTAAGTTTAGAATCGAAAGCCCGGTGTGATGGATAAGGGTGATAGATAGGGGTGAAGGATATGGGGTGATGGATAGGGGTGATGGATAGGGGTGATGGATAGGGGTGATGGATAGGGGTGATTTATAAGGATGATGGATAGGGTGATGGATAGGGGTGAAGAATAGGGGTGATGGATAGGGGTGATGGATAGGGGTGATGGATAGGGGTGATTTATAAGGATGATGGATAGGGTGATGGATAGGGGTGAAGAATAGGGGTGATGGATAGGGGTGATGGATAGGGGTGATGGATAGGGGTGATGGATAGGGGTGCAGGATATGGGGTGATGGATAGAGGTGATGGATAGGGGTGATGGATAGGGGTGATGATAGGGGTGCAGGATATGGGGTGATGGATAGAGGTGATGGATAGGGGTGATGGATAGGGGTGATGATAGGGTGATGGATAGGGGTGATGGATAGGGGTGATGGATAGGGGTGCAGGATATGGGGTGATGGATAGGGGTGATGGATAGGGGTGATGGATAGGGGTGCAGGATATGGGGTGATGGATAGAGGTGATGGATAGGGGTGATGGATAGGGGTAATGGATATGGGGTGATGGATATGGGTAATGGATATGGGTGATGGATAGGGGGTGATGGATAGGGGTGATGGATAGGGGTGATGGATAGGGTGATGGACAGAGGTGATGGATAAGGGTAATGGATATGGGGTGATGGATAGGGGTGATAAATAGGGGTGATGGATATGAACGTCCGATACGCGGAAAAAACAATGAGCAATGGTTGTAAAATCAACTTTTAGTGAACGAACAAATTGTAATAATAAATTGAAGCTGAATATGCAGTCACTCGTTAAAATTCCTTTGGTTGTAAAGACTGCGGATGAAATATAACGGTGAAATATCTAGTACTGAGTGTGCATAGAGTGTGTGTGTTTGTAGTATTTTTAAGCAGCAAGAGGTGTAATCAGTTGCCCAGGTGATATAACAGAAACAAAAGTGTGCATTGGTCATGGACGACCAGGAGAAGTAGCCATACAGTTAAGTGAATATTATTTTTGGTAGCAAATAGAGGCGCAATAAAAATAACCAGAGACAGAGTCGTAGACTAAAAATGGCATGAAGGGCGAGGCAACTGACCGCATCGTATGCGACACCTGGTTGAGTGCATCAGAGCATCCTGTCCAGTCAAGCGTAACGCGAGCGACCAGATGACACCGATCAGTGGCAACGAGTTCACGGATGACTGCATACTGAAACAGTCACAGCAATATATATATAGCGCTCTGCCATTTTATCGACGAACACAACAGAACTTATTCCATCGCCGAACTGCAGCATTCAGAGAAATAGTTAATGAAATACATTAAGACTGAGCGATGAATCCATTTCGAGTAATTCTCCAAAGTTTCGAGTTCACACTCGTTGCGGAGACCTCGCGATTCAATTATTTCTTCAAGAGATCGAATTTGCCTCCAGAATATCCTCCGCTTCCATTTCGATCATTTCCTTCTGCTTAGATCTATAATCTTTAACAGTTGACAAATAAATATCTTATGTACAGCGCACGACATTCGAGAGATGAGAATCTTTCGAGATTCGATGATCTTCCCTAGAATCGTTTCAGTCGATTTTTGACGCAACTATTTCTTCAGTGATTTTTTACTTGTTTTAAATGTCGATACTTAAATAAAAAACAGACTCAAAATATTTCGATAGCATTTTTTTATTTCAAACTTTGAGTATTACCGCTCAAATAATGAATTTGCTACTAAAGAGCTTAAACGACAGTCACCATCTGAATCAGATTCGGAAGTATCAATTAAGTAGGTCAACAAGTAATTAATCAATCAAGTAAGTAATCTTAAGTAGCATAATGCAATTCCCATATTTTGCATGCAGTACATTCTAAACAGCCAACGGAAAAAGCAGCTTATTACAGCTTAAAGAATCTAATTTTGCATGCAATTGGAAAGAGTCAAGCTCACAGTAACCGTTATTATTTTATATTATTACACAAAAAATTTTTTATAGGCCTAACGCCTCTTCAATACAGAGAAGTTACGCATTCTACAATATTAAGAGGCTAACAAGCGAAACACAACATTCACTGTGCAACAACTGCTCCGATAAATGTATCATAATGAAATTTTTGAAATACTATCTGATATTTGCGAAGGCGTCTTTTCGTATAACATTATGCGAAAATTACATGTTTATTGAAATGCATTTTAGGTTTAAACTCGCTTTAAGAAAAGCTCAGAATCAAACGAAAATGTGCTTAACTTTTGGTTCATCAAATTGCATCAACTTTTATTTCATTTGGCCCATATTAACACGTTTTAAATGATTCAGCCGGTTGGTTGGTTAGAGCGGTCAGCTTGTAACACTGGGTGTGCGCTAAGTGAACGGGGAGTCACTGTGTAGGGACCTTGAGCAAATTCTTGGCGCACAATTGTTCTGCAGTGCAGCTGCAATTTCGCCGTCGAGGTGTGTGCACTTCTGAACCAAAAATGTTGGAAGAAGGGCGATATCAAATTTCAGACATTTCAGAATAAATATCTGAGCAGTAGTTTAAGTTAATCGACACTCTCTGATAGGAGATAACAGTGGCGTCGCCTACTCCAGGCTAGTAGCTGACGATGAAAGTGTACACGAACGTGCATTGGCGTAGTTCTAAATCAAATCGGAGCGCTAAATAAAAGCAAAATACAAATTCATACGAATCAAGTCATCTGAAATAGATCTCTCTGTCTCTCTGTCTCTCTGTCTCTCTGTCTCTGTCTCTGTCTCTCTCTGTCTGTCTGTCTGTCTGTCTGTCTCTCTCTTATTTCTTTCCAGAGCGCTGTATACATATCGATCTAACTGATTGAAAGAACTGCTTCTAGATTGAGTGTTTCATCTGATCTAGTCATCTGAAATAGATCTCTCTCTCTCTCTCTCTCTTTCTCTCTCTCTCTCTGTCTCTCTCTCTATCACTATTTCTTGCTCTCTCTCTCTCCCTCTCTCCCTCCCTCTCTCTCATTTCTTACCAAAAGCGCTGTATACATATCGATCTAACTGATTGAAAGAATTGCTTCTAGATTGAGTGTTTTAATGGCAGATTAGTTCCGCCAGTCGAAATATAAATATATTGTAATTAAATAAATGAGAGATTAGATGGACAGATTGGACATTATATATGAGATTATCGATAAATAAATTCGATAAATTCCGACACGGATGTTTTTTATACGAGCGCGATCATATCTTTCCAACGTCCACATTTTAAATTCACATTCCACATTACAGCATTTTACGAACATTCGATGTAGACAGTGAATATTTACTTTATGTTGCACCTTTATTGCATCGCTGTTCGATCGAGAGCCGCCTTCGTCCTTAAGACAGGGATTCCGCGGCAGAAGAAGAAGCGGCAGGCAAGGATGGTTCGGCTGCTTCAGAGGCTGCTGCTGTTGCTGCCACCGCCAGCGATGCTGTGATCGGAGCCCTAACCTCCAACGCAAACATCTCCGATGCACAGAACGAGTATTTGCAGAGTTCGATCACGAGTTCCTTTTATCGAGCTGTGGCTCCACTCGACGCTCACGGCTCGCAGTCGTACTGCGTGCAATCATGCGAGCATCGAGTCCTCTGACACACACACACACTGGCACGCACACACATGCACACACACGCACACCCATATATGTCATATATATATATATACACCAGCACGCACTGGCTTCGCCAAGCGGAATAATAGACAATAGTATCTGGATGCCAGGAAATGCCAAGTGGAATAATAGACAATTGTATCTGGATGTCAGGAAATGCCAAGTGGAATAATAGACAATGGTATCTGGATGTCAGAAAATGCCAAGTGGAATAATAGACAATTGTATTTGGATGTCAGGAAACGCCAAGTGGAATAATAGACAATGGTATCTGGATGTCACGAAATGCCAAGGGGAATAATAGACAATGGAATCTGGATGTCACGAAATGCCAAGGCGAATAATAGACAATGGAATCTGGATGTCAGGAAATGCCAAGGGGAATAATAGACAATGGTATCTGGATGTCAGAAAATGCCAAGTGGAATAATAGACAATTGTATCTGGATGTCAGGAAATGCCAAGTGGAATAATAGACAATGGTATCTGGATGTCACGAAATGCCAAGGGGAATAATAGACAATGGAATCTGGATGTCACGAAATGCCAAGTGGAATAATAGACAATTGTATTTGGATGTCAGGAAACGCCAAGTGGAATAATAGACAATGGTATCTGGATGTCACGAAATGCCAAGGGGAATAATAGACAATGGAATCTGGATGTCAGGAAATGCCAAGGGGAATAATAGACAATGGAATCTGGATGTCACGAAATGCCAAGGGGAATAATAGACAATGGTACATGGATGGCAAGAAATGCCAAGCGGTATAATAGACAATGGTATCCAGGTGCAAAGAAACGCCAAGTGGAATAATAGACAATGGTACATGGATGGCAAGAAATGCCAAGCGGTATAATAGACAATGGTATCCAGGTGCAAAGAAACGCCAAGTGGAATAATAGACAATAGTATCTAGGTGCAAAGAAACGCCAAGTGAAATAATAGACAATGGTATCTGGGTGCAAAGAAACGCCAAGTGGAATAATAGACAATGGTATATGGATGCCAGGAAATGCCAAGTGAAATAATAGACAATGGTTTCTGGGTGCAAAGAAACGTCAAGTGGAATAATATACAATGGTATCTGGGTGCAAAGAAACGCCAAGTGGAATAATAGACAATAGTATATGGATGCCAGGAAATGCCAAGTGAAATAATAGACTATGGTATCTGGGTGCAAAGAAACGCCAAGTGGAATAATAGACAATGGTATCTAGATGCCAGGAAATGCCAAGTGAAATAATAGACAATGGTATCTGGGTGCAAAGAAATGCCAAGTGAAATAATGGACACTGGTAACTGCATGCCAGGAAATGTGGAATAATAGAAAATGGTATTTAAATACCAGGAAATGGCAGGCAGTGATTCAATTGTTCGTCGAGAGCAGATGTTGCATCTTAAAATCTTCGCAAATCGAAAACTCGAAAGCATTTACGACCAAATATAATAATATTCGCTGTTTGGATCAGCATGGAATATGTGAAACCAGGTGAATATGGTCGATTACCGTGACAGAAACAGATTTTCAGAATGTGTCTACTTACTTACTCCATAAGGTGGCAAATCTCATGGATGCTCGGGTTTCAGATCATCCGACTGAATTCAATCAACGTTAAATACGATGCAATCCAATTACTACAAATTATGACTTCAATATAATTAAACTCACCGTCTAAACCTGACGATTTAAGGACAAATCCGTCCAATTCCAGTTATTCATTGAATGCAGACGACGACGATTGAGTTTCTAAATGTTAGGCTGCAGATTGCTACCTCATGCGGCTGACGACGTGTTTATAATAAACTATTAAACGTGGAGCATTACGATAATTATATTAAATGGCTATACAGAAACCATCAATGTAAATGACCTCCGTACTCTTTCTCCTCTTCCCTTCCAACTTATCCCTTCCAATTCCTAACAGTCTCTGCTTATTACTTAAGAAGACAATATGATCCATATTCACCATCCAACAAGTTCTTTTCGATTGTGCAATAAATTGATTCTACCGGCTGAACCTATTGGAGCGCCGAAGACATTCTGATGTCTGGTCTTTTACTAGGCAGTTGTTCGTCGAATACACTAATACTTAGCGTTGTGTTTTCCGGTCCATTACTGTTGGAAGGAAGTCCTCGAAGTGGTTCGGCCGAAGCTATTCAGAGCAATGCAAAACGAATCAGAGAAAATTAATAAATTCATCGTTTTCGACGCCGCCAGATGACGCCAGGCGCTTCAATCGCCCGAGTCACCCGTCAGGCGCAATGACTAATTTGATTTAAGTATCACGTGGAAGTACTTCTTCTTAGGAGTCCATTTCATCAGCATGCAACATCGGTGACCAATAGAATGTAATGCATGGAATGTAATGTTGTTACATTTATAGTTTACAGGACACCTCTTGATGGCGCTGTAATTGTGGCGGCAAAATGTCATTATATTTACGAATGCCATCTTATTTTTCAGTCGAAATATACATGTATAGCGATATTTCTAACCATTAGTCGCAAATGCGTGATGTCGCGCGAGTGTTCTTGTCTTCGTTCATTAGAGAAACTGACAAACCTCAGTTAGTTAAAAGAGATGAGATTTGGCTGTCTTCGGCCGCATAGGGTCCGAGCAGTGTTCACTTCTGCGCTATAGATCGTAATCTTCTTGTTGTAGCTATGTATATGGTGCCTTTATCAGTGGCTCTAAATTTATAAAAATTCTCGGGTTAAACGGTTCGCGAGTTTGTTATTATGGCCTATAATAGAATCCGGTACGATCAATGGAATTGTAAGATTCAATTTCTACTGGCACTTAGTAGAACTTGTCTAAACTGGGTGAGGCTGGAATCAAAAACAAGAACTTGATTCAGATTTCCATCCTATAACTTTCAGTAATTTACCATTATGTACACATAATATTCCATCTGGTGTTACTAAGCTAGTAATGCTACTGCGGAGTAATGTGATTTAACTGTTTTCAATGTAATGGAAACGGGAACATATTTTGAGAAGAACATTAGGATATTATATGTTATTTAGTCTGATTGTGTTAAAGGTTTGCAACAATATGCGCGTTGTCATACATTTGAGTATAATTTCAGTCGCATTTGAATGAAGATATTGGATTCTGACAAGAGAACTCGAAAGAGACTAAATGCCCCCAAATACCCAGAAATACTTGCTGCTGTTTCCACACTACGGTATACTTACGACATCAAAATGAAGTTATGCTCAGGCGTCGCGGAACGCATTGAATTCAGGGCAACGTAAGGACCGTAAAGTGGCGCTAGAGTGAGTGAGAAGACAGAGACAGACAGACAGACAGACCGCAAAGTGGCGCTAGAGTGAGTGAGAGAGACAGACAGACAGAGACAGATAGACGGGCTAAGAAGCAGAGACAAACAGAACGATGAGAGGGGAAAGAAGATAGCAGAGTCATAGGATGTCAGATTGTGAGACCTTGAGAAAGAGAGGCCCCTGAAATAGCCCCCGAGACAGACAGATGACAAGAAATACTTACAGGTATACACATACGGACAAAAAAAGACTCAGCAAAACACAGAGAATAGGAGAGACGCAGAGAGAAAGATACATGGACAGGCAGATCATCGCGAGTCTGGCTTGGCGTTGGGGGGGGGGAAAGGTCCACTCAAATGTCGATAACAGATTGCGATCAATTAATGGTCGCTCGGACGAATAAATCTGTCGTGGACGCGTAATTAGAGGGAAGTTCCTGTAGCCACCCTTGCACATCACCATGTATGCAGACGACGGTTGCGATGCAGTGTCTCAGGCAGAACCGTCATTTCACCCCTCCTCTTCCCTTCCCAACGACGCCATACTGAAGAGCCTTTGATGTCGCCTTCCTTTGGTGTCGTGAAGTCGTGCGAGATGCTTTCTTTCCTCTTCACGACTTCGTTGATCAGCTGCAGCGCTGCCTTCATCCATAGTTATATATTTCGTTCGTCATTACGCTCTAGGTGAACTTGGAAAGGCAAAGTGCAGATCTTAGTCATGAATATGATTCTCCTGAGTCAAATAACACAGAATCAACGAGGAAACTCAAGAATATTCATCTGACGTTGACAATTCAAAATATATCGTCGCTGGCGACTGCTGCCAACGTTTACACCTTTTAGCAATGTATCATTTTCCACACGATATACGCCTGAGAGTCGAGCAATCTCCTGTGTACAGTCTCTTGAATAAATTGCGGCGTGGGTGAATCCAAGATTTGCCGATAGCCAGGGTCAGATTTATCCAAAAAAAACAGAATGGTCCGAAATGTATACAAATACTGAAAATGTTCGTCACAAAAGCCATACTTCTAACATATGACGTCGCAAAGCTCTGAACCCCCAAAAAACTAGACGTCCAGAATGTCATATGCAAATTTTCTTATGATAATGGAATAACGTAATTACCACTACATAAATACTTGTAAGTATAGGCCTATAGTAAAACGCATTATCTGTGTTGCCAGTGGCTTTTTCGTGCCTGCGTGGGTTCCAACCCTTCTTAGTTTTCCTCGGGGTTCAGTTCTTGGACCATTACCATTATATTATCTAAACGGCAGGCATTGATCCTTTGTTGACCTCGTGTCGTGTCCTTCAACAGCTATCTGCTGATGATGTGCAGATATACATGCACTGTCCCTCCTCTGGGTTTGCTTTGGCAGCTGTTCTGCGGAAGTGTATTGCTATGGATGCCTCTCAGATTGGCTAGCCTTTAACTGCTTACTGCTCAACGCTAATAAAACTCAATTCATCTGGCAAGATGAGACCGCAAAACCTGCAAGTTCTAATAGCCCTGCTGACGCCAAGGCTCCGTATATTAGCAACGTAGATTAATTGTTTACGCCAGATGGCACTTAATGACGTGTACGTCGTGTCTCCTCTTCCTATCAATTGTCGCCAATTAAAGGTTGACGCAGCCACAGAGGCTCAACCATCATCACCACTGACAATACTACTATCACTGCTACAGCTAATGCTATGCTAACAATGCTAGTGTAGGCTGATTGCTTCTACAGCTATGCTATGCTGCTGCTAGTACTTTTAAAACTATCTGCAGGCCAATAATTATCTATCAGGAATCATAAGGCAAGTGGAATTGTATGCAATGTGGATGAAAGGAGATTGTTCCAAGTATTGGCCAATTATTGAACACATTCCGACAGAGGCTTAAGACTGATGATGGGAGGCCCTACGTGTATCAGTCTTAAGGATCAGTGTTAAGACCACTCTTCTCCAGTGTTCTAACACAAAACTCAATGCTCCGTTTGACGGCATCTTAAAGTGAACTGAACTGCGCAATAAAGGAACTTGAAAAACGGCATCTCGTTTGATTGTTAGTTTACACTCGGTAAAACGTTGTAGCGTATTTATGAACAGTGCACAGTGTCACACGATGCAATCAAAAGACTCTTTATAAAATCTCAGTGTTTAGACGCAAGATGTCTACAGGAAATAGTGCTTGAGAGATCTGAGAGTTCTTTACGTCTTAGGACTATTCAACCGCTGAAGACCCTAATGGTTGCAGTGTTTCAGTAGTTCCGCTACAACGGCGATTGACGCAAAAACTGCACGATTAAAGGTTAACATTGAAAGCATTAACCTTCAGAAAACGAAGTTGGTTGGGCGTTTTGCTTGTCAACACCATAAAGAAATGCAAAACCCGACAATATAATTAATCTATCGTCGCATCAAATGTGTTTGCTTTGATCGAAGAGATTCTATGTGTTCGATCTAATAGTTTCCGGCGTCATCTTAATTCTTTGGATAACAACAAGTGCGCAACGTGTTTTGGTTGACAGTTGCCAGGGATATCCGACAGAAGTGATTATTATGTTGTAACGACTGTGATAGCACAGATGTCATCACATTTGCCGCTAAAGGCAGAAGTCATTTGCTTATATTATGAATAAGAATTTATACCACTGAAATTTGAATCTGAAAGCCATGCAGTCAGCTAAGCTTCAATTAATTAATTAAAGAATTAATTAGGGTTAGGGTCATAGCCATAGTAATGATAGGATCCGACTCATACGCTGCTGCGTGTATTTTTACGTCAAGTGATGGCCAACCAGAAACGGATGCGAATGCTTCGTCAGAAACCGACAGACTTGGATCTCCTAGGGAATGGTCGGCACTGTCCACTGTACACAGAAGACATTTAATTTATTTTCCACTCATTCGCTGGAGGGCATCCTAAGACGTTGACTGTTGTTTCCTTCTAAGCGACCTTTGATTTATTCTATAGTATACAATCTACGGTAACGTGGTAATATACGTCATCATCAGATTCAATTATAAAAGGTTCAAATAATTATTTATAGGCCTACATTGATGGAATCCTTTTTCTGTCAGCAAATTCGCTCAAAAGGTGCATCTAATCATCACATGGAAAACAATCCACGACAATTTATTAATGACATCCGACAAAAGACGAAAGTTTGTGTAATTTTAATGCGACAAATGCGATCATATTTTATAGTGTTTGAGAATCTCAATATGCGATAACGGTGCAGCAGCAAAAAAGCAACGAATTGGGCGTAAGTTTTCGCTCACCGGAGCAAATAATTGTCTGAAGCAACACTTAACTCACCTAAATGTCGGTGTAATAAACGCATCTAAATTTCTACTGAAAATTTCTTCTGTAAAGAAATGATTTGATTTGAATATTTGCGGAACAGTCTACAATCAACTGGGATCACTCCGTTCTTATTAGAACGGAAGTTCAAAAGGTCTCTGTTGATTCAGTGGTTGAACCAGGAGCTTTTTTGAACGCTTTGCGCGCTCTCTTGCGTCTTCTGATTGTATTATTTCTCAAATGCAACGGGCGCTTTACCTATGAGCAAAACAGAAAACAAGGAGCGCTATATACATTGTTGATATGACGGAATGAATGAAACTCTAGAAATGGTGATGCATGATTTCTATAAATATAATGAGGATTAAATCACATGATTTCATATTTATAATGAAAATTTCTTGACTTAATTTACCTCTTGTCAATAATAATCTTCGCCTTGTTCTGGCATATTATACAAGTTCATTACCATTAAAATTGGCAGAATCGAGTTCTATTAAAGATAATTAAAGCTTTCGAATCGATGGTTACCTTGTGCAAACTGAAGTACAACCGACACGCATTGCAGACAGTTTCTTTCTCTGTGTTCAGCCTCCACATTGGTGTTTCATTGGTTCCACACTCGAAACAGCGTCGCCTTTCACTCGATGTACTTGGTCTCTGGAAAGAGAAGATTGCATTAAGCACACGAGCTAAAGATTCTGAACTGATTTTGTTTCCTGTTTGAATGCAACTGAGCTATTAAAAGAGCATATTCGGTAATTATATTTGTCAATAAAATCAACCCCAAGCGCTGCTGGAGTGAAAGCCACAAAAATTTATGTGATACTAAAGATACGGAACTACGAAACTCATAGCGATAGATTCACTAGCTTAGTTCTTATAAATAATCACCAAGTAAATAATTGAAATTGATTAAATAATTGCAAATATATTCGTACAACGAGGGAAACTTTAATCAGAATGCAACAAGCTCCAATTAAGCTGAAATGAACTGCTCTTATAATAATAATTGCTGTTTAATGACAACACAACTGATTAATAAAGGAAGCGAGACTTTTAAATCTGTAGACCTACCTGTTGTTTTGTATTCAGTGAGTCCGTGTTCGCAGTTACTTCAGAACCAGATGAGAAGTTTTGCGAATGTTGCAGTTGATAATTCAGCGAATTTACCGTAGAAGATTCTCGAAGAAATAAAGGGATAGCGTTTGCAACCTGTTGTCGGTCTTTGCCCTCTGCAGTTGGAAAGCATGATAAGTCAACGCTCTGCTGAAAGATGTACGGAGTCGTAGATGAGTGCATCGGATGGTCGTCATCCGTTTGAATCAGCCGAGAATAACCTGACGGGGGATACTGGGGTAAGTTCATCGAACCATTGCAATCGTTTCTCTGAGAGTAATTACAAGACGAAGACGGAATCATGTTCAACGCCTGTTGCGACTGGGTATAGACTGCGTTCAACATTCTGTGAGATGTTGATGGAAAGTGAGACTGATGAACATCTCTAGCATTGGACAAAGCGTCTCCTTGGAAACCAGATGAAGTGTTCGTTGTATTGGCTGCAGAATGCGACTGGACGTGGATCGAATTCAACATTCTTTGATTATAAGGTTCTGACGGAGGAACTTCGGTTGAATGTCGTCGATTCATCATCAGATGGATATACATGTCATGAGCACTGGGTGAGAAATTCTGTTCATACTGTGACTTTGCACTCGTCGTTCCTTGAGATCTATGTTGAAAGCACGTTGAATGGTGACGCTGGACATCCAACGCAGTATTCATTGGATAACGCGACGCATCGTTTCCTGAATACCGTGGATGAATAGTCGGCGACCTCAAGAACTCGTTTGTTGCAGAAACCGTTGAAACTCCAGGCACTGCAGGATGTTCGGAGGAGCTGAAAGCAGCGATTCTCGGCAGTGAATTCGATGAAACGTTCCTCGAATAAAACGAATGTCCATCTGCAGAGCTCAGCATTCCTGGCGATCCTGATGGAAAGTTCTTTGCCCAATCGGATCGTTCTTCCACAGATGTTCGTTGGAACTGCGATTGGTCATCGAGAACCCACTTCCAATGAACAGACATATTGCAAGGCTGGCAATAGCAACACAAGCATTGATTACATCATCAGATTTATTTACTCACATGACCTTATTTTAAACTTTTCATTCAAAATCAATTGGCAGTATGAATGTATTGCCACTCATTTTTAGAATGTAACATGAAATTCGGAGCATTACACCATTCGCAATTGCCAACCATTTTCAATTAGATCTACTTCAGACTTGATTCTCAGAAAACGCCAATGGCGCAAAAAGCGTATTGAATCACTCGATCAATATTTATCATTTATGGACGTAGCTCCGACAACTAAAAGGTCTATAAATAGCTAGAAAGTGGATGGGGCGCAAAATCAGCTGAAACCCTTTACGGGGTCTCCGTAAAGAATGACAACAATGGAACTGTGGTTACGATCAGTTTACTATGGCTTCCATAAGTAGCTAGATTGCTAAGTCTATCACTAATGACAATCCGATTTAAATGTACTTTGGATCTGATATTTTGTGCCGATTTTCAGAGCTAAATCTCAGCTCATATTCAAACAACAATGTTTTGCTTACGAGATGACAAAGGCGTCGTCAAGCTGCATTATTGAAATCAACTTCATCTAGAACATCGCTTAGTTTCATCGACCATTTTCTAATTATTTAAGCGTTTTATAATTAAAATGTGGACCCCTAGTATGTACAGATGGATCAAATAAAAATAAAACAATATAGTTCTATTCAAGAGTTAAAATTTTACTAAGTCCTTACTACCTGCAATGTGTGTAAAATCCTCGTAAATAGAAGTGAGTTCGTTTCTTTATTAGTCCGTCCAACTGGACTTGAAATCTTACAATGCTGTTCTCAAATCAACGCCTCTACTATTTATAGATCCCAAAGATTTTCATTTCATGAGCTTCTTATCAAGAATCATCACTTAACAAATAAACCACCAGCCCTCTTCTTTGCGCCGAACGCTTATCCTGAGACGACACCAGTTAGGCGTAACGGTAGGCCTCCTATTATGAGTTAACAGTTCCTCTTTGAGTTCGGCCTTCAATTGTTCTACAAACAACGCTGCTGCAGAACACACAGATACGGAATTGCAAGAACAATCGGCGCTTCGAATCTTTAACTATTCAAATTGTTTAACTCTTTGTATTCCATATTGGGACGGCCTTCTTCCAAGTTCCGTGCTATTCGACCAATCTGCCTTTTCTAACGTTGAACTCTTCAACCTATTTATTATCTCATATTCAAACAACGGATGCATTTGCGGTGAACAACATAAAGCGGCTTTTAGTAGACTGTAGATATCATTTGCAAATGTCACTATAAGATAGTGTAGTATGGTAAGAGTCTGCTGCATATACAGGTAAGTTATATAGACGTCTAGGTTTACATATAATACAGTAGTCTATATCATGCAAGTGTGTGTACATGTCAGCGATGTGATCTCGAGACCGGAAAACTGCGATCTTGGTCTTGGTCTCGGACCATCGGTCTTGGTCTCGAATGCGCCGGTCTAAGTCTAGGTCGTATAGGAACGGCTTGGGATTGGTGGCTGTATTAAATTAGCGTTCTTGGTCATTTGCCGCATCAGAACAATGTTTTCGATATTTGTCAATTATTTTCGATTAGGCCTATTAGAGACACTGGATGTTTAGGACCTACGCGATTGTATCGATTTATGGCGTGCTGACCAGACTATTAGATTTTTATTTACATGTTAATATGGGCAGAAAAATGCATTTGCGACGGAGCCAGCCAATAAAAAATTTGCTTTCACAAGTGTCAAGGTTTTGGAATAATCTAATAATTATGTGGTCGGCCACGTGTAGACACTGCTAACCTACAATTCCGAGGTTCGCGGTACAAGTACACCATTCATTTGGAACGTTAATCTACTTGTTCAGATGTCTTAAGGTATTTACCAAATTACCTAACGTATACTGTAAGTAATTTAGAGTTTGATATTCCAAGGCCAATCCAAGGGCTGAACCCACAAAAGTACTGCGAAGACGGTAAATCTGGTTTCTGGACCATCAGTAAGATTAGCATTCTTCAGCAATAAAATTGATGCTTAACGTGTTATTCCGTTATAACGTCTCAATAAATTGAATTGTTTATAAAAAGAGTACCGGTCTTGGTCTCTGACCACTCGGCTTTGGTCTTGGTCTCGAACCTCTCGGTCTTATTCTTGGCCTTGAGTTTTTGGTCTCGTGCCCAACACTGGTGCATGTCAGTACGTATACATGACTACATGTGTGTATAGTTTGCATATTATATTATATAATTGCTTGCATATAATTTATAGCTATTCATATAACCTATAATGCGTGCGGTTCTAGCTATGGCCTGCGTCAGCTGAAACATTGTACTTGCTGCACAGAGGATTCTGCACGCAACTATGTTTAGAAACTTCTACATAAGTACATAATATGTCGACGCATGCCTGCAACAATAATTTTATAGCATACGTATCCTATTTGGAATTCCAGAAGTTGAACAATTTGAGAAGTTCAAGATTCGAAACGACCGGTTGTTTTCTTGGTACTCGGATAGCGGCCGTTGAGCGACTAAGTCCGACTTCAATGAGGAAATATTTACACATGAGAACCGTCTTTGAGACGCGTGTTAGGCGAGGGACTAAGACTAAGCAGGAGAGGAGGAAGGCAAGAGAAGAGGAAGGCAGGAGAGGAGGAAGATAGGAGAGGAGGAAGATAGGAGAGGAGGAAGGCAGGAGAGGAGGAAGGAAGGCAGGAGAGGAGGAAGATAGGAGATGAGGAAGATAGGAGGGGAGGAAGATAGGAGAGGAGGAAGGCAGGAGAGGAGGAAGGAAGGCAGGAGAGGAGGAAGGCAGTCAGGAGAGGAAGGCAGGAGAAGAGGAAGGCAGGAGAGGAGAAAGGCAGGAGAGGAGGAAGACTGATGCATGACAAATAATAAAGAAAACAGACGATACTTCTGATCACTTCAATTTTATGCTGAAATTATGTTGGAAACAGGTCTGCGCCACTGCTACCGAAGTAAGCAACCCCATTCCAAGGTCAATAGTTCGTGAGCGAGCGACGCTGCTGTACACAAATTGATCTCGCAACTCCCCAAGCCCCAAGGCAGTATAACCTAAGCGCGGATAATCTATCCTTAAGGATCAATTTTCAATTAGAATTCAGAAATTTTAAATAAAACCAAACGGGAACTAGAAGTGAAAGTGGAATCACTCTCGTATCTTGTATACAAGCTATGATTCTCTCGCAGCCCACTTCCTGACAATCTGACTGCAATTAGACAAGCCCATCGTTCAGTCAAACGCTAACTTATAGAGCAAATCTCTATTATACCACGCTGAGGGAGACCGAGGTTGGTTATAATGAGGGCAGATTGTAACAGCACATAAATCTCGAAAACGGTAAAACAGAGAACCAGCGTGTACAGATCATAACGTGCGTTCTGACGTCTCCGGTCTGTATTCCTTTAGACTTCGGTAAGGCTACAACTTCGGACATTTGTTTTCAAAAATTGCGATTTTAGACAACAAAAGTAATATTTTCCATACGTATTATTTGTTTTATTGCGAGCGTAAGGCGCACAATATTCTTACGTAGTGTAGCTCATTGCGTAGCTTGTTTCTTTGAGGTTACATAATCGAACGCAAGATCTCGTTAGCTATAACAGCATCTGGTGCTGATGGTCATATGCACAGAAATGCGTGATGTCTCATCACACCCTACCCAGGGTCTTTTAACTTCACTTTCCATGATTTTGGGACTAATTTCTGTTTGTCCCATAAAAAAAATAATAGTAATAATCGCTTGTCGAGGCACTTTCACCAACCAATACAACAACGACGAGTAGGGCAATTTCAAGACAAATTGCATAATAGCTAGCAATCTCTAAGTCCCTGAGGGATCCTATAGGGCCTATTCCTCGGGGCATAAATAATGATAATACGCTCATAATAATAACAATAATAACAATAATAATAATAATAGCAATAATAATATTAATAATAATAATGTGAAATGTGGTGAAAAGAAAAGTTGCCTCAAGTAAGGTAGAGTAAGATCAGATAAGACGAGATAGTATGGATAGCACGATATGATCCCATGTAGGAGTCTGTCATGGAGAGAGTGCCAGCCCTTGATTTCATGAATAAAACTCAATAAGTTTTATAACATTAATCTTATTTAATTCAAGTGGTTTTCATGAATCTTATGTAATCGAGTTCAATTCAATGACATTAACAAAGCTAACCAAAGTCTACTCCAATCCAAAGAGTCTCATAAAACTGATCTCAGCCAATCCAGTGACTTTCATACAGGATAACATGTAATGTAGGCCTAATGTACACTCCATTGACTCTCTCAAAGCTAATCTAATGAGCAAGCCTATTCTATGGTCCTCTGCTACTCCGGACGTCGGACCACAGTGAGAGACAGTTGCCGAAGGCCAAAGGTCATGATCGGTTCAGGATGGACGGATACAGTAGCATGTAATGACCGATCGAAACCACATGTTAAAAAAAATTATCGGCCGAAAACGAAATGCCACCGAAATTGCCGCTTTGGTTTCGGCCGAAAACGAATCGAAAACGAAATATATAAATACCTGCACAACATATATATATCGTCACCACTGATGATATATGTATACATATATATTTGTGTGTAGGCATATACTATATATATATTATATATAACGCTTACCGACCTGAAATGTAATGTAAATGAAATGTAATCTATAGGAGCCATCGGCTAAGCACAACAGATGAGTAACTATGATTCCAGTTAGCCGGATCGGCCGATGCGGCTGAAAGCATTTCGATCCGACTGAAGGCATTTCGTTACGACTGACTGCCCTCTCCGGGTTGACAGTTGACAATATTAATTTCCATTTTACCAAGAGAGAACTCTATGCGTTAAACTTAAAGATGTCATACTTATTATATCATACAGGACGCACCTCTTGCCAGACTACGTGTAACCGTCGGTAGGCACTAATTTTACAGTTTCGGATTGTGCCGAAAACGAACATTGGTTTCGGTCGAAAACTAAATTGGAAAAAAAACTGCAAATACCAGTTTCAGCCTAAAACGAAAATGGGCCGAAAATGACAAATTTGCAGTTTCGTTTTCGCTTTCGCTTTTGCCGAAAGCGAAAACGAAACCGAAATTTGGTCGTTCTCTAGTAGCATGCTGAAGGAATAGCAAACGGACAAATGGAGAGACATTGGAAGAGTCGCATATGCAGATAGGCGCAGAGAGACACTCGTTATTAATACTATTATCATTATTTATTGTCATTATTATTGTTACTCTTATTACTATTCAGAGGTGCGTTTACAGAAAGCGAGTCCTAGGCACAAACATTTTGGGGGCCTTTCTGTGACACTGTATGACGGTCCGTCTATAAATGACGTCACGCACCTATTGGATTGGTCATACATAGGTAACGATTTATGACGAAGCGGAGGGGAGTCTGAGATATGTGATGTTACGTCATCACATCAAATATCGAAATAAGCAACTTTATTTTAAAATGTCATTCAATTAAATAGCCAACTTCCGGAAGCGAAGAGGCTCTTAACACACAACCTTCGCCTTTACCAACACAGCTAACCAAGCTGATGCTGATATTGACATTAATAAAGCAATTATAAATAAAAACAATACACTTGTCAGGTAAATGCTTAGCTGCAAAAATAGAAAATATATTATATTTAATATATTTCAAACGAATTTTGCATGAAAAGTTTTCATGCATTTGGAGGCCCTGAGATTTTATTTTGTAAAAAAATGTTTCATTCATTTGGGGCTTCCTGAAATGTTATTTTGTATGAAATATGTTCATTCATTTGGGAGCTGCTGAGATGTTATGTTGTGTTTAATGTTGGTTGTTTTTTTGCATTTAATTATTTCATTCATCAGGGGACCACTGATATGTTACTTTGCATGAAATAATTTCATTCATTTGGGGCTCCGTGATATGTCATTTTGTATGAAATGTTTTCATTCATTTTGGGGCCCCGGAGATTTTTAAAATTTAATGTTTTGATCATTTTGGGGCCCCTGAGACGCGCCACTGTTACTATTGCTATTACTATCAATATTATTGTCATTATTATGTCCTTGTCACTATTGTTGTTCTTACCATTACCATTACAATCGATAGTGTAATTTTCGTTGTTTTTGTTATTATTGTTGTCAGTGTCAATGTTAGGCCTATTGTTGCTTTTAACGGCGTTGTTGTTGTTGTTGAATGAAGATCTATAAAACGAAGGTACATATTACTAAATTTTAAAGTAAGAAGCAGAAGCTTGAACTAAAGTGGGAAGAAAGAGACATTAACATTAACCGTAGATAGGCGCCAAGAGATTCCTAGACTCTCACTGAGACATATAGGCCTACAGCAGAGGCAAGAGATGCGGGCGGCTGCAGCTGTTCACCGATGCTTTGCAGAACTGCGTCCAATAATCGTTCCGTAGATGGATCCAGAGTTTAACGACCGCTTTTGACAACAATGGCCGTTGCAGTCGGCGAAATTCTCTTGGCATATTACAGCATTTACAGCTTCTGTTCAGTCGATTTCTGTGCTGTTGGTGAACCTCCGCCCCTCTCTAAACTCCGCCTCTTTCGAATCTCTGCCCCGTCTTTGGTCGCATAAGATCGACGCAACAGCGCTCGTTAAAAGCACAAAGGACCATTTGCAGTTGATCTCCTGAATTCACTTCAAACGTCGGATGAAAGCAGAGACAACATCATGCTGACATCAATGCTTCTGTTACTATGTGTATCTTTCCTAATGGAACACGGTAGGAACATCACGTTATCATAATGGCGCTTCATAATGCTGCGTTCTATTGCCTCAATATAGGCCACAGAATTGTTCTAGTCTACCCGTATGCTTCGACACTTCCCAAACGGATCGGGATTTCCTGTCGGACGTCCTCTAAAGGTAAGGTGATCGTCTCTCCTCACTCAACGGTCTAAAATGAGTTTGGACCTCTTCGAAAGGCCATTTGTGACAATGGATTGGACAGTACAGCAGAGACTGCGACGGAGTTTAAGAAGTAACAAGCGATTTGGTATGAGAAAACTCAGAAAAGAGGAGGAAGAAGAAATAATGGTATATACAATAGTTGTAATGTTGTAGAGGATGGATGTAGGTCTTTATAGTTTGCCTTATTGAAAACTTTGAAAAGACTCCCACTTCAGATCAGAATATAGTCGCAACTTTGCTTGGAGAACAAGAAAGGATTGTTGAGTCCCAGCCATTGTTCCCTCTACCATTTTGGAGATAATGTGCGCAAGAAATCATGTGTTTACAACATTTTGTAAATGATTCAAACTCTTGTGCGCAGGCTGCGCAGATCCTATCGCTGAACGCCATAACATGTAGCTATATCAAGATCATATCTAAAAGTCTTTGGTGATAAGTTCTGACAAGCTAAGAGGGCGTACATGTATCAGCCAAGCAGTGCTTAAAGTGTAAAATAAGAAGTGCCTGGACGCTAGTGTCAAAAAGTTAAGAACTAAATTTAGTTAGCATTTGTGATCGTTTTTTCCATCAACAATTTTTGTCGTCAACTATTTGTTGATGAATATTTGTTGTAATTTTAGGCGTGCATAGAATTCGTTTTTTTTGTCAAATTGTCGACAAGGGATCAGTGGAAAGTGTTTTAAAAGTTGGGGTAATGAAGTTTCTAAACGCGCGAAGCGGGAAATTTTTTCCTCCTCTTTTCCCACCCCCTATTTACAGAGAGTTGTGAGAGGAACGTTCTCTAGTCAATAAATGGATAATTGAATGCTGTTGATAATAATGTACGTAGAGGAATTGCACTGTTGCATGGACGCTCATGAATGGCGTCCAGGCTCTGCTGGCTATAAAAGTGGCAGGACGGCATCCAGCCGTGAAAATAAGTGCCTGGACGCCGTCCATGACCGTCCAGGCTCACTTTAGGCACTGCAGCCAAGGAAACAAAGTTTCTGCAAAAAAATTATGGCAGTTTCGATTTACGTGGTTTAAAATTCTCGTGTGCGCTGGGTCTACGGCCCGTGTGAGTGCACACATGCGCAAGGCATAGAAAGAACATTGGTCGCGACATCGCATCGCTCAATCATCGATTATCTATTCAGCTTACCATCCATCCACCAATTAACCAACCAAGCAACCGGTCAATCACTACGAGAGTCAGTCATTGAATGCTTCAATAACTTTGTAGTTGGTTGGTGTTCAGAGGTCAACGTGGCCCTGGGTCGACCGGCGACGCAAAGCAGCACCTATAACTATAACTCTGCCAGCCGCGCAGTGGATGGCAACGCAAACACAGATGCCAACACTGGGTCGTGTTCTCACGTTGGCGATACAACCGGTCAACCTAACTGGTGGATGGTTGACCTAGGACAACCCATGCAAATCAAATACGTCGTTGCAACTAACAGAAACGACGTTGGTAATATAGCACTTTACTTGAAGTAGGCGGACACAAGATATATAAACAGCTAACCTCATTTTCCGCGGGCTCATTTTAGCCCAGCGTCTTAGGTCCTTTAGGTACGCCACAAGAGTGGTTAAATTTTTGTTAACTACACTATCCTTCCTAATAAACAGTTCAACACAAGTATACCACCTTTGCTAAAGATTGACGCCAACTTGTCTGTCTCAACCCTAATAATCGGATTCGCGAATCTAGGGTTTATATAGAATATTTCCACTTCAGTAAAAAAAAGTAGCCATTTTCAATTGCTAACAATGTTTCCCATTCGGTAACTTACATGTATCTGAGCGATGAGATGAAATGCATTAACCATCGACAAGATAATATTTGGCTCAATTCTACAACACTAAGAATTAAACGGCTTTTATATGGGACATTATAAAATTGGCTTCTTAATTTACATGTAAGAGGATCGCTTGGACTGTTTCATGGTTGGAGTGACGAACTTCTCGAGCACAGAGATTGCTCCGGTCCGAGGTGGATATCCACTCTGTGGTCAGTACCCTAGAAAGGCGCCGGCATCCGCCCGTCTCACGCTCCAGTGCAGTCCGAATATCGAACCCGGTCGATACGTCATAGTCCAACAACCCATCAATGGACCGGGATACCTGACATTGTGCGAGTTTGAGGTTTACGTTGGAAATCGAACGCGCAGAGGTGATGCAACAGATACGCATTTATCGTATTAGTTATTGCTATTGTAATCTCCACGCTTCTAAAGCGCCACTCGAAGGCCAAGCGCAGAGCACCAGCTTGCTCAAGAGCGCTGCCTATTAAGTTAACCGCGTTTAGATACATTCAGCTTTTTCTTCAGCTGATAGAACACCAATTTCTGTCAATTGCTTTGCTTGAGTTCTGATCAAAATTAAATTATTTTCACAAAGATGCCTTTATCGACAGCTAACACGTCAACGAAGAGTTGCAGTTAGGTTGAAATATATATAACTCACCAAGATCTTTCGTTGTTTATGATACATTTCGGTTCCATGCTCAAGGGTAGGCCTAATTGAGTATGATATCATGTTCCATGCTCAAGCGTAGGCCTAATTGAGTATGATACCATGTTCCATGCTCAAGCGTAGGCCTAATTGAGTATGATACCATGTTCCATGCTCAAGCGTAGACCTAATTGAGTATGATACCATGTTCCATGCTCAAGCGTAGGCCTAATTGAGTATGATACCATGTTCCATGCTCAAGCGTAGGCCTAATTGAGTATGATACCGATCAACGTGTATAATAGCTGACTAGGGTTATCTGATTCTTAGATGAGTTATATATGCCTGTGGTTCATCTTTATAGAGTTGTTTAATAAAGTGTGAATGAATGTAAAATTACAACTGCACTTGACATTTTTAGAAAACGTCTTTAGTCGACAGAGAAATTACCATTTGATGACCTTCAACGTCACAATAACCATGAGGCAACCATCGTCCTCCGTGGAGTGCATTGTCCGTTGTCGAAAGACTCCAGGCTGTCAGTCGGTTAACGTTCTGGAAAGGGAGAGAAGATGTGAGCTGAATTTTCTAACTCACGGAGCCTTTCCTTTCGATCTTGTCAACGCCACTGACTGGAGCTGGTGGTTCCAGGTCTACGACTTCGAAGCCAATTGAACGAATGGCGATGTTACAACGTCGTACTTGCAAGTGTATTACCAGCTGAAAAGCCAAATTTGAAGACTGAGACTTCGATACTGACTATTAACTTAATTGTCGTTGACTTTTGCATTATATTCGATTAATGCATTCATACGTCGGATGGCACGTAGTCACCGCGAATGATAAAAGCTGGACCGAGAGAAATTTGAGATATGTGCAAAGAAAGATAGAGTATTGTTCAGAGTAACACCCAGATTGCGAACATTTTTCGAGAATGTAAACTGAGGAAACTTCTTTGCAAGTAAAGCATGTTAGGTAATTTACACTTTTCTTGATATTAGAAGCTCTTCATGACGTAATCAGTGGTCCTAAAAATATCTCAAAAGCAAATACAATGCAAATCAAGAACCGGACAAACGTGTCTTTGAATGTTACCTGTTCATGGAACGAATTCTCTATTTCACATAACACATGGGACACATGGGAGGCCGAAGGAAGAAGCAACAGTAATAATCACAGAGATAATTTTCATGTCCATTGTAGATCCGTAGAGCCAAAAGCCCTCAGTGCAAATTGATTGGCTGTTAAGGTTTGGTCGCTTCTGTTTAACGACTTAGTGCTATCATTCATATAACCAAGATAATTAGCGTCGGCCTCTCCTCAATCCAGGAGTGGGACTGACCATACAGAATACGACAGCAGCGAATTTCTTGTCGTTGGAAAGTAAAGAGTATTTAAATAGATTATTTGACCGAATGCTTGATGCTGGTTGTCAATATAGAGACAATACAACGGAGTGGTATCCATCGTTATGATGTAGGACAAGAACACTCCGTCAAAATAATACGCAGCATACTGTGACCGACCTTCCAAAAGCATGATTTATTAGTTTAGACTATTTTTGTTGCAAGATTGTATTTCAAAAGAATCGTTTTGAACGTCGTTTGCGTCGTAGTCATATGCCAACCGAACAATATCGCAATCAGATATTAGCAATTCCCTCTTTATCATTTTATTTCAATAATGAAAACAATTTTAATACTACGCCATATATTGTGTTGACTTGTACTTGACTCTAATAAGCGTCTTTCAATGAGTTATGGAGAAATGAGGCGATGCGAAGAGGAAGTTTTTTGATCCAGTGTAAGAAATGATCCAATTTCACTAGAAGCTTCTTTGCCATTGTCATAAAGCGCCCCGATATGAGCTCCTTCCTATAGGCTTCATGACATTTCCCTATACTATAGCTGAGGATGATTACATTTCATTCCGCATTTCCCTTATGAATGAAACCAAGGCAAAGTTAACATTCGGTAATTACTTCTGAAATATATCCAATTTGCAAATAGGTCCTAAATTAATTTGTGTTTGTCCTGCGGTATAAATACAGAAAATATCGGTCAAACGTTTATCTTTTCAGGCGGTCCTATTTCTATTGAATTAGTCGACTTATCATACGGATGGTATGATAACCCACTTGTGTTTAGTTAAATTAAAAAATTAAAATCATTATTGGTTCATATATATAGGCTATATATATTATATATATATTATATATATATATATATTATATATATATACGAGGAGAATGAACATCGATTATTATAAGCAATGGACATTGGATGACAGCTTGAGGCATTGATCGATATCTCTGACTCGATCAGCTCGATATTGATATACCTAGGAAACCGATCCTTTAATTGTAAAAGATTCCGGGACTCTAATCTATATTATAAAGAGATAGCATATCGTAGCACCACACATTCATCGCCATTGGAGACCATCTGTTGATAGGAATGGTCTACAACTCGGTCGGACGAGACAAATGATTCCACAGACAATTGATTCCTTTTTGTAGATACAGAATCAGTATGATAATAACCGAAAACGCTAATGAGATGGACGTCTATGATGCATACGCCTGCAGTGGAATGATGAGAATCGAATGTGCTGGAGACACACGTCCTACGATTGTTGCACTATATAATGGAAAAGGACTGGCGATATGATCCTACAACCATCCGTATGATAAGTCGACTAATTCAATAGAAATAGGACCGCCTGAAAAGATAACGTTTGACCGATATTTTCTGTATTTTATACCGTTTTCTGAATAGTTCCGATGCATAACTATAGATCTATAGTTCATTCTTCGTCCAAAATCGGCAAGAATTGTCTCCAAAGATTGTAAAAGTCGCCATTTGTCACAACATCAACATGTCAAAAGTGATGCATAATTAATCTGAAACGGACGCTGGCTTTTGTTGATTCAGAGGTGGCTTTGCCATGTTAATGTAAACGGTTCTAAAACTGCTGCAGAAATGGCAGAACTCGATGGATTTATGAATTATGGAAACCTGCGAGATCCGATAAATAGAGTAGACTGGTGGAATAGAGAACGATAAAGGACAAAGGACAACTGGATCAGGTTATTGAAAATATTCGATGAGATCAGAGCACGTCTTACGAGGAGCGGGTGAATGTAATCGTAAATCTGTAAACGTTTACAGCAAATAAATAAACCATTTATTGACAGAGTATCAACGCCATAGGACCACAGTAACTGTCGCAGTACTGTGGCAGACAGGCCACAAGGCTTGAATTAAGGATTTTATTTTTAAATAATCGGCTCGTATATTTTCTTACAGTGTTGGTATAGGAGGGAAGACCGATCAGCGATTTTTAGTTCAGTACATAGCTTGCAGACGCATGAATTGGCTTGAGTATAGCCTGACATACGGTGCATCGCTATATATGTGGAGCAGTGGATCGTACTGCTTCATATGTAGAGTGGTTCTCGTACCGCTCCAGAGATCGTGTTGCCATATAAATGCGACCTAGAGTGACAGCCGCTCTCGCGGTAAGGCTGGTGCTGTTTTTTTTATATATACTAGTATATATATATATATACATTAGTACTAGTATATATATTATATATACTAGTTAATATATATACTAAAACAACATCAAATTTTTAGATCATCTCGAGATGTGACAGATTGTCAACCTCCTCCTCCTAGTTAAAATTTAACAATTCAAACCCTCTATATGCGATTATTGTAGCCCAGGTAGCGTAAATTATACACTGCACATCTGTCGCTGGCATTAATTATCTGGAAGCAAAAGGTCTGTAAACGATTCCACTGATACGTGGCAAAACATCGTCATGACTATCGGGTTGCAAGGTTGAAAGACGTCATTTGGGAGTACGTACCACAGCCATGCTTCCCTGCATTTTACTGTCTCACCCTCTCTCTGTGCGTCTCCCATCTCCTTTCCTCGTGCTTCCTTCTTAATCTCATTCAATATATCCATACCTCCGGTGCTCCAGTGCCATCTTGATCGACATAAAGTTGCCAACGTGTGGCCTGACCATGGACATACTTGTCAATTTTCGGATGCAACATTGGAAGCACTTGAGTAGCTGTTATTTGCGCTTGGATTATTGCATCAGAATTAAAATTTTAAGTGCATCTTATCGTTGGAACTGTTTCACTCGTAGTATTAAGACTAATGTAAAAATCTAATGTAAAAGTTATATGCACAAAGCATTTTTTGCTTTTAATAACGTATATCAATATATATATATGATAGTATATATACATATTCATTCATTCAAATATTTATATAGCGACCTTTCAATGTAACTACTCAAAAGCGCTACCAATTCAAGCCCGAACAAAAAGGGACGTTCTCAAATTACCATAAAAATCATCACTAACTTCAAGAACTCCGTTACCTTTGCTGATCCCGTCTTCTGATCTCGTTCACCTGATTTCATTGCCCTTCACGAAACCTGGCTATCGACTTCGTCTTCTAACGCCAGTATTGCTGACTGCAATCCATCCATGGCTACGGCTTGCAGAGCTTTAAAATCAAAAATTCCCTTCGCTTCACATTACAATCACATCCCATTACTACTACGGCTTACAATACTCCAAGATTTAATACCATACAGCCAACCTGCATTACCCGATCCTCCTCCTGTTTCACTCTTTCTCAACCCCGATCACTACTCATCCCAAGATATCCAACTGAGCCATTTCCCACACTGCACCACCTCTCTACAACGATCTGCCTCGTGAATTCTGTACTTTTTCGGATCCTCCACCATCATTGAAATTTATCCATTTATTAACTGCCTCATGCTAATTCTAGTCATCACCCTCGGGCTTTCCACTGGAAACTAAACCTCATTAAATCTCCCTCTCTTTGCCTATTAATTTTCCTATGCCATAATCGTCTACATATTTTGACAACAATTGTCATGTACCCCATGCAGTAAGTGCCTGACCCCGTATTTTCTCACATCTTACTGTTTATGCAATGGGGGTGGGGCGCTCTTATATGGACGACTGCCTAGGCTCCAAATTAGGTCTACCTGAGGACTGCTCGGATGTCTATAAACACTAGGTGCCATTCGATGATTTCGATGGTACTTCGGTATATTGTGTCATATTTATGTTAGTTTTAAGTCAAGAAAAAGAAAGAAAGCATTGTGCCTGGCTTAGACAAGAGTAACAAGAATCTTGAAGAATGCAACTTATACAACAACAATTTTTTTATTAATTTGTTTTACCGAAAATGCCACCTCGTAGGACAAGTGCCGCCTGGGGGCGGTTCGCCCCCTCGCCCCAATCGCTATGCCACTACTTCCGTTATATATTGGCTAATTATACGATTCTCATTTGACGCTAACTCTAGACGTCTAACCTTCGAAGGTGCCTCGTTTTATATCCCTGTTTAGTTTTTGTACAACAATCGACCCCTTCTTCGACCGCATAGAGCTCTCACCTTCTGAGGTGGAGGATAGAGGCTACAGGTTTCAGCCTCCCATTAGACATATCTAGGGCCTAGGTGGGTGGAGTAAATATAGCATGGTTTTCTTCATAATGGATGGATTCATAATAAGTTGCAGCTAACATCAAGTATAGCAGATTATTAATTTAGTTTGAGCTGCATTAGACAGTTAACTGAGACAGAAAAGACCATTGGATAGTGGACCACAACACAAATAAAGCTTTTCGAAGACGTTCGATAGACTGGAAGTCTGGAATGCTCCACTATTATAGATAGAAGTTTCAGTGTAACGTCGACGCTGTGTGACAATAAACTAGCTTTAGCATCACCGTCCTCAGTTATCGACGCGCATAGGATTGCCACAGTGACGGAGTTCAATTATAGTTGTCATTGGTTTATTTGTTTCCGGAGGTCGACCTGGCATTAACTTGGTCACATACTCCTCTGAGTGGCTTAGATTATTAGGCCTTTAAATTCTAAAAGATAATTGTTACAAACAAGACTAAAGAAATTTACAACATAATAATAATTATATGAAATGCGATACAACACATTTTAACACAGCACGACAGAGTACATCTCGTGTACTTTGCCCCATAAGAATGTTGTCTATAGGCCTAATCGTTTTCGTTACAGAGAAGGTCTATAGGTGTACACTAAGACTTATACGCACCTGCCTTAGAGCGGCGGGGCGTACGCACGGGTCTATACGACCTGTGTATATATATATATATATATGTCATACATATATATATATATGTCAATGAGGGATTTGCATCGCTACAGCACGCGCGATTCTATCAGGTGGTTAGCAAAACAGCCTGAACGACATTTGGTCGTCTGACGCACCCATGGAGACCGCTATGTACATAAAATAAACATAGCAACGTGTACGTTGAAGAGTCGAATTAGAGGAACCGTAGATAACTTAGTAGGCCTACTTGCTGTAATCGGTCAATCATTCTTTTCTAGTTCAATTCAAAATCTCGTGATTTGTGAACATTCGACGATCGATATCCAGGGCTTCAGTTCCATTGATTTCCTTATTGTGGAGGCCTAAATAAATACAATCGTTACACTACGTTAGAGAGCGATGCCTTCAGTCGACGGGTCTCTTTGCTAATAAAGATTTCATCTCTTTGTTGTTCGTACGTGCAACTAATCATTGGATCAGTTGAGAACTTTATTTATCGATCAGAGACAAGGACGAACAGCGGATCGAGAGCTGCAATGGAGACGGAGATGGTGGGTCCCTCATTGATGGCAATGCGTCACGTGAAGGTGCTGAGCGACGACGAAGTGCAAGATATCCTTCTATGGGTCGACAGAGTCCCACTGACCAGAGAGAAGACGAACCTTGTGAGAGACTTCTCCGATGCAGGTCGGCCCTTCGTATACGCTCAATACTAAGTTAAGGGTGGTTGAAACTGAAATCTAAGTTTAGGACCTAGGATTACGTGACATAGTTGTAAATAGATGATAACAAGCCTTACAGAAATCAAATCTAACTGTTTAACTTATGGCAGCCTGTCAGGCGACCATCTCTGTCTGTTTTTCTACTCATCTTACCAACGCCACCTAACGAGGCTGAGTAGACGTCATATTGCAGGTATCGAACGGGGGGGGGGGGGCGCCATCGGATCTTCGTGCCAACGTGTTACAATTCAAACAACTCGCAGCCCCAGTAGGCCTAGACATCATACGGTACAACTACTATGATGACGATAATAATAATAATAATAGTAATAATAATAATAATGATAATAATAATAATAATAATAATAACAATAACACTAAAAGCTTCAACAGTTTCAACAGTTTCAACAGTTTCAACAGTTAACAAATAACAGACAATGACACTAACACTAACACTAATACTACTACTGCTACTGCTACTGCTACTGCTACTGCTGCTGCTGCTGCTGCTGCTGCTGCTGCTGCTGCTGCTGCTGCTGCTGCTGCTGCTGCTGCTGCTGCTGCTGCTGCTGCTGCTGCTGCTAATAATAATAATAATAATAATAATAATAATAATAATAATAATAATAATAATAATAATAATAATAATAATAATAATAATAATAATAATAATAATAATAATAATAATAATAATAATAATAATAATAATAATAATAATAATAATAATAATAATAATAATAATAATAATAATAATAATAATAACAATAACAATAACAATAACAATAACAATAACAATAACAATAACAATAACAATAACAATAACAATAACAATAACAATAACAATAACAATAACAATAACAATAACAATAACAATAACAATAACAATAACAATAACAATAACAATAACAATAACAATAACAATAACAATAACAATAACAATAACAATAACAATAACAATAACAATAACAATAACAATAACAATAACAATAACAATAACAATAACAATAACAATAACAATAACAATAACAATAACAATAACAATAACAATAACAATAACAATAACAATAACAATAACAATAACAATAACAATAACAATAACAATAACAATAACAATAACAATAACAATAACAATAACAATAACAATAACAATAACAATAACAATAACAATAACAATAACAATAACAATAACAATAACAATAACAATAACAATAACAATAACAATAACAATAACAATAACAATAACAATAACAATAACAATAACAATAACAATAACAATAACAATAACAATAACAATAACAATAACAATAACAATAACAATAACAATAACAATAACAATAACAATAACAATAACAATAACAATAACAATAACAATAACAATAACAATAACAATAACAATAACAATAACAATAACAATAACAAGAACAAGAACAAGAACAAGAACAAGAACAAGAACAAGAACAAGAACAAGAACAAGAACAAGAACAAGAACAAGAACAAGAACAAGAACAAGAACAAGAACAAGAACAAGAACAAGAACAAGAACAAGAACAAGAACAAGAACAAGAACAAGAACAAGAACAAGAACAAGAACAAGAACAAGAACAAGAACAAGAACAAGAACAAGAACAAGAACAAGAACAAGAACAAGAACAAGAACAAGAACAAGAACAAGAACAAGAACAAGAACAAGAACAAGAACAAGAACAAGAACAAGAACAAGAACAAGAACAAGAACAAGAACAAGAACAAGAACAAGAACAAGAACAAGAACAAGAACAAGAACAAGAACAAGAACAAGAACAAGAACAAGAACAAGAACAAGAACAAGAACAAGAACAAGAACAAGAACAAGAACAAGAACAAGAACAAGAACAAGAACAAGAACAAGAACAAGAACAAGAACAAGAACAAGAACAAGAACAAGAACAAGAACAAGAACAAGAACAAGAACAAGAACAAGAACAAGAACAAGAACAAGAACAAGAACAAGAACAAGAACAAGAACAAGAACAAGAACAAGAACAAGAACAAGAACAAGAACAAGAACAAGAACAAGAACAAGAACAAGAACAAGAACAAGAACAAGAACAAGAACAAGAACAAGAACAAGAACAAGAACAAGAACAAGAACAAGAACAAGAACAAGAACAAGAACAAGAACAAGAACAAGAACAAGAACAAGAACAAGAACAAGAACAAGAACAAGAACAAGAACAAGAACAAGAACAAGAACAAGAACAAGAACAAGAACAAGAACAAGAACAAGAACAAGAACAAGAACAAGAACAAGAACAAGAACAAGAACAAGAACAAGAACAAGAACAAGAACAAGAACAAGAACAAGAACAAGAACAAGAACAAGAACAAGAACAAGAACAAGAACAAGAACAAGAACAAGAACAAGAACAAGAACAAGAACAAGAACAAGAACAAGAACAAGAACAAGAACAAGAACAAGAACAAGAACAAGAACAAGAACAAGAACAAGAACAAGAACAAGAACAAGAACAAGAACAAGAACAAGAACAAGAACAAGAACAAGAACAAGAACAAGAACAAGAACAAGAACAAGAACAAGAACAAGAACAAGAACAAGAACAAGAACAAGAACAAGAACAAGAACAAGAACAAGAACAAGAACAAGAACAAGAACAAGAACAAGAACAAGAACAAGAACAAGAACAAGAACAAGAACAAGAACAAGAACAAGAACAAGAACAAGAACAAGAACAAGAACAAGAACAAGAACAAGAACAAGAACAAGAACAAGAACAAGAACAAGAACAAGAACAAGAACAAGAACAAGAACAAGAACAAGAACAAGAACAAGAACAAGAACAAGAACAAGAACAAGAACAAGAACAAGAACAAGAACAAGAACAAGAACAAGAACAAGAACAAGAACAAGAACAAGAACAAGAACAAGAACAAGAACAAGAACAAGAACAAGAACAAGAACAAGAACAAGAACAAGAACAAGAACAAGAACAAGAACAAGAACAAGAACAAGAACAAGAACAAGAACAAGAACAAGAACAAGAACAAGAACAAGAACAAGAACAAGAACAAGAACAAGAACAAGAACAAGAACAAGAACAAGAACAAGAACAAGAACAAGAACAAGAACAAGAACAAGAACAAGAACAAGAACAAGAACAAGAACAAGAACAAGAACAAGAACAAGAACAAGAACAAGAACAAGAACAAGAACAAGAACAAGAACAAGAACAAGAACAAGAACAAGAACAAGAACAAGAACAAGAACAAGAACAAGAACAAGAACAAGAACAAGAACAAGAACAAGAACAAGAACAAGAACAAGAACAAGAACAAGAACAAGAACAAGAACAAGAACAAGAACAAGAACAAGAACAAGAACAAGAACAAGAACAAGAACA